>CM037094.1:63623827-63994849 GCA_020916435.1 Oxytropis ochrocephala | reverse complement strand
AGCAACCAACAATCATAATTCACACATCATCAACATCATCTCTCACATCATCGCCATTTTAAATTTTGGTCATAGACCCATCGTCATTAACATCATCGCCTATTCATACATCATCAACTTCATCATTTAATCATACATCATCATCTTGGTCCTAGAAAATTTGCCACAAGGACTAAAACAACACTAGAGGACCAAAACAACACTAAAGGACCTAAACAAAGACTAAAGGACCAAAACAAAGACTAAAGGACCCAAACAAAGACACTGAGACACAAACAGCAAAGACTAGGCGCCAAACAACCAAAATCGGCACCTGGTGGCAACACGACCACTGGCGCCAAAACATCAAGAAATCGCGCCTCGTGGCAACACACCCACACAGCGCCAAAACAGTAAAACTAGCGCCTCAGGCAACACACAGCACACCTGAGCGCCAAAGCAAAGAGAAATCGCGCCTCAGGCAACACAACATACACGAGCGCCAAATCAGGCAACACTGGCGCCAGAACTTCAAAGACAAAGACTTAGACACAGACTAAGACACAAATCGAGACATGCTCTGCATACAAGCAAGACACACAGCGCCACGGCAAAGAACATTGGCGCCAAAGATGGTAGCACGGCAAAGAACATGGGCGCGCTGGCAACCATTTGCGCCTGCGTAAGCACCACACACGCACACACACACACACCGCCACAAAGAATTTGGCGCCACACTCAGCGCCTGGCGCAAGAACATTGGCGCCAACATCACAACACAAACCCAAAGACCATGCAACTTGGCGCGCCACGAGCGCCATGGGCAGCGAAATTGGCGCCTCGCACTTAGACAAACCACACACAGCGCATGGCAGCCACATTTTGGCGCCCTGTGCCTAGATACCAGCACACCAGGCGCATGGGCAACCACATTTTGGCGCCCTGCACCTAGACACAACACCCAACACACACACACTCACAGCAACATGCGCAACACACAGCAAGTTGGCGCCTTACCAGGCGCCCTTGCCTAGGCACCAGGCGCACACAGGCGCCATTTTGGGCAAAAGAATTTGCGCGAACAACAACATCTGATGGGCGCCATTTCCGCTTAGCAATTGGCGCCTAGGTGCCTAGGGTTCCTAAACCAAATTTTTCCAATTTCTCCTAAACTCAATCATCCACAACCATTTCAAAAACACTTCTTAATTCTTCTAACACTATCAAATACCCTTTTTCACAACAATCCACATGCAAATCAATTCCTACTGAAATTTTCATAATTCACTCAATCAATCAATCATTCAAAACAATTTTAACATCAAATAACGATCAATAAGAATCCTACGATTTACATACATCCTAGTATAGACCACTATTATAAGGTAAGACCCACCCTTACCTTGATTAAACTGAAGACGGAGTTCTCTCTACTGAGTCACCAACAAAACCACAAAGAACAAGAAGCTCTCCTTCTCCTTTTCTCCTTCCTTGCTCACGATCAAGCCTTTCTTTCTCTCCTTGGGGTTGCGCATTTCACCTCTTCTCTCTTCTCTCTCTCTCTTTTTTCTTTCTTTTCTTTCTTTCTTACACAAATGATTCGAATTGCATCAACCCTAGGAGCCTAAGTCAATGGGCTTGGGCTCTTGGGCCATTCCTTGCCATCCTGGATTTACCGATTACTACTCCCTTCAATTAAAATAAAAGACTATATTAATAATTTAATATAACTAAAATAATAATAATGCAACACTTAAATAATTTAATCAAATAATTAATTACATTATTTAGGGTGTTACAACTCTCCCCCACTTAGGAAATTTCGTCCTCGAAATTCATACCTGATTCAAACAGCTCTGGATAAGACTCCCACATCCTACTTTCCAGCTCCCAAGTCATGCTCTCACCAGCAGCTCCCAACCAAACCACCTTTACCAAAGCAATTTCCTTCCCTCTCAGAACCTTCACTTCTCTATCGTCAATTCTCACCGGCATAGTCTCTACAGTGAGATTATCTCGTACCACCACATCATCCATGTGAATCACATGAGACGGGTCTGGAACATACTTCCGAAGTTGCGACACGTGAAACACGCGTCGTGCAAGTTCGAAAGATTAGCGCGAAAAAGCTACCTTATAGGCAATATTTCCAACCTCTCTCGAATGCATGCGGACCAATAAAACGAGTCAACTTCTTCGATTTCGATTGCACGCCCAACACGATCATAGGTGTAACCCTCAAGAACACATGGTCACCAGCTTGGAATTCTAAATCTTTTCTCCTCTTATCATGGTAACTCCTTTGTCGACTCTGCGACGCTTTCATTTTCTCACGGATCATTTTCACCTTCTCCGTAGTTTCCCGAACAACTTCAGGTCCAAGAACAATACTCTCTCCAGACTCATGCCAACACAACGGAGTCCTACACCTCCGACCATATAGTGCCTCGAAAGGAGCCATCCCTATACTAAAATGGTAACTGTTGTTGTAAGTAAACTCAATCAACGGGAGATGTGTATCCCACGCACCTCCTTGCTCTAGAACACAAGATCTCAATAAATCTTCCAACGACTGAATGGTTCTCTCTGTCTGTCCATCAGTCTGAGGATGATAAGCTGAACTCAACCTCAATTTGGACCCTAATGCCTCTTGCAAGCTCCTCCAAAAATCAGAAGTGAATCTAGGGTTTCTATCCGACACAATGCACATCGGAACACCATGCAACTTCACAATCACCTAAATATAGATCTCAGCCAACCTCGACACCGGATACGTGATATTGATAGGAATGAAGTGAGCAGACTTCGTCAACCTATCCACAATCACCCAAATCGAATCATGACCCTTCACCGTATTAGGCAACCCAGTAACAAAATCCATAGATATGCTATCCCATTTCCATTCTGGAATCTCTAATGGTTGCATCAACCCCGCAGGCTTCTGGTGCTCAATCTTTGACTTCTGACAAGTCAAACAGGCATACACAAACTGCGCCACATCCTTCTTCATACCAGGCCACCAGAACAACTTCTTCAAGTCTTGATACATTTTTGTAGCCCCTGGATGAATACTCAACTTGCTTATATGATTTTCCTCCAGAATCATTCTATTCATCTCAGCCTCATCAGGTACACATATTCTATCTCTGAATCTCAACACACCTTGGGAATCTAATTTGAAATCCCCGTCCACAGCTTGGTCACTTGCAACTATCAAGTCCACAAGCTTCACATCTGACTTCTGGGCTTCCCGATACTAGCCAAAAAGTCATTGCCAATCTTCAGCATACCCAATCTAACACTCTGCGGTGTTACCTCACAAACTAAACTCATATCACGGAATTGCTCAATCAACTCCAACTCCTTCACCATCATTGCTGACATATGCAAAGTTTTCCGACTTAAAGCATCAACCACGACATTAGCCTTGCCTGGATGATAGTTCAAGCCGAAATCATAGTCTTTCAACAGCTCTAACCAACGTCTTTGTCTCATATTCAGCTCCTTCTGGTCAAACAAATACCTCAGGCTCTTGTGGTCACTAAACACCTCAAATCTAGTACCATAGAGATAGTGCCTCCAAATCTTCAGCACAAACACAATCGCAGCCAACTCCAAATCATGAGTAGGGTAGTTCTTCTCATGGGTCCTCAACTGTCTGGACGCATAAGCTACTACCTTACCATCCTGCATCAACACACCTCCCAAACCCATCTTGGAAGCATCACAATACACAACAAATGGTTGGTCAGGAACAGGCAATATCAGAATAGGAGATGTTGTCAACCTCTTCTTCAATTCATTGAAGCTCTCTTCACATTTAGCATCCCACACAAAAGCCTTTCCCTTGCACGTCAATTGAGTCAACGGAAGGGCTAGCTTAGAGAAACCCTCAATAAACCTCCTGTAATAACCAACCAACCCCAGAAAGCTTCTGATCTCAGTCACTGACTTTGGGCTCTCCCACTGCAACACTGCATCTACCTTGGCTGGGTCCACAGCTATACCATTACCAGAAATAACATGACCCAAGAAACTTATTTCATTCAGCCAAAACTCACACTTTGACAACTTCGCATACAACTTCTTTTCTTTCAACACCTCTAGCACTAACCTCAAGTGTTCTGCGTGCTCTTCTTCCGTCTTGGAATACACCAATATGTCATCTATAAATACCACCACAAACCGATCCAAGTAACTATGAAAATACGGTTCATATACTCCATAAACACCCCTGCTGCGTTGGTAACACCAAACGGCATTACAGAATATTCATAGTGCCCATATCTAGTTCTGAAAGCTGTCTTCTGGATGTCTTCATCTTTCACTTTGATCTGGTGATAACCCGACCTCAAATCAATTTTGCTAAACACCTTAGCACCTACCAATTGGTCCATCAGATCATCAATCCTCGGGAGCGGATACTTATTCTTGATTGTTACTTTGTTCAGCTGCCTATAATCCACACAAAGTCTCATACTTCCATCTTTCTTCTTCACTAACAACACCGGAGCTCCCCATGGTGACACACTCGGCATTACAAATTTCTTCTCGAGTAGCTCTTCTAGCTGCTTCTTCAATTCTGACAACTCTGAGGCTGACATCCGGTTTGGTGCCATAGACACAGGCCTAGTACCAGGTACAAGATCAATCGTAAACTCCACTTCTCTCTCTGGCGAAACGCTAGGAATCTCATCAGAGAACACCTCGGGAAACTCACGCACCACCTACAACCCTTCAACTATGGCTTGATTCTCGTGAGACAATGATGCCATCAAAGCAAACAGATGACCACCCTCCTTCATTACCTTATGCAACCGACCAGCAGACAACAAAATAGACTCTTCCTCTTCGGGAGGAAGGAAGCTCACAGACTTGCTAAAACAATTAATGTGCACATGGTTGTCTACTAACCACCCATACCAAGAATGACATCCAACCCACCCAACGGCAAACAAATAAGATCAACAACAAAGTTTCTACCGAAAAACCGATAGAGGACACTTAGCACGCGAGAGAAGTAGTCACCGAACCCTTAGTTGGAGTGTCGATAACCATTCCTCTACAAAGAAGATATAACTAAATTCAACTTTTCAAAGACACACAGCAGACAATAAAAAAGTGTGTGTAGCACCAAAGATCTATAATAGCAAGTAACGGGTACCATTAATAAAACAAGTACCTCTTATCTCATTAGCATCTTCCGACCACCTGCTAAGCGCAAACACCCTTCCACTGGACCTCTCTTGCTTGGTTTAGGACACTTGTGCCGATATGACCCCTTCACCACGCTTAAAGCAGACCACGTCCTTGCGGTCCACAATCGGATGCCAAATGCCCTCCTTGCCACAACGAAACACATTCTCCTCCCCGACTTGCAACAGAGTTTTAGCTCTTATGCCGGGCTTGCCACACTTAAAACACACAATGTTAGCGGGAGCATCTCCCCACTAGGCCTTTTACCCTCGGCGGACTTCTTACCATCGGTAGACCTATTACCACCAAAGCATATCTCTATTTACTCCTATTAGCAGAAGCCTCATATGGCTTGCTACGGTTCTGAAACTTACCCTTCTGATCCCTCATAACCCTAGAGTGAGCAGTACTATCCTCCTCAAAGATCCTGCAATTGTCAATCAAATCAAGAAAGACTCGAATCTTACGGTACCTATAGCTTTCTTGATATCGGCTCTCCACCCATTCTCAAACTTGATGCATTTTGAGAACTCGTAACCAAAGATCGCAGTAGTGGGGATAAAACTTAGTCAATTCGGTGAACTTGGCGAAGATACTTTGTGACGTACATGTTTCCTTGCTTCCGCTCAAGGAACTCAATCTCCTTCTTTCCCTCGACATCCTCCTCGAAAGTACTTCCTCAAGAACTCCTACGGAATACATCCCAAGTGATTTCTTCATTTGCAGTCTCTAACCTTTCCCTGACTTCCAACCACCAGTCATCAACTTCCTCTGCCAGTGTGTGGGTACCATACCTGACCTTCTGAGCATCAGTACAGTCCATGACACTGAAGATCCTCTCAATTTCTTTCACCACGCAAAGAGCTCCATCGGTTATACCTCCCCCCAAAGGTAGGAAGGTTCTCCCTCTGGAAAGTGGCGAGACTACGTGTTCCAGCATTGTCACCATCATTCTGCCGATTCCCAACTGCTTGAGTCATAGCTTGCAGAGCAGCAGCAAGAGCAGCATCGTTTCTCCCAGCCATTTCAACCTAGCACTGCAGCATGAAACAATAATTTAGGACTAGTCTAACAACACCTAATTGTCATAAAACACTATGACAGAAAGACTTGGCCGGACAGACCGAACTTTTGCTCTGATACCACTAATGTAACACCCCATTTCTATCCGGCAATTTATAATAAATATCAGAGTTTAAAAATTATTTATTTTAATTCATCCAAACGGGATGCTACACTTACTTCATTGAAAACAACGACAAAATAAAACAAACCATCTATTAAATCAAAATAATACGTAACACCAATCATGTGGAATGGGGTTCTCAAAAATATATTAAGTCAATCCACGCACTGGAAAATTACACATCACGCAGCAGAATAAAATCTAATCTCAGAAACATAAACTACAGTCTCAACAATAACACAATAATCCCAAATAAATTGTTCAACAGCCCAACAAGACTAAACAAATAGAAGTCTAAAGCACACTACGTGTCGAGCGCGCATCAAACGGGATGTGAAGGAAATAAGCCTTCACTCATGGTTACCTGTGGTAATAAACAACATAAGGGGTGAGTCTCAAACCACATAATAAGGCTTATAATAAGCAGTATAATAGATCACAAAATTTTATCAATCACAACATCACACATACATTTATACAGCAGTCAACAGTCACATCAGATATCAGCCAGCAGCGCATTTATCATTTATGAGAGTGAATGTAATGAAATGCAATCATGCATGTGGTACCATTCATCGTCAATAATTTAAGCCACTATGGGCATCATCGTCAATAATTGAGCCTTTCTTTTGGGTTGCGCCGATTTCACCTCTTCTCTCTTCTCCTCTCTTCGCTACTTTCTTTCTTTTCTTTCTTTCTTACACAAATGATGCGAATTGCATCAACCCTAGGAGCCTAAGTCAATGGGCTTGGGCTCTTGGGTCATTCCTTGCCATCTCGGATTTACCGATTACTATTCCCTTCAATTAAAATAAAAGACTATATTAATAATTTAATATAACTAAAATAATAATAATGCAACACTTAAATAATTTAATCAAATAATTAATTAAATTATACTTCGTCATTTAATCATACATCATCGTCTTTGTCCTAGAAAATTTGCCACAAGGAATAAAACAACACTAGAGGACCAAAACAACATTAAAGGACCTAAACAGCACTAAAGGACCAAAACAGCACTAAAGGACCCAAAACAGCACACCAGACACAAACAAGCAGCACTAGGCGCCAAAACAACCAAAACTGGCGCCCAGTGGCAACACAGCCACCTAGGCGCCAAAACATCAAGAAAGCGGCGCCCTGGCAACACACACCACCACAGCGCCAAAACAAGCCAAATCGGCGCCCAGGTAATAACACAGCACACAGCGCTAAACAATGAAGAAATCGGCGCCCCAGGGCAACACGACCACACAGCGCCAAACGGGCAACCACGGTGCCTGTGGAACTCAACACAACACTTAGACACAGACTAAGACACAAGAGACACAGTCTCAGACACAGGCGCACACACAGGCGCCCTAGGCAGCAACATTGGCGCCCAGCACAAACACATGCAGCAACATGGGCGCGCCAGGGCAACCATTTGGCGCCCTGTGCAGCACCACACACGCACACACACACTGCCACAACAACTTGGCGCCACACTAGGCGCCCTGGGCAGCAACATTGGCGCCCAGCATCACGCGCAACAACACAAACCCAGCACCATGTAACTTGGCGCCTCACCAGGCGCCATGGGGCAGCCACATTAGCGCCCTGCACTTAGACAAACCATACACAGGCGCATGGGCAGCCACATTTTGGCGCCCTGTGCCTAGACACCAGCACACCAGGTGCATGGGCAGCCACATTTTGGCACCCTGCACCTAGACACCACACCCAGCACACACACTCACAGCAACATGCGCAACACACAGCAAGTTGGCGCCTTACCAGGCGCCCTTGCCTAGGCACCAGGCGCACACAGGCGCCATTTTGGGCAAAGAATCGCGCCAATCAAAGAACATACTGAGTGGAGCGCCATTTCCCTTAGCAATTGGCGCCCTAGGGTGCCTAGGGTTCCCTAAACCAAATTTCTCCAATTTCTCCTAAACTCAATCATCACAAACATTTTAAAAACACTTCTTAATTCTTCTAACACTATCAAATACCCTTTTTCACAACAATCCACATGCAAATCAATTCCTACGAAATTTTCATAATTCACTCAATCCATCAATCATTCAAAAACAATTTTAACATCAAATAACGATCAATAAGAATCCTACGATTTACATACATCCTATTATAGACCCTATTATAAGGTAAGACCCACCCTTACCTTGATTAAACCGAAGACGGGGTTCTCTCTACGGAGTCACCAACAAAACCACAGCAACCAGAAGCTCTCCTTCTCCTTTTCTCCTTCCTTGCTCACGATCAAGCCTTTCTTTCTCTCCTTGGGGTTGCGCCGATTTCACCTCTTCTCTCTTCTCCTCTCTTCGCTACTTTCTTTCTTTTCTTTCTTGCTTACACAAATGATGCGAATTGCATCAACCCTAGGAGCCTAAGTCAATGGGCTTGGGCTCTTGGGCCATTCCTTTTCATCCCGGATTTACCGATTACTACTCCCTTCAATTAAAATAAAAGACTATATTAATAATTTAATATAACTAAAATAATAATAATGCAACACTTAAATAATTTAATCAAATAATTAATTAAATTATACTTCGTCATTTAATCATACATCATCATCTTTGTCCTAGAAAATTTGCCACAAGGACTAAAACAACACTAGAGGACCAAAACAGCACTAAAGGACCTAAAACAGCACACCAGACACAAACAGGCAGCACTAGGCGCCAAAACAACCAAAACTGGCACCCAGTGGCAACACAGCCACCTAGGCGCCAAAACATCAAGAAATCGGCGCCCACAGCAACACAACCACACAGCGCCAAAACAGCCAAATCGGGCCTCAGGCAACACAGCACACAGCGCCAAAGCGGCGGAATCGCGCGCTGCGCAACACACGACCACACAGCGCCAAATCGGGCAACATTGGCGCCAGAAACAAAGACAAGACTTGGAGACACGACTAAGATGGCGGGAGACACGCTCGAACAGCGCACACACGCGCCTGGCAAAGAACATTGGAACCCAAAGATGATACCTGGCGCAAGAACATGGGCGCGCTTGGGCAACCATTTGGTGCCTCATGCGGCACCACCACACACACACACATCGCCACGCAGCAACTTGGCGCCACACTAGGCGCCTGGCAAAGAAACATTGGCGCCCGACATCACGCGCAACAAGAACACAAACCAAAGACACCATGCAACTTGGCGCCTCACCGGCGCCATGGGGCAAACCACATTGGCGCCACACTTAGACAACCCACACACAAGCGCATGGCGGCCACATTTTGGCGCCCTGTGCCTAGACACCAGCACACCAGGCGCATGGGCAGCCACATTTTGGCGCCACGTGCTGTAGACACCAACACACCAGCGCATGGGCGGCCACATTTTGGCGCCACGCACTGGGCACACAACACCCAAAGACACACACTCACAAAGAACATGCGCAACACACACGACAAGTTGGCGCCTTGCGAGCGCCTTGCCTAGGCACTTAAGCGCACACAGCGCGCCATTTTGGTCCACAATCGCGCCAAGATCTGAAGAACATCTGATGATGCGCCATTTCCCTTAGCAATTGGCGCCCTAGGGTGCCTAGGGTTCCCTAAACCAAATTTCTCCAATTTCTCCTAAACTCAATCATCCACAACCATTTCAAAAACACTTCTTAATTCTTCTAACACTATCAAATACCCTTTTTCACAACAATCCACATGCAAATCAATTCCTACGAAATTTTCATAATTCACTCGATCCACCAATCATTCAAAAACAATTTTAACATCAAATAACGATCAATAAGAATCCTACGATTTACATACATCCTATTATAGACCCTATTATAAGGTAAGACCCACCACTTACCTTGATTAAACCGAAGACGGAGTTCTCTCTACGAGTCACCAACAAAACCACAAAGAACAAGAAGCTCTCCTTCTCCTTTTCTCCTTCCTTGCTCACGATCAAGCCTTTCTTTCTCTCCTTGGGTTGCGCCTGATTTCACCTCTTCTCTCTTCTCCTCTCTTCGCTACTTTCTTTCTTTTCTTTCTTGCTTACACAAATGATGCGACCAGCATCAACCCTAGGAGCCTAAGTCAATGGGCTTGGGCTCTTGGGCCGCTCCTTGTCATCCGATTCTGGATTACTACTCCCTTCAATTAAAATAAAAGACTATATTAATAATTTAATATAACTAAAATAATAATAATGCAACACTTAAATAATTTAATTAAATAATTAATTAAATTATACTTAAATCATTTAATCATACATCATCATCTTTGTCCTAGAAAATTTGCCACAAGGACTAAAACAACACTAGAGGACCAAAACAAAGACTAAAGGACCCAAACAAAGACACTGCACGACACAAGCAGAAAAGACTAGGCGCCAAAACAACCAAATCGCGCCAATGGCAACACGACCACCTAGCGCCAAAACATCAAGAACCGGCGCCTGTGGCAACAACACAACCACCTGAGACGCCAAAAGCAGCCAATCGACGCCTGGCAACAACAGCAGCACACAGCGCCAAAACAAAGCAGAAATCGGCGCCTCTGTTGCAACACACGCCACCACAGCGCGCCAAATCGGGCAACATTGGCGCCCGGGAACTCAAAGACAAGACTTAGACACGAGATTAAGATGGCGAAACCGAGATCGCTCGCATACGGTAACACACACGCCTGGCAAAGAACATTGGAACCCGGCCACGAACCTGGCGGCAACAAAGAATACGGGCGCGCTGGGCAACCATTTGGTGCCACGCATGCGGCACCACACACGCACACACACATCGCCACAAAGAACTTGGCGCCACACTAGGCGCCTGGCAAAGAACATTGGCGCCAAAGCATCACGCGCGCAAGAACACAAACCCAAAGACTACAGCAAGCAACGCGCCTCACCAGGCGCCATAGGGCAACCACATTGGCGCCCTGCACTTAGACAAACCACACACAGGCGCATGGGCAGCCACATTTTGGCGCCACGTGCCTGACACTGAAGACACCAAAGCGCATGGGCAGCCACATTTTGGCGCCACGCACCTGGACACAACACCCAAAGACACACACTCACAAAGAACATGCGCAACACACAGCAAGTTGGCGCCTTACCAGGCGCCCTTGCCTAGGCACCAGGCGCACACAGGCGCCATTTTGGTCCGCAATCGGGCGCCCAATCTGAGAACATACTGGTGGTGCGCCATTTCCTTAGCAATTGGCGCCTACTAGGGTGCCTAGGGTTCCACTAAACCAAATTTCTCCAATTTCTCCTAAACTCAATCATCCACAACCATTTCAAAAACACTTCTTAATTCTTCTAACACTATCAAATACCCTTTTTCACAACAATCCACATGCAAATCAATTCCTACGAAATTTTCATAATTCACTCAATCCATCAATCATTCAAAAACAATTTTAACATCAAATAACGATCAATAAGAATCCTACGATTTACATACATCCTATTCTAGACCCTATTATAAGGTAAGACCCACCCTTACCTTGATTAAACCAAAGACGGAGTTCTCTCTCTGAGTCACCAACAAAACCACAAAGAACAAGAAGCTCTCCTTCTCATTTTCTCCTTCCTTGCTCACGATCAAGCCTTTCTTTCTCTCCTTGGGGTTGCGCCGATTTCACCTCTTCTCTCTTCTCCTCTCTTCGCTACTTTCTTTCTTTTCTTTCTTGCTTACACAAATGATGTGAATTGCATCAACCCTAGGAGCCTAAGTCAATGGGCTTGGGCTCTTGGGCCATTCCTTGCCATCCCGGATTTACCGATTACTACTCCCTTCAATTAAAATAAAAGACTATATTAATGATTTAATATAACTAAAATAATAATAATGCAACACTTAAATAATTTAATCAAATAATTAATTAAATTATACTTCGTCATTTAATCATACATCATCATCTTTGTCCTAGAAAATTTGCCACAAGGACTAAAACAACTCTAGAGGACCAAAACAGCACTAAAGGACCTAAACAGCACTAAAGGACCAAAACAACACTAAAGGACCCAAAACAGTACACCAGAACAAACAGGCAGCACTAGGCGCCAAAACAACCAAAACTGGCGCCCAGTGGCAACACAGCCACCTAGGCGCCAAAACATCAAGAAATCATGACCGCAGGCAACACAACCACCACACAGCGCCAAAACGAGCCAATCGGCGCCCTCAGGCAACACACACCCACACGAGCGCCAAAAAAGAGAAATCGGCGCCCTGCAGCACACAAACCACACAGCGCCAAATCGGGCAACACTGGGCGCCCGAGAATTCAGCAAGACAAAGACGGAACTAAGACACAAGCGATTAAGACACAAATGAGACACGCCTGCACACAGCGCCACAGCGCCTGGCAACAACATTGGCGCCCAACACGGACCTGAGCAAAGAACATGGGCGGCCAGGGCAACCATGCATTTGGCGCCCTGTGCAGCACAAGACACACACACACACACTGCCACATCAACTTGGCGCCACACTATAGCATCACGCGCAGCAACACAAACCCAGCACCATGCAACTTGGCGCCTCACCAGGCGCCATGGGGCAGCCACATTGGCGCCCTGCACTTAGACAAACCACACACAAGAGCATGGGCAGCCACATTTTGGCGCCCTGTGCCTAGACACCAGCACACCAGGCGCATGGGCAACCACATTTGGCGCCCTGCACCTAGACACAACACCCAGCACACACACTCACAGCAACATGCGCAACACACAGCAAGTTGGCGCCTTACCAGGCGCCCTTGCCTAGGCACCAGGCGCACACAGGCGCCATTTTGGGCAACAACTGGCGCCCAGTACAGCAACATACAGTGGGGCGCATTTCCCTTAGCAATTGGCGCCCTAGGGTGCCTAGGGTTCCCTAAACCAAATTTCTCCAATTTCTCCTAAACTCAATCATCCACAACCATTTCAAAAACACTTCTTAATTCTTCTAACACTATCAAATACCCTTTTTCACAACAATCCACATGCAAATCAATTCCTACGAAATTTTCATAATTCACTCAATCCATCAATCATTAAAAAACAATTTTAACATCAAATAACGATCAATAAGAATCCTACGATTTACATACATCCTATTATAGACCCTATTATAAGGTAAGACCCACCCTTACCTTGATTAAACCGAAGACAGAGTTCTCTCTACGGAGTCACCAACAAAACACAGCAACAAGAAGCTCTCCTTCTCCTTTTCTCCTTCCTTGCTCACGATCAAGCATTTCTTTCTCTCCTTGGGGTTGAGCTGATTTCACCTCTTCTCTCTTCTCCTCTCTTCGCTACTTTCTTTCTTTTCTTTCTTTCTTACACAAATGATGCGAATTGCATCAACCTTAGGAGCCTAAGTCAATGGGCTTGGGCTCTTGGGCCATTCCTTGCCATCCCTGTTCTGGAATTACTACTCCCTTCAATTAAAATAAAAGACTATATTAATAATTAATTAATATAACTAAAATAATAATAATGCAACACTTAAATAATTTAATCAAATAATTAATTAAATTATTTAGGGTGTTACACGCTCGTGCAGCGCGGTTTAAGTGACTGTTCGAACGACGTAGTGCGAACAGGTTCGAACGACCTTGTCCGTGTTAAGGAATTTTTGTTTTTCGAACGACATCGTTCGAACCTGTTCGAATAAACTCATGCGTGTTAAGGAATATTGCCATCTGATGGTGTCAGGGTGTGTTTTGGCTACCTCGATTGGAGTTATTCAAACTTGTTCGAAGGAGAGCGTTCGAACATGCGTTCGAATGGTTGCATACGAACCAGTGTTGTCGCGTAAATGAAACTTAATAAACCGAAACACGCTTTTGGTCATTTCAAAATATGTCGACCAAGAGTTATACAACATTGTGTACCAAAATTATAAACCTAACTTAACATTGACTACCATCACTATCTTTACTTAAATCTACACATGGAAGGGGATGGGGGTTGTGATTGTATGACCAAAGACTTCCACTTTTGCATCCGGCCAATAAAAAGCGAGTCCCAACCCTTTGCTATGGGTGTCCTATTAGTATTCCATATCAAATCCGGCAGGGGCATTGGACTTCAAGTTTCATAAAGATCTTCAAAAGACAACAAAAACATAATGTTATGTAATGTTTTGGAATGACTACACTGAATCTAAATAGAAGACACTTTACATGTACAAAGTGTTTGTGTTCTGGTACCAAAAGGAGCTTATTTAGTGGAGCAGTAGCAGCTTCTGTAACAATAGGTGTGGGTGTTGGTTTCTTATTTAGTGGAGGAGTAGGGATTGTAGTAGCACTGTCAGCTTGAGTTCTCTTTTTACTTAGTGATGGATTAGGTGCTGGACACGTTGACAAAGTAGGAGTAGGAGTTGAACCAGAACTGTATGGGTTTGTAGGCGTTCCACTCCTACTTTGGGGGGGAGTAGGTCGTTTGTAACGCCCCAAAGATTATTGGATATTTATTTACTAAATTATTGGGGATTAGATTGTGGAAAAAAATATTAGAAATAAAAATATGGTATTTTTATATGCTATTGGTAATATATGATTGATAATGTTATATATTTATTTTATTTCTATTAAATGCTAGTGGTTGGGATATTATTTCTTTAGAAAATTATTTTGGTCTATTGGGGTGGTAAAATAATAGTTATAGTGATATTGAGCTTTAAGAGTATTAAAATGGATTTTTAGATGGTTTTACTCGTGTGCACCCCCTCCCGGTTGCTAAGCGCACCCCACCACTAAGTGAATTACTTAGCCCAAATGGCATCAGCCCAAACGCAACGCCCAGACCCATGACCCGCGACCCGACCCGCGCCGCGTCTTCTTCTTCTCCGCGTGAGTTCTTTGCTTGTAACGCAACGGCAACCTCTCACGCCCTCCTTCTCTCTCGATCCACGTTCTCCTCCTCCTCCACGATCGAACCCCAAACTCCTCCCTCCCACTCGAAATTGGCCATTGATGTCGATTATGACCTTGGTTTGAGCGATTGTAGCCTCCATCTCGCGATTTTGATTCCCTCCCTCGTGGGTTTTGGAGCAAAACGCGAACCTCTCTCTCTTTTTCGTGTGCCGCAATTTGGCGTGTCTCGCAACCCAAATGAAGCGTGGATTCCGGGGAAGAGTTCGAAGAGTTGATGCTTAGGAGAGAATGAAGATTTTGGGCGTGAGCTAGGAAGGAAAAAGGAGGACGGAGAGCCGTATTCTTTGCGGTTCGGTTGGTGACTCCAGAGAAGAGCTCGCTTCCTGGTTTATTCGAGGTATGGGGGCTCTTCTATACCAATAATAATTCTTAGGAATTGTGTTATGTGTAGGTTGGGTTGTAGATTATTAGAGTTGTGATGTTTGAACGTGAATTCATTGGGTTATGATTGTTTGAATTGTTGAATGGCTGAGTAATTAATCGTTTGTGTTAAACCCATGATTGTTGATGTGTTCTTAGCCTAATTGGAATGCCATGAGAATGTGATTGAATTATGCATGCTAAATGTTTTGTGGAAATCTCCCAATTGAGTGGCAAGTGAAAATATGCTAGAGTATAATGATTGATGAGAAGCCCTATAAATTGTTGCTGGAATGGTGTGGGCATATTCTGAGAATGTTGGGGAATTGGGGTTGTTGAGGAGCTAAAATAATTGTGTGAGGTGTGTGGGGTGTATCGGCCTAGCGCCATTTTGCTAGTGGATCGTGCGCCTTGGCGTATGCGCACAGCGCCCTGGCGCGCCAGTGCGTGTCTCTGTGTGCGCCAGGCAATGCAATGTGTGTGCGTGTGTGTGTGTGTCTTGGGTGCAGCGCCAATTGTGGCGACCTAGTGCGCCCGGTTGGCCGGTTGTGCGTGGGTGTGTGAGTGTGTTGCGGTGGGCGCCAAAGTGGCTGCCCGTGGCGCCAAGTGGCGCCTAGTGTGGTTCCTAGGTGTATTGTGGTCCCTAATGCTTAGTTTGGTCCAATGGGGTGTGGCAATGTAAATGATGAGCTAATCTACTAAAATAAAAATGGAGATCGAGTGTCTTTATGCGAAGATGTGAAAGCGGTGTGGGACTCGGTCCAAAGCGATGTGTAGCCCTCAAGGCTTGAATTGTTGGTGAGTTGAGTTGAGAAATAATTAAAGTGGTGTGTATAATAAAATATTGTGGCACGGTGTTGTTGTGGTGCATTGACATAGAGTCTCATGATGCATATGCATAAAGCGATGTGTAGGCTTGGCCAAAGCGGCGTGGGACTCGGTCCAAAGCGATGAGTGCCCTCAAGGCAAATAGTGGTGATGAAGGATCCTCATGCATGTTGCATACATGCATAAAAATCATACCATGTTAATGAATTTATTGATGATGTGTTGATAATGCGGTGAATTAGTAATGTTTGTTGCCTTGCCAATATGTAATGCCTATCCTATCTATTATTATTTGTATAAAAGACTCACCCTACTGCTTGTGTTGCTTCTTATGTCGGCAACTGCAGGTAATCGCGAGTGAAGGCATTCTTATGCCCTTTTGCTAGTAGTCGTGTCAGCTCTGATATGTAGCACCAGGGGAAGGGCGTAGTATTACTTTTATTGCTATTTTTATGTTTTTAGACTATTCGTGGTGATGTATTAAGTATGATTCTAGACTAATAATTTTCCGCTGTGTTGGAGGTATTTTATTTTGGTGCTGTACTAAAACAGGTGTTTGTGGGCCCATCCCCAAACTAATGTGCTGCGTATCATATTAATGTTTTATTGTTTTTCGTGTTATGTGACTATAAGTTGGAAATTTCGTAAGCGTTGGAATGTGACATTCCCTTCAATGATTTTATTTTTGAAAACTCTGATAAAATAAATATAAATAATGGTTGTTTAGAAAGGGGGTGTTACATTAGTGGTATCAGAGCTGAAGTTTGGTCTGTCCGGCCAAGTTGTCCAGTATCGAGTCTAGTTATCTCTCGAGTCTTGGTACTCGTTCTAACCATTGTCCGTGTAGTAAGTGATGTTTCTGCAGGTGTAGGACAAACCGGCATGCTAGCGATGGTAAGTGAATAAGTGGGGGAGATACCCCTGCTGATGATGTGTGTCGTACAGTGTTTCCAAGTGTGAACTTAGTGTCTTTTGAGGATCGGTCCTAACCGGACTTGTTTGTATGGTTTGTTATGCCTTCCGATGTGTGAACTCGAATAGAGTTGAATGTCTTGCTTGTTTGATTCTTGAAAGTCGTGAAACTAACTAGTTTAGTTGGTTAAATCCTCAAGAGAGTGTGATGTGTTATATGTACTATTTGTTTCGTAAGGAGGAGAGATTATTTTACTCATGGGTATAACAATGGTTGTGGGTAGAGGGGTTGGCCTTAAACCCCAAATTTGGTTTAATTTTAGTACTTGATATATTTTAAATATATTATATTGTGGTTGTTTTCTCACAAAGTGGTTCTGAAATTGGGTGTGAAGTTTGTGTGCTCTATGATTCCTTTTATATGTGTTACTTTGTTGATTGCACTAAATCGATTAGATGAATATTGATTCATTGTTAAAATATATTTTTATGATGTTTAAAGATAACAATTTAGTGTAAAATAGTGCTGTATATGTTAAATCTAGATTAGAGATTATAGCAACATCACAGAACTGTAAGATAACAAATAGTCTTAACGAAAGCAAGATCTTGAGGAAGATTGCTACAAGGGTATATATGTTTATTTATTATGATGTACCAAATTAATCTAAGGGCGTAGGGGTGATGGCCTTTATAGAGGTATGCTAGTTATTAACACAAGGATATGTGCAAAGAAACTTTAGTAGCAATTAAGTGGCATAAAATAAAAGGAGGTCTTATGAATGATTGCAACATAGAAGAAAATTATATTTTTGTGATAATTACTAGTTGATTGGGTTGGCATACAAATCTTGGTAATGTTTGGTTATTTTAGACGAAGTAAAATTGATTATGGTTAATTAATGTAAATGAGTTGAGCTAAGTATTAAGGAGTGAGGAGTTGTAATAATTGGTTTTAAAAATATGAGGTTCAATTAAATAAAAACTATAGTGAGGTGAAACTATAAATAAGACGATGTAAATGTCTAATGACTTCATAAATAATAGGCGGTGTTATTTCTTCAATTGGGGGAAGCAAAGTTTGTGACATTAATCTTAGTTTAAGTGTATTCGTGCCAATTCGTGGATTGTTTTGGGATTAAATTAGAATAGGTATATTTGACTATGAAACTTTGGGTGTTCCATGATGGTGAATTTGACTATGAAATTATATATTGTTTGATTTATGTGTAATATCTATTGAGTGTAAGTGATCTAACTGAGTGTATTGTATTAAATTGAATTGATTTGATGTATTTTAATTGATTGCTATATTGCATTTAAGGTTTATGATTTATGAATACCTTGAGATTGGAAAATAATGTGAAATAGAGGTTTAGGTGCAAATATAATAAGTAGATAATTTATAATTGTAGTATTTTGCGAGACCTTGTACAGTGGAGCTTAGTTATTGAAGAGACTGTTTGAAATTGACCTTAGTCATTTAGTGTGAATGCGTAAGCTGAATTTTTGTTAGTTACAGAGCCGTAATGTTTGGTTTTTAAGATAGCGAGATTGGATTAAATAGAGCAAGGTAAATTTTATAGATATGTGAGTATACATTTGACAAATGATAGGCAATGATTCCTCGTTAAATGGGAGAGACGTAGAGTGTAGGATTTTGATTTTAGTTTGAGTGTTTTAGCCTAAGACTTTGATTTGTAATAATTAAGTTCCATTAGGTATTTTGTATTTTATATGGTCAAATCAAATTTGTTAGATTATATGAACATAACCATTAAAATTGGTTTCAAAATAATTATTGATGATGTATGTATTTTTGTGATTGTGACTAAGTATATGACGGAGATAGGAAATATAGATTAATTATAATTGTAAGTTTAGCTGAGACTAATTAGAAATGCTATGTGTTATTGAATTTTTAATTGTATAGAGAGAGCAAAGTTAAGTTAGTAAAAATAGAGCGGGGTGAATTTTATATATGAGAGAAGGAAAATTAAATTGAAGAAGGACAAGATGGATTTTATAAATAGAAGAATGCAAATATCACATGAGTTGATAGATTATATGTTGTTATTCGTTTGTAATTTTGAGAGGTCTAGCGTTTAAGATGTTAATGTATTTTGAACATGTTAGGCCAAGACCTTGACTTCTAGTTGTTTATAGAGAAGATTGATTATTCGATATTTTAGTTATTTTAGAATTCGCGTTGTTAGTTTGAAAATATGGGCATTAGATTCTTTACAGTTGTGGGACTAACCAATTGCGTTGAGGGTCTGTTGTGCTTTATGTGTGTAAACTTATATTGAACTAGTTTTTATTATTAAGTGTTCACATTGTACCCCATATATTTATTTTAATTAATACCAAGTCTTGAAAATAATCCTTTGTTATAACATGTGTATATTTGTATAATGTGCGTTACAACCTGATTTCCAAGCTTGAGATGTGAGTTAGTACTAGCATGACATAGTCGAGAAAATTATTGTTTTGTCAAGTATTTTCCTTTAGCAAGTTACATTGCAGTTTAATAGACTTAAAGACCTGATGTGAAATTACATTTTGAAATTTGTTCAAGGGAATATTTTACAAATTGACCACATAGACAAACCATTCAATTGTTCCTTTTGTCACATGTAAAACTCTTGCATTTTGTAGCTAGTGTTGTTTGCCTGGGTGCTTTCTAACCACAATATTCTTACTTTAGACTGTCTTCAATTTGTTTTTATAAATTCCATCTTCTTTTGCGTATAAAAAAAAAAAAAAAGGAAGAGAAAAGAACTTGCGTTGTGTAAGCCACTTTTCTATGTTGTTTAAGTTGTGTGGGAGTTGTATTATGTGACTGTTGCTTGGCTTGGATTTGGCACTATCGTATTTTCCTTGTTTATTAGCCTGTTGAGTCCGATGGGGATGGCGTAGCCATCTCGTGAGTTAAGTTTGTATGAATGAGTGCAGTTATTATTTCTTGAGTTACACGGTGAAGAAGATAGTAGGAGGGACGGCCGCCCAATCACTCACCGCCGGTAATCAATGAAATGGTAATCAGTAGGGTAGGTAGCATTAGTTGCCTAGAGGGCTGTAGTTGTCAGGGGGAGGTTGTTTAATTTTGGTCGGTGAGTTTCGAGGACGAAACATTCTAAGTGGGGGAGAGTTGTAACGCCCCAAAGATTATTGGATATTTATTTACTAAATTATTGGGGATTAGATTGTGGAAAAAAATATTAGAAATAAAAATATGGTATTTTTATATGCTATTGGTAATATATGATTGATAATGTTATATATTTATTTTATTTCTATTAAATGCTAGTGGTTGGGATATTATTTCTTTAGAAAATTATTTTGGTCTATTGGGGTGGTAAAATAATAGTTATAGTGATATTGAGCTTTAAGAGTATTAAAAATGGATTTTTAGATGGTTTTACTCGTGTGCACCCCCCCTCCTGGTTGCTAAGCGCACCCCACCACTAAGTGAATTACTTAGCCCAGCGAAGCATCAGCCCAAACGCGCAGCCCATGACCCGCGACCCGACCCGCGCACGTCTTCTTCTTCTCCGCGTGAGTTGCTGCGCGAAAACGGCAACCCTCACGCCGTTCCTTCTCTCTCAGTCACGTTCTCCCTCCTCCCTCCACGATCGAACCCCAAACTCCTCCCTCCCACTCGAAATTGGCCATTGATGTCGATTATGACCTTGGTTTGAGCGATTGTAGCCTCCATCTCGCGATTTTGATTCCCTCCCTCGTGGGTTTTTGGAGCAAAACGCGAACCCTCTCTCTCTGTTTTCGTGTGCCAGCAATTTGACGTGTACTGCAACCCAAATGAAGCGTGGATTCCAGGAAGAGTTCGAAGAGTTGATGCTTAGGAGAGAATGAAGATTTTGGGCGTGAGCTAGGAAGGAAAAAGGAGGACGGAGAGCTGTTGCTGCGGTTCGGTTGGTGACTCCGTAGAGAGAGCTCTGCTTCCGGTTTATTCGAGGTATGGGGGCTCTTCTATACCAATAATAATTCTTAGGAATTGTGTTATGTGTAGGTTGGGTTGTAGATTATTAGAGTTGTGATGTTTGAACGTGAATTCATTGGGTTATGATTGTTTGAATTGTTGAATGGCTGAGTAATTAATCGTTTGTGTTAAACCCATGATTGTTGATGTGTTCTTAGCCTAATTGGAATGCCATGAGAATGTGATTGAATTATGCATGCTAAATGTTTTGTGGAAATCTCCCAATTGAGTGGCAAGTGAAAATATGCTAGAGTATAATGATTGATGAGAAGCCCATAAATTGTTCTTTGGAATGGTGTGGGCATATTCTCGAGAATGTTGGGAATTGGGGTTGTTGAGGAGCTAAAATAATTGTGTGAGGTGTGTGGGTGTATCGGCCTAGCGCCATTTTGCTAGGGATCGTGCGCCTTGGCGTGTATGCCGCACTGAGCGCCTGAGGCGCCTTGTGTGTGTCTGTGCGCCTGATTGTGCAATGTGTGTGCGTGTGTGTGTGTGTGTCTTGGGTGCAGCGCCAATTGTGGCGTACCTAAAGCGCCGGGTTGAGCCTGGTTGTGCGTGGGTGTGTGAGTGTGTTGCGGTGGGCGCCAAAGTGGCTGCCCGTGACGCCAAGTGGCGCCTAGTGTGGTTCCTAGGTGTATTGTGGTCCCTAATGCTTAGTTTGGTCCAATGGGGTGTGGCAATGTAAATGATGAGCTAATCTACTAAAATAAAAATGGACCGAGTGTCTTTATGCGAAGATGTGAAAGCGGTGTGGGACTCCACCCAAAGCGATGTGTAGCCCTCAAGGCTTGAATTGTTGGTGAGTTGAGTTGAGAAATAATTAAAGTGGTGTGTATAATAAAATATTGTGGCACAGTGTTGTTGTGGTGCATTGACATAGAGTCTCATGATGCATATGCATAAAGCGATGTGTAGGCTTGGCCAAAGCGACGTGGGACTCGGTCCAAAGCGATGAGTGCCCTCAAGGCAAATAGTGGTGATGAAGGATCCTCATGCATGTTGCATACATGCATAAAAATCATACCATGTTAATGAATTTATTGATGATGTGTTGATAATGCGGTGAATTAGTAATGTTTGTTGCCTTGCCAATATGTAATGCCTATCCTATCTATTATTATTTGTATAAAAGACTCACCCTACTTCGCTTGTGTTGCTTCTTATGTCGGCAAACCTGCAGTGTCGCGAGTGAAGGCATTCTTATGCCCTTTTGCTAGTAGTCGTGTCAGCTCTGATATGTAGCACCGGGGAAGGGCGTAGTATTACTTTTATTGCTATTTTTATGTTTTTAGACTATTCGTGGTGATGTATTAAGTATGATTCTAGACTAATAATTTTCCGCTGTGTTGGAGGTATTTTATTTTGGTGCTGTAAACTAAAACAGGTGTTTGTGGGCCCATCCCCAAACTAATGTGCTGCGTATCATATTAATGTTTTATTGTTTTTCGTGTTATGTGACTATAAGTTGGAAATTTCGTAAGCGTTGGAATGTGACATTCCCTTCAATGATTTTATTTTTGAAAACTCTGATAAAATAAATATAAATAATGGTTGTTTAGAAAGGGGGTGTTACATCGTTTACGAGACTGAGCAAAACATCCACTAGATGAACCCTGGGGGGAGTCAAATTTGTCATCTACATGCTCCCAAAATGACTTGTCTCGCTTTGTTGAGTAATCAACATTCCCTTTCTTATCTTTTTTTGGTGCTCCTTTGTAATGATCGTTATCCGGAGGTGGACACATAGAAGTCGTTTACGGGAATGCCAATTCACGTGCTTTTGCCTCAATCATAACTCTACCAAATGTGATCGGAGGCCTCAAACCTTCTTCCGATAGCTTCAAGTTCAATGTCTACACTCAACTCATCATCCATTACCTCTGTCGATTTTTGAAATTCAACCTCCGCCAATGTTGGTGAATCATGCTCAACGGAATTGGAGTGCGATCCATCATAACCCTACAAAAAAAAAGCGACATTGATTTAGTGACAACCCATGCAAACAAGTTGAGTTTATAGACAAAATAACAAGATGAGTGTACATCATACCTTGAAAGCTCACATGCACATGGTAGTCCGTGTGTAGTCCCGGCGTGCATCGACATAATGATGGGTTAAGTGAAGCGGATCCATCACGCATCTCACTCAAAATATGGTCTATAGCATTAGATGAAACTAAACCCTTAATTTCATCAAAATCTTCTTCTTCAAGTGGTGAACTTTCACTCTACTCAAACTATGCTCGAAGTGCATTTTAAGGTCGAAATGTTGTATCCTAAGTGTTCCGGCGTATTAGAAAGTACAAGGAGGTGCCATTAGCAACGCGGCGCCCATTCGTGAAACGCCCCAAGACCGTGTTTTGGTCCGCAATTCTCGGCGGCCGGCCGCATTTATCTCAACGGCCAGGTCGCCCCAAGTGGTATAAGTACCACCTCCATCCACACTATCAGGTACGCAATTCCTACCCTGTGATACCCTGCCCGTTAGCACACCTCTGACTAGAGCGTCGGAGTGTCTTTGCAGGTACCACCCGAGGTGCTCTCAAGACCGATCCTCACTCCACATCAACGATCGGACGAAGGAGCAGCAGACAACAACACTTGGTGATCAAGGTACGATCACTAAGCATGGTCTGCATTCCATCCCAGCACTTGCACAAATCTCCCCTACTGTCTCGTAATATTTTCTTCAAGTGAGAGTGTGCAGACTCAACTCTGTTGGTGGTAGTATTGCCAAGGTGCATATGCTTATTTATCCATGCATCAATAAATTTTTCCTTAAAGGGGTCTAGCCAGGTTGTCTTCACATACTGTATGAAACTAGGATAAGGTCCTGCCAAGTCGTTAAACAGACCCAACTCATAATCATACTCTTCTGTAGTCTTCGCATGCACAACAGATTGAAATGCACCCATAATGTCATTAACAATAGTTTGGTCTTTCACAATGAGCCTTGCTTTGGCCCTCACATTTTTCTTAATGTGAAATTGGCACAACAAGTTTGCAGATGTTGGAAATATTGCTGCCAGAGCATTCATCATACTTGTGTCTCTGTCAGTAAGTATGACTTGTGGAAGTTCATCTTGTTTCCTAAATAAACCCCTCAATTTCTCAAGATCGAACCCATGCAAAGTTATCCATCCTCTCCCAATTGACATAAGCAAATGCAACAGAGTAAGTCTTCTCAGTTGAGGTTACACCAAAGATCTCAACCAACGGATACACATGCACGTTGGTTTTATATGTGGAATCAATCAACAAAACAATTGGGAAGTGTTTAGAAGCTCAATAGAATCAGGATGGGCCCAAAAGATGTCTTTCGCAACCGTAGTTCCTTCTACAAGTCGAGTCCAGTAAACATAATTATCGCGTTGCAAATAAAACATCAGTTGTTGGAGCTCAGTCCTACCCTCACGCATAGTCGACCGTTGCCTTTGACGACAGTTGTATATTTGTTTCACAACCGTATAGTTATCATCAGGCTTCATCAATTTCAGCTCATTAAGGATCAATTTAGGCCAAGTATGATTCCTAGTCATTCTAGCCACTAGTTCCTTCTCTTCTGAAGTTAACCTATCAATGTACGGACGTCCATCATGATAAGTAGCCATACCATGGTTATGAGTTCCATGCATAACCCTCAAAATCCATCCTCCAAGCTTCTTAATAAATTTCCCTTTCAGTCTGAACGGACAACAACATTTTCTAGTGTTTGTGTCTTCCTCAACATTTGTCTTATACGATCCAGCTTTATCACAAATCAACATGCAGTATTATTTACCTGATCGTCGTCCGGTGTCAAATCTTCCTATAACAATCACCATCCCAAGAGATTTTCCAACCGCACGCACCCAAGTCAGCAGCTCCTCACGAGTAGGAAATAACTGAAATTCAATTACTAAGTGTCAGTTACATAATTTGAATAGTTCGCTAAAATTAAAACAACTAATTCATTCTTACCGTATCAGTTTTGAACGAACTAGTAAAGTCTTGGGATTCGACGACGTCAGTTGACATGTCAACTGCGACAGTTGACATCTCAGCTGCTAAAGTTGACAACTCAACTGCTCCAGATGCACCCTCATTTTCATCCATTTAACCAAAAAACACGACGTAACCTCGCAACTTATCGATTCTTTGTCATACGCCTGTTCGAACGGCCTCATGCGAACACAGTTCGAATGAGGGTGTTCGAACAAAGCAAAGTCACACCCCATTTAACACCCGTTCGAACACGTTCATGCGAACATGTTCGAACGACCCTGATCGAACTGAGCGCGTTTGCAGAAAAAAATGGCGTAAAAAACTCAAAACAGAACCAAAATGAAAAAAATTTGGTAGGGTTATTACCTTGAGCTAGTTGCCAATGTTGGGTAGTTGAATGGGAGTGAATGATGAAGGTGAGGATGGGTGGGTTTTGGAGTGGAGAAAGGGGGAGGTTTGGGGTTTTAGAGGGAGTGTGTTGTGTTGTAGGAGAAGAAGAGGGAGAGGGGTAGAGGGGGGAATTCAATTGTAAGTGGGGTTAGTTTGGTGTGTAGGGTGAGGGGGTGTGTTTTGAGTAGGAGGGGGTGTGGGAAAAGTAAAAGCCTTATTTTTTTTCAACACAACTTAAGGTAATTTGGGCCGCTTCATTAACAAAACCTGGCCCACGGTCCATCTCCATGTTTTTTGTTACAGCTGGGTCACTGACATCCCAGAATTTCCTTATTAGCCCTGTTTGTTCATGACTATTGCTTTTCCCACACCCCTCCTACTCTAAACACACCCCATAAGGGTGTGAAAAAGACCAAAAGACTATTTTTTTCGTAAATTTTCACTGTTCAACACGGGCCTTGAGCGAGTTCGAACGAGGCCGTTCGAGTGTGTTAAATATGGACGAGACACCCTTGGGCGTTTTTCACTGTCAATATGGTCATGCGAAACGAGTTCGAATGAGGGTCATGCGAACATGTTCGAATGATGATGTTCGAACAATTCTTTGCGCAATTGCTCGAGAATGACAGTATTGGGCGCCTCGATTCCACCGGCGCTTTTAATCAACGGTTTACAATCATCAAATGTGTCGAGATAAAGGAGTGGATGTAAATCCTTTGGAAAATGTGCCCGAACGGATAGAATTTAAACGGCTCGATTTTGTGATCTAAAAATGAAATCAACGGGGTGACATTTCACCATGCCTATTATAAAAGGGGGTTCACATCCTCAGATCTTCTTCACCAAACCCTAATCTGCTTCTTCACCAATCTCTGAACCTACTTCTTCACCAAAATCCTCATCCTCAGCTCTCCTAAAATGGAATGGCAATTGTGCTCAACCCAGTACTCAAACGACAAATTCCTAACGGCCCTTCACCACCATGGGACTGTCACCACTGACGAACATGGTGTTGTGTTTCGTTGTCCTAACCATGTCTTCTGTAGGATGAGTAAGGACATCACCTTCGCCCAACTGAAGGAAAAGGCTGAGAGGAAGATTCGTCCAGAGGGAGCGTGGCGTAAAGACGTGGAGAGTATACGTTTCAAAAAGTTCAATTGTAGAGATGATGGGATTGTCCAGTATTCAGTCATGGAGATTCAAAGCGACGACGACGTCCGCGCAATGATGGAACATCTAGCTAACGTTCCGATGGGGCGACAAATCTTAGAGCTGTATGTGGACACAGTACGCACTCCAGAAGAAGTCATGCATCTTCTTCAACAAGGACCACCCGCACCACAACAACCCATACTTACGCACACCTGTAAAGTTGACTATCAGATGACTGTTGTAACACCCCATTTCTACCCGACAATTTATATTAAAAATCAGAGTTTAAAAATTCTTTTCCACTTGGAGTGCTACACTCACTTCAGCTCAAACAACAACAATTATAACACAAATGCTTCATTAAATAATATAATACGCAACACCAAAGAAAAGCGTGGAAATAGGATCTTTATCAATATGATAACTCAATCCATACACCTAAAAATCTAAAATCATGCAAATGAAATAAACATAATCTCTAGGAGACAAACAACAGTCTCCTCAAATGTGTAAAACAGCAAAATACAAGGCTCAATAGCAAAAAGAGCTAAACAGTCATGATCCTAAAACCCATCCCCTAGGTGCTACGTATCAGAGCAGACCGACTCGGGGAAGTGAAGGGACTAAGCCTTCACTCATGGCTACCTGTGGTAAACAACAACAGAAAGGGGTGAGTCTCAAACCACATAATAGAGACTATAATAAGCAGTATATTTAATCATAGTATCACACACATATAGTCATACAGCAGCATTATTCGTAATAATCATCAACCAACAACACACATGCCTTTTATGAGAATGTATGCAATGCAATCATGCATGTGGTACCATTTGCCCCCATGGCATCATCATCAATCAATTGAGTCCCCATGACTCTGGCCCCCATGGCCTCATCATCACAATATAAACGTCGCGACCGCAGCCGAATGTATCACAATATAAACGTCGCGACCGCAGTCGAATGTATGCATGAGACTCATGAACATGCCACACACACAATTACACATCATCAATATCATTTCTCACCTCATTGTTAATTTCAATTTTAGCCCCCATGGCATCATCACATCTTAGCCCCCATGGCTCATGCCCCCATGGCATCATCACATCTTAGCCCCCATGGCTCATGCCCCCATGGCATCATCATTATTCATGTCCCAAGGACTAATCACAACTAGAGGACTAAACCTCACTCAAGGACCTAAACACCACTTAGGACCAAAATAGCACTTAGGGACCAATATGTCACCTTTAGGACCAAAACACCACCTAGGGACTAAAACAGCACCTCTAGGACCAACTGTCACCTAGGGACCAAAACAACACCTAGGGACCAAAACCACACCCTTAGGACCAAACTGTCACCTAGGGACCAAAACAACACCTAGGACACACTTTGGCACCACCAGGCGCCAAATGCCCCACAATCTGGCGCCCCCCTGTGCACACCAGCACATAGGCGCCAAATTTCCCACACACAGGCGCCCCTGTGCCACACACTACCACATAGGCGCCAAAACACCAGCAACATGGCGCCTCTGTGCAACACAGGCACTAGGCGCCAAGAACACAGCAATTTGGCGCCCCACAAAGCGCACGAGACTCTAGACACAAACTTAGAAACAAACGAGACACGCCTCGAACACGAAGCGCATACCCAGCGCCATGGGCAAGACTTTTGGCGCCCGCTGAGACACAGCGGCAACACGAGCGCAACAGGGCAGCCATTTGGCGCCCTGTGTTGCGCCACATGCACACACACACCCTTGCCACAATTCTGCCGCTACCTTAGGCGCCATGGGCAGCCAAATGGCACCCAAAGACTTAGACACCCACGCACACACCCACCTAGGCGCCTGGCAGCGCCACAGGGCACCCATTTGGCGCCACGCACTTGGCTGAAACACACCCAGCGCATTGGCGGCCACTTTGGCTCCTGCACTGAACACAAAGAGACACACTCTCAAAAATAAAGTGACACAGCGCCATTCTGGCGCCACAGGGCAGCCATTTGGCGCCCACATCGCTGCACACACACACACACACCCATCTGCAGCGATTGCACAAGGCGCCATTTTCCGGCAGAATCTTGGCGCGAAGTGACCAACTCGCACAAACGCACAACCCAAAGACATGAATGAAGGTACAGGGGCACCATTTTCCCAAAGAACTTGGCGCCCGCGAGAACACACCGCACACACTCACATCACATAGATTACACGGCGCCATTTCTCTAGGAAATTGGCGCCTGAAAGTACCTAGGATCCCTTAAATCATTCTCAATCAAATTTTCTCAAAATTAATCATCAACATCAATCTAAAAACATGTTATGATCATACTAACAACTTCAATTTCACACTTAAACATCAAAAACACATCAAAAGCACAAATCAAAGGCATGAAACCCTAACTCTAACATAGGAATCGATTTCATGCTCTATTCAAATTCAATTTCATCAAAACAAGCATACAACCAACAAATTCAATATCAACGAACACTAATAAGGACCCTATGATCTACATACGACCTATTATACTCTCTATTATAGAGTGAGACTCCCCTTACCTTAAATAAACCGAGAAAAGTCCTTTTCTCCGAGTCACCACCAAAACCACAAGGAACTAGAGCCTTCTTCTCCTTCTTCTCCTTGGTGCGAAGCTCTCTCTCTCTCTCTCTGGGGTTTTTGTGTCGTTCCTCTTCTCCTTTCTCTTCTCTCTTTTCGTTTCTTTCTTTCTTTTCTCAATTGGTGCGAAATGCACCAACCCCAGGAGCCTAAGTCATTGGGCTTGGGCTCTTGGGCCAATATTTGCAGTCCCAGTATTTCCAATACCACTCCCTTCAATTAAATAAAATACTATATTATAATTTAATATAAGTAAAATAGTGCAACACTTTAAATAATTTAATCAATTACTTAATTAAATCATTTAGGGTGTTACAACTGTCCACTGCTGGGACCAAGCTGGTATGTTGTATCATGGTCATCAAACTAAACATTTCAGGCTTAAGAACAACATCACCTTCGCCGAATTGAAAGAAAAACTAACAGAAAATGTGGAACTAGATGGTGTGGAGCAAGAAATTAATAGTATCGAATTTCAATCCCCCTACATCTGCAGCATGACCCCACGTAATCGTATTCGGAAGTGCCCTAAGCCTATCAAGAAAGACAAAGACGTTCGTCAAATGTTTGAGAAACATGAAGAATTCCAAGGTTTCATTGAACCTTATCTCGAACTAGGTTGAATTAGAACTAGGTTGTATTATGTTTTCCTGTCGTTTCGTTTTAAATTTCCTATCCTTGTATTTTTGCAATTTGTGTTTTTCATTTCTGTTCTTATCCAATATTAAATTTTGTTCGACTTTTTAATTTTACCGTAATTATTATCGTAATGCCAATAAATTTGCGCCAACGTAAAGGGAATTTCAAATTAAAAAACCAAATGAAACAAAGTAGTTAAATTATACAAAAATCCAAACATATATCCCCTATGACATATCCTACTGGGTGTTGCGCCCCCTCCTCCTCTCATACACATTGCCAAACCTCCTCCTAAACCCACGGAAGGGGTTGAGCAGCATCTTGATGCGCTGAAATATGCTCCTCACTGGCTCTGAGACATTATCATCGATGGTCTCATCCATGTCATCAACCAAATCCAGCAGCTCTGGTAGCATCTGTCAACCAAATAACATAACATTATTATTTAAATAATTAGAAGATTAAGAAACATTATCAATGCAATTAACATAAAAGACACGTACCACACTGACATCAGGCTCATCTGCAAGCTGTACATAATGCTCAGGGAAGAGAAAGGGATGTGAGACCCTAGAGTACCATGGAAAGTAGCCCTTCAGTGTTTGAGGAGTACGGCACACAGTGAGGCCCCGCGCCACCAAGTGGTCCTCGAGAATCGTGTCCACCTCTCATCACACTCGGAGAGGTACAGGCGGCCCTAATGGCAGTGCAGGATCCTTCGAATGTCTTTGGACTCGCCCAAACCGCTCGAGCACTCGATCCGCAAGTGGCGCATAATGCGCTCACCACTCCGAATGAACCCTCCGAACTCGGACAGCTCCTCAAATGGTCTCACTGCGCCTATGGGTCCGTGGTAGGGGTCCTGTGTCACTCTCCTCACGGTGTAAATTTCGCCTAGGCATAATCGATGGTATGTGACTTGATGGCCCTGTGGGCCATCATCGCACAACCATTTCTTCGCCTGTGGGCTACTCTCATCATACTCTAGGTGCTCCACCCAAGAGAAAAAATTCGCACTCTGGAAGTGCTCAAAGATCCAAGCCTGTAATGAACATATCATTGGTTGATTAATAATCTGAAAGTAACCCTAAAGCAAACTTAAAAGTAAAGAATATGTTTTATACCTGAAGTAAAGGAAGATGACCAGCAATCCTCTTGGTCTTCTTCCTTGTAGCATCCTTCAGTTGATCATAGAGATGGGCAAGGGCCATGGCCCCTCAGCAATAGTCTCCAACAGCCTCCAAATCAATCAGCATACCAAGGTAGCCAAGCTTAACCTTGTTGCCTGACTTGTCAGCAAACAAGGTGCAACCCAAAAGATACAAAGATGTAGGCCCTAGCAAAGATGGTCCCACCCCCTCGGCTATGGTGGGTGGTAGACCCTATCCCTCAGCCATACGAGCCCAACAGACAACCCACGGCCTGAAGTCTGGGCAGCAATGCATCTTTGGGTGTTGCCCCCAAATAGTCAATCGCCAATGCTTCTCCCGCCATGCGATCCCGATCCGCATGTCATAGAACCCAGCCAGATGATGGGGATGTGTAGCAAACGAGATACATCATCAAGGGTGATGCTCATCTCACCCACGGGAAGGTGGAATGATGATGTATCCTACCGCCAACGCTTTATGAATGCGTTCAAGCCACCCCTTGTGGAGAATGTGGAAACTAAGCCCAACCAAAGGAACCAACCACGGCCGCCGAGTGTCCCTAATCGCACATGAAACACCGTCAGAATAGTCCATGTGGGATTGTTTGTAAATCGCACTTTGCATTCGAAATGACAGAATAAGCCAAAACATTCAACAACATAATAAACAAATTTACAACAGTCAACTATAAAATAATAACTTACCTGGCCAGAATAAAAATCAGTAAGGATATGTGCCCCGTATGTGGGCAACACAGAACCATCTTCTGGTCCACCAGGAAATGGGAATGTTGCCTAACAAAGAGCAAACCTCCTCGAGGCTCAAAGAACCTCCTCCTCACGAGGCTCAGCAGCCTCCTCCTCATGATGCCTAGATGATGAAGGCCTAGAAGATGAAGGCCTAGCAGATGAAGGGTCGGCCAACTCATAGGCCGGAAATTGAGCATCACGCTCAATATCCTGCCCAATATCCTCGGGAGGTGGGGAGGAGTAACATCAACCCTGCCCCTACCCCTAGCACGACCCCTAGCTCGGGAGGGTTCATCGGCTTCTTCCCTCCTTTTGCGGTTTGAAACCGTAGGAGGTGGCCGACCGGCTCGCTCGGATGGTTCAGCTGCATGACCACCTCTGCTCCTCACCATATCTGAAACAACAATCAACAGAACCAATTAAATCAAATTAACAGAACCAAACACAAAAAGGCTGACAAACTCTACTGTCAAACGACTGTTCGAACGGCAACATGCGAACATGTTCGCACAACCCCGTTCGAACAAGTCAGCTTCAGTTTCCAATTTACAACGGTTCGAATGAGGTCGTTCGAACGGTGTTCGCACGACCTCATTCGAACACCTTCGTTTTCACGTGTTCGATGGACATCGTTCGAACAATCCAGCGTAGGGGGAGAGGCATACCTTGAAGAAAATGGAACGATTAGAGAGTGCGAGGGGAGGCGAAAAGAACCCAGCAACTCTTGAGAGTGTTGGTGGAGAAGATTGAGTGAGAGATTGAGTGAGATTGAGTGAGTTGGGAGAATGTGAGTGAGAGGGAGAGTGAGGTTAGGGTTCGAAGGGAGGGGAGGGGAGAGTGAGAGACGAGTGAGAAGGGGGGAGGGGTGTGGGTTTTTTGTTTTTTTGAATGGGGGTAAATTTGGAATTTAAATTTTGATGGGGTGTGAATAAATAGGAGGGGGTGTTGGAAAAGTAAGAACCTTGTTCATTTGCCAATATACATGGCCCACTCTGTTGATTCTCACCAATACCCACATTTAACACTTCCACTTCCCCACCAGAACAACCTTCACGTTCTTCAAGAGCCAACGCCTCATCAGACCCCCTTTTTGAAAAGCATTTACAATTCCCACCTCATCATTGCATTGTTTACTTCCCACCTCATCATTACAAACACCTTCAGCCGTCATGCATGCATGAGCATTTACTATTCCATTAAAATTTTCTTCATTTCCAAAGTTTATCCCACCAGCCTCTTCACTTCCCCCGAAACCTACAGCAACACCCAAAGCCTCATCGCCTTCTTCCCGGTGCTCCGCCTAAGCCTCCGCCGGAGGAAATAAACCTGGCCCATCATTATCACTATCTTCGCTGCCACTTCCAGACTCCTCATCATCATTTTGCTCCATCTGATCATGATCCCTCCTAGTTGGCCTAGACATGACTGAGCATCTCAATGGTCCACACCGTCCCTCCATCATTTTAATGGGGAAAACACTCCCATTGATAGTGACATGGAAGGTCATGTTTATAACTCCATAATGCCTTGTTCTTATTGGAAATCTTGCAACATCAAACGAAGCTTTCTTCTTTGTAACGTCATCAGCATCCACATATGATCCCATTGTTGAGGCCATCAAATGACATATACCTTCTCCCCATGCATGAATGGGAATTCCATGGCATCTTACCCATACTCATATTTCTTTATCCAGTAACGCCCGCTCTCCCATTTCCTTATGTCCTCAAACCATTCGTAAATCCAGTCACTTCCATCATCGTTAACCAAATCCTCCAACGTACCCTCCTCGATGTCTTCCAATAGCACTGAGTTTGCGCCTATAGGAGTGATTTTTACCGAAAAGATGCCTTGCATACTGAACCAATCTTGAATCCAATAAGAAGTTCCATCATAACACAAAAGCCCTTTATAGTCGTTTGGACTCCTCTTCTTCCATCTTCTTCTTCGGTTCCATACACGCCTAATAGTTGGTTTTCCTTTTTCTCCAGATTCTTCATGGCGCATCTGCTACCTGGGACTGTTCTTTTCGACCTCCCTTCTTTCTTTTTTTGTCGCTAACACCCTTAAGAACACCTGCATACCCCGATCGACCCACATCACTCATATTTCCTTTCGTATCATTATGAGCCTATTTACAATCCTTCTCCAAGACTGGCTTAGTGTGGACACCTCCACAATTCTCCCCCGGAATCTCATTTCAACCAGACCTCTCTTCTTTACGTTGAACTTCCCTCCACCTAAGGATACAAGGCTTCTCCACTGCAGGCTTGGATTGCACTCTGTAAATCTTGGACAGTTGGCATGGATCTTTGTTGAACAAATGATTATGTTATCCAGTTTGACGGCAAATCTTTATGGCTTCTTGACGTACCAAAACCGAACAAAACTGAATCTTCTCCCGAGCTTGTCGTGTTTTGGAGAAATGACCACATCAGCAGCTTCCCCATACAATCTGAAGATTCTGAGCATCTCATTAGCGCCATGATTATCCGAAAATTGTGAGAAAAAGAAGGTTGTGTGCCCTCCAGATTGTGTTGCTTATGGATTCCGGCTACATTCACTCTGTCATGTTGATCTTGTGTGATATTCTTGCAGTATCTCACAGTAGTCCATCCATCATCCACACCTACTCTCTATTGTCTATTTCTTATAATTTTGGGTTGCTAGTGGCTAGATGCTCTAGGCACTTGGTTTATGTAAAATACTAAAGAAAGTTTTGCATGGAGAAAGATAACCCTCGATTGATATTTCCCCATCAACTCCATTAGAATCATCACAAGGGTCATTCAAATCAATATCAATAGGCATTATTGACAATGACATATAAATTATAATCAAACTGAAAATTAGGGCAAGTTCATTACCAACCACCTTAAATGATGTCAATAGTATTTTTTTTTTGTAGATAAAAAGTGAGTAACGATGAGAGAGAAAGAGGAGAGAGAAGGAGTGCTAGGGCAAGAAGAAGGGTGGACGTTGGTGAGAGGAAAGAAGGTGAGGCGATGGAAGACAGATGTAGCAGGTGATGGAAGCATGGGTGGGGAGAACGTTACCTCATTCTATTTCTCGGACTTCCCTGCCTCTCATAGAGCAAGGGATATGATGAAGGCTTTTGCACACTATGGCAAAGTTGTGGAGGTGGTGATACCACCCAAAACTAACAAATGGGGAAAGAGGTTTGGCTTTGCTCGTTTTGTGGAGGTTCAAGACCCGAGAGTATTTGCAGTCAAGCTGGATAACATCATCATAGGGGCGGATAAGATTCACGTAAACTTGCCAAGATTTGAAAGAGAAAGACATGAACTGAAGGAAGTTGCAAAGAAGGAGGCTGCGTATTCACATGCTCGGTTCGTGAGCAGAAATGGAGGTGGAGAAAATATGAGGCACCGGAAAGTGTGGAAAGCGGTGAAGGATGGAAACCGAAACCCGGTAGTCCACAATACTGATCGGAAGCAGAATATGAAGGGGCAAGGTCCATTGAAGAGAGAAGATGGGAAGACTCCATGGAAGGAAAGGGTGATAGGGAGGGGATGTTGGAGAGATGGGAAGGCTAACGCAGAACAGAAAATTGTCTACTTCAGGAAGGAGAATCTAGTTGGTGTGTGGTATAATGCATCGGAAGAAGAAATGGTTGAGTGTAATAAGAAGTATGTGGCACAGGTGAAGAACGCTGGCGGTACACACTTGGTTCAGGAATGGTTTAGTAGACAGGGTGTCTTTTCGATCAAGGCAACACCGATGGGAGCCAACTTGGTTCTCCTAGAAGAGATGGAGGAGGGATTTATCCAAGCCATTCTTGATGAGTCAGAGGAATGGTTTTATGAAATATTTGAAGATATAAGAAAATGGTGCCCGATGGATTATGACAAAGAGAGAGTTGTGTGGGTTCGTTGCCATGGCATTCCCATTCATGCATGGAACGTTGAATTTTTCAGGTCGTTGGCTTGGAAGTTTGGAACTTTCCTGGGCGTTGATGAGAATACGAGGAAGAAGAACACGCTTGATGTAGCGAGAATTCTAATAAGAACAAAAAGTTACGATGTTTTTAACATGGTGGTGAATGCAAACATCAACGGAACAAGGTTTGAGATTAAAGTTCTTGAAGAGTGGTGTGGTCCGTTGAGTTGGGGCGGGCTAACAATGCCAAACGACGATAAAAATCAGGGGGTAGCGTCGTGATGAGTACAAAGAGTTGACGAGGATGACGGTCGTCCGCTTGTTTTGGGGTGGAGGAAGAGGAGGAGGAAACGGCCAAATGGAGGAAGGTGAGGAGGCGAGAAGTGGAAAGGTTAAATCTTCGGAGGGTATTAATGTAATTGCGGAAGAAATAAATAGTAATGATGAGGTTAATGGGGAAAAGGAGGAGAGCGTGGAAAGTCTTCATGGGGAGGAGGAAAGTGTGGTTAATGCTATAAATGTGGAGGAGGAATATATTGAGAATATTGATACTATGAATGAGGAAGAAATATCGGTGCATTTAAAGGATCCTCAATTGCAGCAAGGGACTCAACCAATAAATGATAATTGCTGGCCGTTGGAAGAAGGAAAGGCGTCTTCGGTGGAAAAAAAAAACCTTGTGATAATGGGCTTGTTGGGGGCGCAGCCCAACCCACCATATCAAAGGATAATGCAAACGGCCCTTTGGCAGATTTTGCTGAGTTTATTGCTGAGTTATCAACGCCAGGGAATAAAGGAGAGCATGAGGAACAAGCACGTTTAAAAAAGAAAAAAAAGAAAGGAAAGAAGAAGTTGAAGCCTCAAGAAAATTCAAAAAATTGTATTACGATTGGGGTAGTAAATGAGGAAGCCAGAAAGTTAATCCCTGCTCTTTCGGGTTCACAACCATGTTCTTCAAATGTAAACAAAGTCTTTGTGGTACAACGTAACTCACCCAAGCCAGGCGTGTCGTTCTCTATCAATTGTGAAGGTGAGGGGTCTGTGGTGGGAGATGTGTCAGTTGGTGACTCCGGGATTCAGTTTTGCAACGAGAGGTTTTTAAAGGAACACGAAATCTCCATTGGTAACAAAATGTGGAGCTTTGCAAAAGAACAACTTGGTGTGGTAGAGACGAATAATGATGAAGTGTATCTTTGTGAGTTCGAGGCAAATGGAGGCCGAGGATCGAGTGTTAAAGATAGGAAGGAGAATAACAGGGGTCTTCATGAAGATCGCAACATTTAACATGAGAGGGTGGGGGGGCGCGGCTAAGAGGAGACGCCTCAGGAAAATGATTGTGGAAGAAAAAATAGATTTCTGTATGATCCAAGAAACAAAGTGTGGGGAGCTGTCAAAGAGAGCAATTGCGAGTATATGGGGGGATGTAAACTTTGATTGGTTATGCAAAAGTGCTTCGGACTATCGGGAGGGATGGTGAGTGTCCGGAAAAATGATATACTTGATGTAATATTTTCTTTTTAGTGAAAGTTTTGCAGCATTTGTGCTAGAGTGGATGGTCAAATTTGCTACTTAGTCAATGTGTACTCGGCGTGCAACTTGTCGGGAAAAGAAGATTATGGGAGAATTTGAAGGTCTTAAAAGTCAATTTGAGGATGGAGAGTGGTGTGTGGCGGGTGATTTTAATGCAAAGTGGCTTCAAGAGGGGAGAGAAGTGGGTGCATTACAAATTTCAATCAAGCGAAGCTTGAGAGTTACGTGGGTTCATGGAAGATTTGTCATCGGTTGATGTCTTGCACAAGGTAAGAAGTTTACTTGTTTTGGGTCTGATGGGAGGGCTAGTAGGTTGGACAGAATACTTCTCACTGACGGTTTGGTGGAGAAATGGAATGTAAGCACACAGTGGATAGGCGATAGAGAAATTTCGGACCATCACTTGCCCGTTTGGTTGGGTATCTTGACCATAAAAATTGGGGCCAAAGCCATTCGGTTTAATAACTATTTGGTTGGAACATGGGGAATTTAGAAATTTTGTCACACAGTGTTGGTCTTCCTTCCAAGTGAGAGGGAATAGCTCTTTTGTCCTGAAGGAGAAACTAAAAATGTTGAAAGAGAAACTTAAAGTATGGAATAGGGAGGTGGTCGGGTACAAGGAACTAAAGATTGAAAGGATAGTGAAAGACCTAAATGAAATCGAGAGGGTGGCAACAGACGGAGGTGGAGCTGACGATGATCAAAGGAGACGCCTAACTGAAGAATTTTGGCAAGATCTGCATGCAAAGGAAAGCCTTATTGCTCAGAAGTCACGTGTTAGGTGGTTGAAGGAGGGGGATTCTAATAGTCGATATTTTCATGCATGTATGAAAGGCAAAGAATATGTACTCAACTATCAAAACTATTGGTGGATGGAGTTTGGGTGGAAGACGTGGCCAGGTAAAGATGGCAGTGAAGAATCATTTTGAAGGAAAATTTAAGGAGGAAAACTACCATAGGCCCACTTTAGATGGGATCCAATTTAATAACATAACCGGAGTAGATAATGAATTTCTCTTGATGCCGTTTACCGAGGAGGAGGTAAAGGAGGTGGTGTGGGAGTGCGACGGCAACAAGAGTCCGGGCCCGGACGGGTTTAATTTTAATTTTATAAAGTCATGTTGGGATATATTGGCTCCAGAGGTATTGAGCTTCTTTGAAGAATTCCACAGGTGTGCTAGGCTGCCTAAAGCAATTAGTGCCTCCTTTCTTGCACTTATTCCCAAAACAAAGAATCCTCAAGGGTTAGGTGAGTATCGGCCGATCTCCCTAATTGGATGTCTATATAAAATGCTTGCAAAGGTCTTGGCGGGGAGAATGAAGAAGGTATTGAGAGGGGTCATATCGGATTGTCAAAATGCTTTTCTAGCAGGTAGGAACATCTTGGATGGAGTGGTTGTGGTGAACGAAGTAATAGATATGGCAAAAAGGAAGAAACAAACATGTGTAATTTTAAAAGCGGACTTTGAAAAGGCTTATGACTCAGTGAGTTGGGCTTATCTTGAGTACATGTTGGGGAGGATGGGTTTTAACGAAAAATGGAGACAATGGATGAGAGTTTGCTTTTCCTCCAATTCAATATCGGTTTTAGTTAATGGAAGTCCGACGGAGGAGTTTGTGGCCCAAAAGGGATTGAAACAAGGTGATCCACTACCCCGTTCCTATTCCTAGTAGCGGCGGAAGGCCTAGCGGGACTTGTAAGGAAAGGGGTGGAGACCGGGAACTTGAACGGCTTCAAGGTAAGTAATTCTCTCTCAGTTGAGTTATTACAATTTGCGGATGATACGATATTTTTTTGTGATGGAGGTGATAAGAGTATATGGTGTTGGAAAGCAATACTCAGATCTTTTGAACTAGCATCGGGGTTAAAGGTAAATTTTTCTAAAAGTAATGTAGTTGGTCTCAATGTTGAAGAGAGGATTTTGGCGGGAATATCACAATTCCTTGCGTGTAGGGTAGGTAAGGACTCTTTCAAATTCCTTGGGATCCCAGTAGGTGCAAACCCAAGAAGAGTGGCAACGTGGCAACCGGTTATTGAGGTGCTAAAAACCAGGCTAAATAGCTGGAAGAGTAGACAATTGTCCATAGGGGGAAGAGTAACTCTTATCAATTCGGTGTTAGCCTCCCTTCCTTTGTACCTCTTCTCATTCTATAAGGCTCCGAGGAAGATTATTGAAGAAATTACAAAATTGCAAAGAAGGTTCTTGTGGGGAGGGGATGAAGAATCTAAAAAGATGGCTTGGGTGAGATGGAATATTATTTGTACCCCAAAGGATAAAGGGGGACTGGGAATTAAAAATCTAGAAGCCTTCAATATAGCTTTGTTAACAAAATGGAGGTGGAGGTTGTTGGTGGAGGAAGGTAGTCAATTATGGCGCAAGTTGTTAGTGGAAAGATATGGATTAAATGGTAGGTGGCCAAGAGCATCGGAATACACAAGGGGATGGGGAAACTATCTATTTGGTGGAGAGATCTTTGCATCTTGGGGAAGGTAGTATTCTAAATGAAGATTGGTTTGAGGGTTAGTTAAACTAAAAATGGGAAGAGGGATTTGGTAAAGTTCGGACCGATTCTTGGTCGAGAGGATCCGATTGCGGCACTTTTCCCACGGTTATTTGACAGTTTGTTGTGAGCAAAATGCGGTGGTGGAAGAGATGGGGTTATGGGCGGGTAATGGCCGGAAGTGGGCGGTGAATATGGCCTCGGTTTCACAAAGAAACCGAATAAATAGAACTTGATTATTTGATGCAAATGCTCTTGCCGATCCACGCCAATTGTGGCGGCGGCGATGATGGGTCTTTGGATTTTGATCCGGCAAAGGTTTCACGGTGAAAGGTTGTTACGATTGGTTGATTGGTTTTTGCGGTGATAGTGAGCAATTTACGGATAGCATGATCAACGCTTGCAAGAAGCTATGGAGGAACGATGTCCCGTCAAAGATAATTATTTTTGCTTGGCGTGTTTTACACAATAGGATTGCGGCGGGAGGCTTTGTTTAGAAGAGGAGTAACTCACTCGCAACACGACAAGTGCTGCGTTTTTGTTTCATGGAAGGCGAAACGGTATCTCATTTATTTTTGAATTGTCATATTATTAAAAATATCCGCAAATGGTCTTTTCTTGGTTAGGGAGCCTTATTATGATGAAGAGGATGTTTTGACGCACTTTATGGAGTTCGGAAGGATGCTTAAAGGCAAGAAACAAATACGAGTCAAACATCTCATATGGTTGGCGGTCATTTGGAATGTTTGGATGGCGAGAAGCAGTGGTATTTAAGTATGCGAGGTGATATCAATTCCTTCAATACTCTTGGGCATTAAAGACACGGCATGGTGTTGGTTCAAAGCTAGGAAAGGGAAAAGCTGTCAAGCAGGATGGGCGGAGTGGTACAATAGTCCGTTGGGTGTAATATCTACATTGTAATTCACTGTCAGGGAGAAACAGGGAGGGTGCTTAGCTATGTGGTAATTCCATGTATGATTAAAGAATAATTCTGTTTTATTGTAGGAAGGGGAGAAGCAATGGGTTAGGATATTTTTCCCATTGTTGCACATTCTGTTTTGTGTGAGGTACTCTTTTTCCTCCCAGAGTCTTTTTCCCAAGGGGGTTTTGGCTCTGGGAGGTTTTGAGGAGGCCCTCCCCTTACCATTGTAACTGTTGGGCACAATTTGTGCTCGGTTTCAATGAATGTCTTGCTTATCTAAAAAAAAATGTCAATAGTATTTTACTGCCAATTTCAATCTTTAATTATAGATAATTAATGAGGAAAATGTGAAATTGAAATGAAAAATATATTTTACAACCATTTTTTCAATATGTAGGAGTTTATTAATACGATCATCTAACCATTTGGTTAGAGGAATGGCAAAGAACAAACTATATATGAGTAAACTTTGAGTAAGGAAGCTGGAAGCTGTAAAGACGCGTTAGAGAGAATGTCGATAAACACCGAAGCACTAAAGAGATCGAAGCATTAAAGAGAGTGTGGCATAGCGATAAATGGAAATCGGCAGTTACACATAACACAGTGTGTAATGGGAGTTGGATTTGGAATATTCCTTGGAGACGACAGTTGGTCGCTTGGGAGGATCTTCTTTGGGAAATCATGATATCCTTAGGTTCGATTACTTTGATTAGGTCGCCAATAGATGGGTCTGGACTAAGCAGTCCTCTGGATTGTTCTCTGTCTCCTCTGCGTATCATCTTCTGGTTGGGCCTTCATTACGTGTTGAGAGACTTTCAAATCAAGTGATTGACACTCTAAACATGATTTGGAAGAGTTTTGCTCCTTCCAGAGTGGTTGGCAACTCCTCCTGGAGAGTGTGCCGACTCAGACAAACTTATTTAGTAGAGGGATAATCTCAGATGTTGCTGCAACTTATTGTTCTATATGTACATCTTCCCAGGGATCTACATTGATTTTGTGATGTCGCAAGATATCCTGTCCTTGTTTTGGCAGTTCACTGACGTGGGAGAGACTTTCAGATACAGACGGGGATTGACTCTCATTTGGCACACAGTTCTATAGGTTATCTGGGATTTGAGAAACCATTACATATTTTCTGGTGTTGTTCCTGATTTTCGGGGATGCATTGACCGCATCATTGCCCTCTCTTGGAGGAGGTTTCTGGATAGGAGTACATCTCCACCTTGCTTGCTTTATGAGTGGACAGTTGATCCTACTGATTGTATCCCTAGGAGATAGTTTTGTCTGGTCTTGTTCTTGTGTATGCACTGATACTCTATTTTGTGGGTGAGTACCCCTTGTACTCCCTTATATATATATATATATATATATATATATATGAGTCAGGATCCGTTGACACCAGGTGTCAAACTTAGTGACTTACACCAACTAATAACTTCACCGATATAATGAAATTTATCAATCCGACCGTTGAATAACATTGTTTTATTATTGTGATGATGTATATCAAATTTCTGTTAACTCATTTTTGCTTATATTCTCTAACAGTCAGAGTAAGAGAGATGGATCCGGATGATGAGTGGTCAGATGACATGCCTATATGTAGATGTGTGTGTGTGTGGTTTGCTAATTTACACCCACCTACATTTTAGAAGGTGTAAGATAGCATCCCTACACCTTTTGTTTTGGAACAATAAACCAACTCTTACGTGACTTAAATGAGTGGGTATTGATGTCTTAAAAACAGTGTGTAAAATTAATCAAATTTAACTATTGAAAAAGTAGTTATAATTAAGGGTATCTCTGTAAAAGTAAATGCGACTTATGAGTTATAGGAAATCAAGAAATTAACTGTCTTATTTAAAGTGGTTAACTTTACTTATAAACTTAGATCTAGAGGGAGTATGGCTCTCTTCGTGATAAGGACGCAACATAATATAAAATATTTGTAGTTTTTTTGTGACATATACTCTCTCCGTTACAGAATAGAAGCAAAAGTTAGTCAACAGAAGTTGATGTATCTGGTTCAAAATTTGGACCAGATATATCAATTTCTGTTAACTCATTTTTGCTTATATTCTCTAACAGTCAGAGTAAGAGAGATAACTTGTGGAGTGCGACAATTAATTACCGACATTGGAAAATGGTTTCGCATAATGAGACTTAATATGGAGTTTGCTTTTCCCACACCCCTCCTACTTTTTCACACCCCCTTACTTCTAAAAAACCCCAAATTACCCCCAATTTAAAAAATTAAAAATTCCCCCTAACCCCACACACCCCTTCACTCTATCATTCCTCTCACTTCCCCCCAACCCTTCGAACCCTATCTCTCACTCTCCCTCTCATTCAACTCCTCCAAACTCACTCAATCTCCCCCAATCTCACTCAATCTTCTCCACTAACACCCTCAAGAGTTGTTGGGTTTTGTTTGCGGCCTCTCACTCTCTCTAATCGTTCCATTTTCATCTAGGTAAGCTTATCCCCTTTCTGCGCATTTGGGTTTTTTTTCTTTTCTGGGTATCTGCTGCGTTCGCATGACCTCATGCGAACACGTGAAAACTAAGGTGTTCGAATGAGGTCATGCGAGCACCATTCGAATGAGGCCATGCGAACTGTTGCGTGCTGGGTTGTAAAAATGTTGTGTTCGCGTGGGGTTGTTCGAACAGGTTCGCATGGGGCTGTTCGAACCTATGTATGACAGTGTTGTTTCTGGTTTAATTGGTTTAAGTTGGTTTAATTGGTTGCCTTAGTTAGTGATTTACTGTTTTAATTGTTGTTTCAGATATGGTTAGGCACCGTGGCGGTAATTCTTCCCAACAACCATCCCAGCGAGCTGGTAGGCCACCTCCTACGGTTTCTAAACGCAAAAGGAGGCAAGATGCTGGTGAACCTTCCCGGAGTAGGGGGTAGGGGTAGGGGTAGGGGCAGGTTAGACATCCCTCCTCCCTGCCTCCGGTTGATGATATTGGTCGGGACATTGAGCGTGATGCTCAATTTCAAGCATTTGAGCTGGCTGGCCCTGCTGCACATGAGAAGGAGGCTGGTGTGCATGAGGAGCAGGTTGATGCTCAACAGGAGGAGGTTGTTGAGCCTCAGGAGCCTGCTGCTCCTAGGGCAACATTCCCATTCTCCGGTGGACCTGTTGATGGTTCGGTCTTGCCCACATACGGGGCTCATATTCTGACTGATTTCTATGTTGGTCGGGTAAGTTATTGTTATATAATAGTGTGTTGTCAATTTTGTTTCTTATTTTGTTGAACATCTTGGCTTATTGTGCCATTTGTCAATGCAGGTTCGGCTCGATATAACTACGATTCCACATGGACCTGTTAACCTTGTGGTCCATGCTAGGATCAGGGAGACTCTGAACGCTTCAGGGTTGTTCCCTCTGATAGGACTTGGTTTTCCCATTACTCACAAGGGACTGCTTAACGTATTCATAGAGTGTTGGTAGCCGGATACATCATCATTCCACCTTCTTGTCGGTGAGATGAGAATCACCCTTGATGATGTATCCCAGCTGCTGCACATCCCCATTACTGGCCAGTTCTATGACATGCCTGGCTGGACACAGTACCGGGGAGAACAGATGATGACTGACTATTTGGGGGCCACCCCCCAAGATGCCGCTGACCAGACTGTTGGGCGAGGGTTGTCTGTTGGTCTAGTATGGTTGAGGGATAGGGTCTACACCCCAGCCATAGTTGATGAGCGGTGGGAACATGCTGCTAGGGCCTATTTGCTCTATCTTTTGGGTTGCACATTGTTCGCAGACAAGTCAGGCAGCAAGGTTAAGCTCGGCTACCTTGGTATGCTTCAAGATTTGAACGTTGCTGGAGACTACTACTGGGGGCAATGGCCCTTTCCCATCTATATGATCAGCTGAAGGATGCTGCAAGAAAGAAGACGAAGAAGATGGCTGGTCATATGGCTCTACTGCAGGTATAAAACTTACTCTTTTTTTATAAGTTTTCTTTAGGTTTACTTTCAGATTTATAATCAACCAATGATATGTTCATTACAGGCTTGAATTTATGAGCACTTCCAGAGTGCCAAATTTTCATCTTGGGTGGTGGACCCAGAATATCAAGAGAGTATGCCACATGCAAAGAAATGGCTGTGCAGGGATGGCCCCAGAGCTATCAAGTCACCGACCATCAGATTATGCCATGACCGGCTACACCGTGAGGAGGTCACCTGGGACCCCTACACAGCCCATAGGCAGGAGAGACCCTTTGAGGAGCTGTCCAGGTTCAGAGGGTTCATTTGGAGTGGTGGCTGCATGGTGCGCCATTTGCCAGATCGAGTGCTCAGACAGTTTGGGCAGGTACAGCACATTCCGGAGGAGCCCAGACCTGCAAATCGGGCCGTCTGTACCGTAGCGGAGTGTGATGAGAGGTGGACACACTTCGAGGAGCATTTGGTGGCGCGGGGGTCTCCCTGTGTGTTGTACTCCTTAAACACGGTGCTGGGCTACGTCCCATGGTTTTCCAGGGTCTCACATCCATTTCTCTTCCCTCAACATTATGTAGAGCTTGTGGATGAGCCTGATGTCAGTGTGGTATGTGTTTTTTATGTTAATTGCAGTAATAAGTTTCTTAATCTTCTACTTATTTTAACAATAATGTTATGTTATTTGCTTGATAGATGCTACCAGAGCTGTTGGATTGGGTGGCTGAGATGGATGGGACCATCAATGATAATGTCCCAGAGCCAAGCAGGAGCGTCTTTGAGCGCATCAAGAGGCTGCTTAACCCTTTTCGTCGGTTTAGGAGGAGGTTCCGCAATGTGTATAATAGGAGGGGCGCAACACCAAGTAGGCTCATGTATTAGGGGGTTATTTGTTTGGATGTTTTGTATAATTTCAGTACTTTGTTTCATTCGGTTTTTTAAATGGATATTCCCTTTACGTTTTATATTTAAGTCTTTTTCCGATGTCGTCTACTTAAGTTGCGCAAATTTATTGTCATTACAAAAAATTAACAGGAAATGAAAGGTTAGAAACAACCATATTCAACAAACTAAACAACCAAACATAGTTTGTCATTCTGCCACACTAGTTCGAGCAACACCATTCGAACAGTTGTTCGCACACCCTCATTCAAACACGTTCGCGAGACCTTATGCGAACAGGTGAAAGAACGTCAGGAGGTGTGACACAAATTTTAACACACTCGAACGGCCTTGTTCGAACCTGTTCGAAGGCCCGTGTTCGAACACGTGAAAATTTTAGAAAAAAAGACGTTTTGACTGACCTTTTGGTCTTTTCACACCCTTATGGGGTGTGTTTTGAGTAGGAGGGGTGTGGGAAAAGCAAAGGCCCTTAATATTTACAATTATTCGAGTATTTAATCAAGAAATATGGGGCCCATGATAATGTGAAAATTTAGGGGTTTTGCTTTTCTCACTCCCCCTCCTACTCAAAACACACACCCCATAACAGTGTGAAATGACCAAAAGGCTAGCCAAAACATCTTTTTTTTCAAGAATTTGCACGTGTTCGAACACGGGGGCTTCGAACCCGTTCGAACGACATCGTCCGCGTGAGTTAAAAATTGAACCATCTTGTGCGTAATTTAACCTGTTCGAATGGGGACACTCAAACCTGTTCGCAAAACTTTGTTCGAACATCCTATTTTATTTCGTTCGTATGTTGTTAACCAAGGCAACAAATAATGAACCCTCACACCACATTCAACAATTTTATTGTGTTCGCATGCTGTTGTTCGAACGTGTTCGAACAAGATCGTTCGAACTGTCATTAAACACGTGAACTCAGAATTTCACGCAAGGTTATTTTTGAAATAAATTTTGTTATGGAGTGTGAAAGAGTAGGAGGGGGAGTGGGGAAAGTAAAATCCAAATTTAGGATATTTTTGGTAAAAGTAGGAGATAAACTAGCTTATAGCATTCAAGTTCATAGGGGATTAACTAGCGGATTAAATTAACCACATACAAATCCGTCTATAAATACCGGTACACAATATTAACTTATTTATCTTTTATTTATTGCTTTTATCCATCCATTGCCTATAAAACTATTTTTATGACGTTTGCTTTTCCCACACCCCCTCATACTCTTTCACACCCCTTAACTCCAAATATTCTAAAAATACCCTTAAGTAGAGTGCGTGTTTTCACCAATTTGGGGATGGGCAACCGAATATATTCGGTTGAGATCAACCGACCAGGTAAAAAAGGTGAATGTGGTGTAAGAGTCCATTTTTTGTAATAAAATAGGGTGTTCAAACACCCTTATGCGAACCTGTTCGCATGACCTCGTTCGAACAGGTGAAATTACGCACAAGAGGGTGTGAAGTCAAGATTTAACACACGAACGATGTCATTCGAACCTGTTCGTGTTCGAACAGGTGAAATTTCGTGAAAAAAAAAGAGATTTTGGCTGGTCTTTTGATCTTTTGGTCTTTTCACACCCTTGTGGGGTGTGTTTTGAGTAGGAGGGGGTGTGAGAAAAGCAAACACCATTTTTATTCACCATACAGCCGGACTGGTAAGTATATTGAAAAGCAAACTGCTGGAACGAAATATTGAGAAGGTATAATTTGCTTCACCAAAATATAGGAATAACTTTGGAATAATTTAATCTATATACATTGCAAGACATTAATTAAAAATCAGATTTAAAATGTATCTCTGCTACTCTGGTTCGACAAGCGCTCATGAGTACAACACAACAAACTAAACTATATAATTACTAAATATTGAACATAAATAAACGTAAAAATAGATTTTTTATAAGTAAATGTTAGTTACTAATTAGTTAAAGGGAGGGGAAAATGTTATTAACCGAACTACCTTCTTGGGACAGAAACACAAAAAAAGTTATAGATGTAGAATCAAAAAAGTAGACTTCACAAATGGGTTTCAAGTTGCAATAAATAAAGCAAATTGCACACGATCAAGAACGTGGAGCTGCCATTTGCATCTTCTTTATCCTGGGCCCGGTCTTCACCACGCTGCACATGCAAACATAAAAGTAGTCACATTCCAGCTATTCACCATAAGTCTAAGATGCTATCATTAGTAACATTTTAATGAACTAGCTCCTTAACTAATTGGAATTACAGTGTGCTATCGACAAACTACAAGATTCTTTGATAAGCATTTGTTGAAAAGTTTATCCAAGAATAGAATTATCCTTATCTTCTTTATATCATCCATTTAATTTTTCTGTGCTGAATTGCTCTGATTCCTGACACCTATTTATAGTAATGTAATATTATAGGCCTACTACTAGTATAGTACGACTAGTACACGCCCAACTCAACAAGAATCCCAATATTCAAGCAGTTTGAAAACAAATTATCATGTCTACTCTTGAAACAATTACCCTGTATCATTAGGGGTGATGAATATCCACTGGGATCCTTGGGCCTCAGCAAAATCAACCAGAGCGTCCAAGCTGATTTTTCGGCTTACAGGATCCTGAAGATCAAACCCAAATCACAGTAGGAAAGTTTGTTAAATAAACGGATTTCAAAGCTTTGTATAAAACAAAGTACAAACTAGATGCATCTGCAGATAAGATTCGCAAAGGGAGCAACCAAACAAAGTGCTATAAGTTAGAGTACACAGACAATAATCATGGCAACTTATCAGCGGTAAATAGCAATACCATAAAGACATCAAATTCATCCATTGCTCTGAAAGGGGCCTCCGTCATTTCATGAAGGGCTAATGTAAAACACATTGTTGAAAAAGAACGCTCCCCACCTATTTATCAGAATAAATGCACACACAACAAAAAGTAAGAAATTTCTTAAATAAGCCGTCAGAAAGTTAAGTAATAACCAGAGGTATCTGATCATAACTACTCAAGTACAAAGCCATGCATATGTACACAGATATTATACCCATTCATATATATATATATATATATACACACCCTTGCACCAAAGATATAAGATTGTAGAAACTGTTAGAAATAGTCATATTGGTCTGGGCTTCTACAAGTTAAACTAACTAGACCTAATTAATAGGATAAACAGGGCATTAGGTCATTGTATTTGGGAGAAACAACATACATGATACAACATAACTCGTTGTCATTCTTTTCCCTTTTCTTCAAGGAAGTGCATGCACTTCAAAATTGCAGCCGTGTCTGTGTTGTACATGTGATGGATAATTCATGAACACTTTGAAAAAAGCAAGTTAAATTTTCCATTCTTTTTACTTCTAATTTTTGAATTTTTACACCAATACGTATAGAAATACCACAATTATTAGACAAATGACAGCATTTTATTATATCTATAGCGGCTTGTGCTAGTTATACAAATATTACTTCTCTGTTTAATCTGAGATTGTTTCTCTAAATTTTTAATATGCATTATAATTTATAGCTCAGTTGTTGTGACTTGTACTTTTGAGAAGTTGTTTTATCATGTTGCATGCATGTCTCGTGTCGCCTCTCTGCTTTCTGGTTTTACCTTGTACAGACCCCAAAGTTTGAACACATAAGAACATGTGATATAAATGATTGTGTTCTAATGTCTGTTTGCTTTGAAATTGGAGGAGACAAAAATGAACTAATATTATTTTTCCTACAATGGAAAGTATCTTCATTTTTATCCTATCATGGCAGTATATCCATCATTATCTAACAAACATACCTGAAAGCCCCCGTGTATCTCGGACAGCTCTGTTTGATGCATCTTGGGGCATCTGTACCTGTAAACAAATGAAACAAATCAAATTAAGGTTACAGTTTAGGTCACACCCGAAATGAAACCCAAGAAATACCATGAAAAGCAATAATTCACAACTAAGGTAACGAATGAAAAGGACTTTGTAATCTGTAAAAGTAATACAAACGAGAAAAAAAGACCAAATTTACCTCAATCAGCAAGGTTTTCTGCTCATAATCAACTTTGATAAGTCCACTTATTCCCTTCTTTTTCAAATGGCCATTAAATCTAATATGAGGATAATTCCAAGAAGTACAGGTTAAAAGAAAAGAAATTTTTCCTTGTGACAGTCAAAATTGTAGCAACAAAGATGAAACTGTGAAAAAATTCATACTTCCAAGAAAGTTGATGTTTCAGATAAGTTGCATTTGTCAGAAACTTGCTCCTCCGTATCCGTAAGGCTCCCTCGCAAGCCTGAAGTGAGCGTAAAAGCAAAGAGACAATAAAATCAGGTCATGAAGAAATAGAATAAGTAAAATAGTTTAATCACAACATCATATTCATGCACTGGTACTTAGAAACGCATTGCCAAATTTTAAATGTGTTCTCTAACATCTCTCAAACTAAAGCTTACTAAGCTTCAAGCTTATTACGTGAAAACAAGGTTGTGGCGGCAAGCATCACTGGTGGTGACTGTTGGGAATGAGTCTTATTAGGGAAAAATCCCAAGTCCCACATTGACTAGTGATAAGGTCTCTAGAGGGTTTATAATGAAGAGGCAACCCTCACCTTACAAGCCAGTTTTGTGGAGTTGAGTTAGGTCTAAAACCACATTCTAAGATGGTATCAGAGCCTATCCTAGATCTATCGGGCCACCTACCATTAAAAAAAAACACGCTACAAGCCCAAAAATAAAAATAAAAAAGGTGCTGCGCGTGAGGGGGTGTATTAGGGAAAAATCCCAAGTCCCACATTGACTAGTGATAAAGTCTCTAGAGGGTTTATAATGAAGAGGCAACCCTAACCTTACAAGTCAGTTTTGTAGGGTTGAGTTAGGCCTAAAACCACATTGTAAGAAGTCTCACAAAAAAGCCGCAATTGACTGAAACACAGCTGGAAGGGGAGAGAAATGCACCAATGAAAAAGAGAAGGATTGGATGAAGCACAGTGAATGGACACAGTAGGACAAAGGCAGTGATCAAAACCTTAAATAATGACCGAACAATGACTACTGATGTCAAAACAACACCCAGCAAAACAAAACAACACTCAACAATATGAAATAGTGTTGATCAGATAGCAGAAAAATACATAAACAGTAACATATTCAAAGAAGTCCCTAAAACACCCCCCAAAGTGGGACGCACAAGCTGAAATTTTGGCAACAAGTAGACCAGAAGAAGGCATTTCGAATGGTGGGATTCTTTATTAAAAAGCTTGTCGGAAAAGCAGCAACAGATGGTGGTCAGCTCGACGGCTGCTTTGGCAGCAGGCCACAAGGTCAGACTTGCATGAAAAGCCAAGTTCAACAGTGGTAGTGGTAGCAGCAGATGAGCACCAGAGGGAGACATCTGCAAAAAATCTGAACGGCTAGCCAGAGCTTATAGTGGCCGGTGGTGGCCCAGTGGCAGCTTTGACGCCAGAACTGAGTCATACTTAAAAAGTATTGACACTCGCTGGAAAATAATAGAGTAGTTTCCATTCTGTTATAAAATCTGTTAATAGAGTAGTTAGAGAAAACTGTTAAAACAGTTATGTGTTAGTTACTTTTCTGTTTTAGAGTTAAGAGTTAGTTACCTAACTATCCTTGTAAATAATCTGCTATATATAGCAGCACAGTGTATTCATTCAATTCAATTTTTCAATCAATACAATTTACAATGAACTGTAACAATTCTATCAGAAAAAATTTCAGTTTCCGTCACCGACAGCAGCACTGAACTTTGCTTGTCACAGAATCAGAACAGCTATCATACCATGTAAATTACTGTATTGAAATGTTGTGTATGTCATATGACCACCACACACGGTAAGTTTTATCTATACCTATATATAAAGGGGATTCCAAAAAACAAAACTGCCACTTTTGGTGTCAGATTTTTCTGACCAAAATACCCTTAGTGCAAGTAAAATTTCTAAAAGACATAACCACCCACTAACACACCAATATACCAACACATGAAAGACGGGCCCGGCGGGCCCGTCTTTCCCCGCTAGTAGAAATAGAATGGTTACAAGAGAATCTCCTAATATTTAATCCATGACTTTATTATCTAACAAATAAAACCAAAGAATGCTTACATTCAATTTCTGTCGAAGGGCTTTGTACACTTGCTGCCTTTTAATAATCTTACGTTCTTTTTTTGCATACTGCATCCTCAGATCATCAATTGAATCAGGGAACCTACAGAGGGAAACCAAAAAAAAAAAATACATCATATAATGTGTGTAGCGTGTGTGGGTGTGAGAGAGAGAGAGGGGGGGTTGCTTGAAACATGATAAGGTAAATCACTAGTCTAATGACATGCCTTCGATTCTCACGCGTAAGTGTCTGATTTAGTCTATCTAATTGAGCACTGATTTGCTCTGGGGTATTCCCATCACAACCTCCTAACGAAGCAAGTTCATTCTGACAGCAAATTATGGTAGCCTTATCAACATAATCCTGCAGTTCCAACCAAGGTTAGTATCAATAAGTGTAGATACTACTACATCTTTTATGATTTAAAATGTGTACGGAGTCATCCAAAATTGCACAATTCTTATCTAAAAAGATCCCATAATGCAGAGACTTGAGGAAACTCGCACAGTAGATTTTTTTTTCACACGCAAAATAATCAAGGCTTATTTACACTTTTAGTCTCTCTATAATTACCCATCCACAATTTTGATCCCCCAATTTTTCCAATTTCAAAATGCTTGCCCCACCAAATTTTGTCAAACCTGAAGCTGATATGGCCCTCAATTAAACGATGTGGCATGCCACCCTGGATTGCCACTTGGAGTTTCTATTTTAAAAATATTTTTTTAATTAAAACATTTAATTCATTAAAAATTAAAAATAAAAAAGACATTTCAAAGGTTTCAAAACTGAAACAAAGTAAAACACAAACAGTTTCCAGAATCCCTTGTATGAGGATATGATTCTTTCATTAATTCTGTTAGAAAATAGTCTGTTAGTTGTTAAGTAAGTCAGCTAACTATCCCTAGTTAGACTGACGATATACAGTTAGTGTTAGAGTCAGTTCTGAGTTAGTTCCATAACTAACTCAGCTTCATGTAACTACTTGAGCACCTCATAATAAGGGTTCCATATGTACTCTGTTACGCAATCAATAAATCAGTTTCCTTCTCCATTTCTGTTACTTCAATGTCCCTAAATCTAATTTTTGGATCCAAATCCAAAAGAACATTGGCATTCGAATTCCATTTTTTGAGAAATCTCCAATACATTTTTCGATTCACTATGCATTGCAAAAGTAGAAATTAAGCTACTCCAAGCAACTACATCTTTATCACACTCCCTCATCTTCCAAAACACTTCACATGAATTTATCAATAACCCACATCTACCATGAGCTTCCACCAATCCACTACTCAATTGAGGGAGAGAGGGAAATGCATTTACCGTAGAGGTCAGGAAGGGCGCTGGAAAGGAAATGGTTTGATGGAGAGAAAAGAGGATTTGATGACGTGAGCATGGATTGAGGTGCTGAGGAGAGGACAGTGAGTGCGGTGCAGGATTTGAGGATGAGAAGGAAGACGTGACTCGTGAGGGTTGAGGGACATTGTTAAAGAGGAGTGCATGTGCAGGAAAGGGCTTCTTCATGACGGGATTGGTTTATGTGGGAGGATATTAGCTTTGTCATTGAAAGTAGGCTTGGATGGGTTACTGAATAGGAGGATGAGTTCATTGTTGCTTGAAGATTCCCAGTTTCTTAATTCTCAAAACGTGGAGATGGGAAAAAATATAGGTGCAATTTATGGTGCTGTTCTCTCAGATTTGCATCCAGAAGTTAGATTTAGGGATTCTAGAAATTGTTTTGAGATTGGTGTTAGAGTATAGGTTTTTACTCTACTATTGTATATAGTTATGTTGACTTTTACCAAAGTCAACCAATCATTAGTCCTACCATTAGTCAACTACTTGTAACCTATGAAGCACGGACAGTACACCGACACGGACACCGGACACAATATGGACACGGACACGTAGACACCGGTTTTATTTTGAATATTTTTGAAAAATGCAAGTAATTGAAGTGTCAGTGTCGGTGTCCGACATGATACGTGTCGGACACCGGGAAATGTCTTCAACCGGAGGTGTCCATGCTTCATAGCTTGTAACTAGATTAGTCAAGTGTACTTTCCATCAGGTTCACCTATACTTATAAGGTAACCTAACTGTGTAAATCATTCAGTCAACTATTCAATACAAGTCTATTGGTTTCAACGATCTCTTTCTCTCTCTATGAATCTTGGATTCTAACAATTGGGATTCTGGAAATTTGTTTGTTTTATTTTGTTTCAATCTTTGAAATGTATTTTTTTATTTGTAATTTTTATTTTTTAACAAATTAAATATAATTAAAAAAATTGAAAAAAAAAGTACAGGTGAGAATCCAACGTCACATGCCACATCATTTAACTGAGGGCGACATCAGCTTCAAGTTTGACCAATTTTAACTGGGGAAAACACTTTAAAAATTGGAAAAATAGGGGGATTCAAAATCGTGAAAAAAATAATAATAATAAATTGGCAGACTAAAATCGTGGATGAGTGATTATAGGGGACTAAAAGTGCAATTAAGCCAATAATCAAATAAGTGTAATAATAAGCAAAATGAACTTTCAATTCATGAAAGAATTTAGATTTTCGAGGTGTAATAATAAATTTGAAGGCATTAACAGGATAACAAGTACAAGTAATATGTAAGTGTTCGCACAAGTTAGACCCCTAAAGAAAAGTGCTGCCTAAAATTCAGGATCTAAATATACTAAACAGAAAAAGTGCATCAAAACGATAATATCATAAAAGCCTTAGGGAAGTTTGGAGAGACCTGTATGTATGGCATCGTGTGCCTAACATAGGTTATCTTTCTTTCTACATCTGCTAGACAGGTTTTAAAATAATAGGCAAAATTACACCAGAGGTCCTTTTAAATTATTTTTTTTGTAACAAGTTGGTCCTTTATGTTTTTCTCGTACCAACTTAGTCCTTTAAGTAGGCTAATCTTTACACCGTTAGCCTTTTTTTAATTTTCCATCCAACTTCGTTAAAAAAAGCCTATACGGCAGTTAAGTGCTTATTTGGCAGGTCCAACGTGTAATTTATAAAGCTGACTCATAATTTTTTATTTTATAATTACTAAAATAAAAAATATATTATTACAATGAGTACTTAGAATTATTTGAACAATTTGTAAACCTATACTATAAGATTGTAATAATGAGAAAACAATGAGTACTTTTATTTGAATAATTTGAGGAATCGCTATCTAAAAGCTTATGGACCAGCTCATTGACTATATACTTGTTTATTTCTAAGGATGTGATTTTTAATGAATATGCTTTTCCTTATCAGTCACTCTTTGCAGCAAAGCCACCTGTTAACCCACCTGCTGCCTGTACCATTCAACCTTTACAGATTCCTACTACCACAAGTTCTGCTACACCAGCCCCTCTAAACAATCAACCTACACCTCAAGCCACACATTCTCCATCTCCTGCACCCTTCTCACCGATTGCCACTCCACCACCTACCCCCTTGCCTTCAACAGCATCTAGTACTATTGATCCTACCTCAGATATTAGCTCTCATGCATCTACACCAGCCACCCTTGCCTTAGTTCCCTCACCTGCTCCGGCTCCTCTCATTCATCTTCATAACACTCCTCCTATGATTACTCGTGCTAAGGCTGGTATTGTTCAACCTAGGCTGCAACCAACTCTTCTAATGACTACTGCTGAGCCTCACACCGTGAATCAAGCTCTCAACTCTACTCATTGGAAGGCTGCCATGCAAAGTGAATATGATGCTCTCTTGGCTAACAATACTTGGACTTTGACTACTCTTCCTCGTGGCAAGAAACCTATTGGTAGCAAATGGGTGTTCCGTATTAAAGAAAATCTGGATGGTTCCATTAATAGGTATAAAGCTCGACTTGTGACAAAAGGCTTCAATCAAAAACTTGGTTGTGATTACTCTGAGACTTTTGCTCCTGTTATTAAGCCAATAACTGTTCGGTTGTTACTTACTTTGGCTCACTTATGGCTGGGATCTCAAGCAAATTGATATCAATAATGCCTTCCTTCATGGCCTCCTTGAGGAGGATGTTTATATGGTTCAACCGGCTGGTTTTGAGCAAGGCAGTAAGGAGCTGGTTTGTAAGCTCAACAAGGCCATTTATGGTCTTAAACAAGCCCCACGTGTGTGGTATGAGAGGTTAACATCAACTCTTCTTCAACTTGGGTTTGTCAAAAGCAAATGTGATCCTTCCTTGTTGGTTTATCACAAAGGCAGCTGCTGTTTAAATGCCCTCATTTATGTTGATGACATCATTCTCACGGGCTCCTCTCCTTTGGGTCTTCAACAGCTGATTACTACTCTTTTTGCCACCTTTGCTTTAAAACAGTTTACTGCTCTAGACTATTTTCTAGGCATTGAAGTCACCAGGACTAAGAATGGCTCCTTATTGCTAACTCAATCTAAATATATTCGTGAAGTTCTTCAACGTGCTGGAATGGATCAAGCTAAGGGCATTTCCACCCCATTGCCTGCCAAACTAAAACTGTCAAAGTTTGGCTCTGACTATTTTTCTGATCCTACACTTTATAGATCCATTGTTGGTGCTCTTCAATATGCTACTATCACTAGACCTGAAATTGGCTATGCTGTTAACAAGTGTTGTCAATTTCTTGCTCAACCTCTTGATAGCCATTGGTCTGCTGTGAAATGTATCCTCAGGTACCTCAAAGGGACAGCAGATTTCGGCCTTCACCTTCAACCAGCCTCTCCTAAGTCACCTCTTCCTCTCCAAGCATATTGTGATGCAGATTGGGCTAGGGACATTGATGACAGGAGGTCTACTTCCGGTGTTTGCCTCTATCTTGGTCCTAATCTCATATCGTGGTGGTCTAAAAAGCAACATATTGTAGCTCGGTCCAGTGCTGAGGCCGAGTATCGGAGTCTTGCTCTTACTACTTCTGAACTTGTTTGGGTTCAATCTCTCTTGACTGAATTACATGTTGATCACACGACTCCTATCATATATTGTGATAATCAGAGTGCTGTTGCACTCAGTCACAATCCAGTGCTTCACTCTAGAACGAAGCACATGGAATTAGACTTATACTTTGTTCGGGAAAAAGTGCTTAGTAAACAACTGGTGATTTGTCATGTTCCGGTAGAAGCCCAGATAGCTGATGTTCTAACGAAGCCATTGTCCAAGATAGCATTCTGTGCCCTGCGCTCCAAGCTCAATGTCTCGAGCAACTCCTTGCTCACCCCTTGAGCTTGAGGTGGAGTATTAAGGGATATTGCTATTGTTAGTTTCTCTGTTATTATTATCAGCTTGTAAATCAGTTAGTCTCTAGTTAAAGTAGGCTAATCTGTTGCTAAGTTAGTTAATCTGTTATTTAGTTTGTTTGCATAGTTACAAATGATTCATATCTAGTTCCTATATAAGGTTGTATCTCTTCTTACTTGTAATACAGAGAAATCATTCAATAAACAATTCTTTCATTTCAATGATTCTAAAGATCTAACACATATATAAATCAAATTTCACCTCACGCCTCTTTGTAAGCTCCCGAGAGTGTTCCTCTGCCTCCGTAATATCCTTTAGGACCTTGTCTTTCATGACATTGTCATAATGATCTTTTGCCTGTAATATTTTTAAGAAAAAAGTTGAACCAAGATTTTTAAAATATTTATTTATTTGACAGAAGAAATTATCAGATGTGTAAGCACTTAGAAAGCACACGAGAGTAAACAAGATACCTTTTTTGCTGCATCCGTTTCTCTTTCAATCTCCATAAGATCATTCTCAGCTTTCTCAAAGGCTACAAGTTCACTGTTTGCTGATTCTACAAGATTATGCACCAAATAATGTTTCTACAGTTAAATCAACATATCTTCATATGAATAGCCACAAAAAGGAAAAAATAAAACTAGTTAAGCATCATACCACACAGATCATCAAATTTTACTTTAAGATCATCTGCTTTTCCCACTGCTTCATGCCTCCTCAGCTCAAGGCCTTCCAACAAGACTTGCTCTTCTTTTATTTTATTTTTGATTCCCTAACATTCAGTTAGAATAACAAATTGATTAACCTTTGGTTTGAAAAACGACCGCATTGTGTATTATGGACCAGTCTACCATGTTTTAGAAAGTATTAGACACAAGAACAACCTCATGGAAGCAGATGCTCGGTTTATGCAAAACTGGACTTCTAGTATATGGTGTATCTGACAGTTTGGTTTTGATGCCACTCCATATTTACATCAAGAAAACTAAACGGATTGTTGTAATTCTAAATTCTTAGAGTAAAACAGCTTGTTATTTCAATGATAAGAGTGCCCCTTATATAGAAAAATTACATAGAGTCAATTCCTTAAGGTTGGCAGAGATAGAATCAACTATTAAAGGATAAAATAAACCAAAATAAATTAAGAATAAAATCTGATCTAATTAATAAATACTAAGGATCTTGATATCTACTACACAAATATTTTTAATTAGTCTGTATTTCGTAATTTTTGCTTTTATTTGAGTCCAGAGCGAGTATTGTATTTCCTAATATTCTGATAAGCATTTTTTTTAGGATTAGCCTATATATTAACATTAGAGCTTGAAATGATTGTGCCTTCACCAACTGTTAGCCAAACTGCTTGCAACAAGTAATAACTTGTTAGAGAATAGATGATAGAGAACATACTGAAATAGCTTCATCAATTTCATCAACTGAGGACAAAGGCGTAGAGTTACTTTCAGCAGCACGCTGATTCATTGCATCCTCCAAAGCAACCTTCTTTGAAGTGGAAATTCTTCCAGCATTTACACAATGCCTCTAAGAGAAATGAATAAATAAATAAATAAATAATAAATAAATAAATAAATAAAATGTTGCAGATGAAAGCACACATCAATAAGAGATATATCAAAATGCAATAAATTGAATTTGAGTATTCTTTTCTTCATGCATGGGAATACGTTTATCTTATCCTTTAAGAATATATTTTCAATGCCATGCACAATTTAGAGGACTTAGATAAGATTTTAAGGTCCTATCAATATACCTTCAAAGAGCTTGTGGCAATCATAGATTTAGCTTTTTGCCGGAATTATTTATCAGGGATTTTTCCCCTCAAGGGATGAAGTTGTTCTTATGCTTCTATGTAGATATTAGCAAGAAGTTTATTCAGCACATATTTTCTGTTAATACATTTGCAAAGGGATTTAACAGCTCCACAAAGTAATATTTTCTGAATCTAATGAGGAAAAAAAATTGTGGATTGAATCATAAAATCTTCCACAAACATACCACAAAGATGGGGGACAACATAAGATAAAAATGCCCACATCAAGTATGCAATCATGCGGATCTCACCATAATATTTCACAAATGAACCTCTATCAATTAACCATTAACCATTAGCAGGGTACTGCTTCTGTGTGATTAGAAAAGGGTTTGACATGTCGAATTAGCCTTTTGAAAAGGTATTTTGGTACAAAGCAAATGGCATAGCGATAGTCTAAAATCTAAAAATGGCTTTACCTTTATAGAATTCATCTTCTTGCTAAGATCCTCAAGCTTGATCTCTGCCTCTCTTTTATTTCTTTTATATTCATTAGCTGCCTTTTGTTCATTAGAAGCTTCATTATGAAGCTTCTCAATGTCACCTTCAACAGAACTACTTAGACGACCAAATCTTAGCCTCCTATTTGGAGGAAGAGTTGTCTGTACTGAACCTCGAGAAAACCTAGAAAGAACTAAGATTAGAAAACAAACTTTCTAAATTATGGATGTAAAATACATATACACATATAACTATAAATTTTAACGGTTTGAGCCTGAGTCATACTACTCCCTAAAATCTAATGAATTGAATTGATAGAAGTGGGGGGTAGAAACTGATATGGTACATATGCTCACAAACCAGTATTGCATTTCAATGTTATAGAAACTGATATGTGCAGAGAAAACAAACTCTGTTGAATTCAGTTTTTCTGTTCTGAATATCTTCTGGTTACACTTAGCTCAAGGCTAAGTTTGTTTAACAAGCTTAGGAAAAAAGAAAGCATACGAGAGAACCTGTGTCTCAATTACACACTAGAGACTGTTATATAAAAAGAGTAAAATATATAACGTTTACAAATCACCCTAATTACTTTAATTGCCCAATTTACAATAATTCTAACAATACCTCTCAAGCTAAATCATATGCGCCAAGCTTGTTAGTATACAAACAATTAAAGGTGATAAGCTGTCTCAATGTGTTTGATTCTCTTGTGAAAACTTGAATTTGAAGCAAACATGTAGCACAACTTGTTGGTCATATAGATTGCTGGGATTATTTGACTCTTGAGCAGAATGAAGGAAACAAAGGGTGAGTTTCAAAGAAGCACACATTCAGCGACAATGTATTGATGAAGATCAGGAGAGTAGCATCAATAGACTTTCTACAAACCAGACTAGCCATGGCACCAAGCTTATCCTTTTCCATAGTAAGGTCGTGGACAAAACTTGCATCAGAAGCCTGTGTAGAGAGTAAAGGTGTCGTCTAGGAAACAAAATGGAATGTGGTACCGGGTTGTTGAGAACAGGAGAAAGCATTCAATGATTGAATAACAAGTTGTGAGAATCACATCTCCCCAGAAGCAAGCTGGGGCACTGTTGTTAAGGGGCATGGTACGATGTGTTTCAACTAAGTGTGGATTCATACTTTTAGTGGCACCATCCTGTAAAGGGGTATGACTACATATACGATATAGAAAATAAGAATCTGTATGGCCTTTGTGTCTAAGTTGGACAAAATTCATCTCTAATTATAATAGCATGTACAATAAATATCATAATTGCCACTTGATATGACAAGTTAGTTCTAATCTTAATCTAAGATATAAGATTTCGTACAGCTAAGGACTGGATATGATGTTAGATTGTAACACGCACCATCTTCAAAAAAAATCTTCAAACCCAATTCCATAAGCAACTATTTTGGCCATATAAGTTCACAAGGGGCTGAAGTCATAGTTCAATATTCCTTTCTACCCTTGATCTTGGAGATCGAGTTATCACCAAACCAATACCGAGAAATGGATCTCCCGTCTTTAGGAGAGCCTTCCCAATCTGCATATGAATACCCCAAGAGTCATGTATGACCTTTGTCCTTATCCAAGAGACCTTTTCTTGGATCTCCTTTAATATGTCTCATAATGTGAATTTTTGCATCCCAATGCCCTTTACAAAGAGAGTTAAGATACTAGCATATCACTCTAACTGCAAAGCAAATGTTTGGATGAGAATCCAGTTTTCTTAACTAACATGGCTCACAAGACATGAAGGATTGTGCCACCTAGGCATAGTGTTCATCAACTACATTTCCTCTAAAATATTCATTGCATACTTTCACAGAGAAATCACAATGCCATTCTTGGATTGAAGTAACAACTTTTGCAACAACTTTTGTTTGCAAATGATGGCAAAGGTGATGTGTTGAGAGATTCCCTATTGATCATAACATGTAAAGATAATGTCATCAATGTACACAGTCAAGTAAATGCATCCTACAGCTGATTGGTGATAGAAATTGAGTGATTATAAGATTTTTGATGAAGAGCGTCGTGGGACTAACCACAATCACCATTGAGAGACCAAGGCAAAGAGTCGATAGGTAACATGTCCACATTAAATGAATTTGTTAGTACATGCAGTCTCATGAGCACAAAAGATATACTTTAGGGAACGATGAATAGTGAATTTGATGACAATGCGGGTTGGACCAACCAACAGGAAGATTGGCTTCTAGAGGTTCTGAACCAAACGAACCCAAGATGGCAATCAAGCCAAAAGAATGAATAGTGGTGCTCAAAGCTTCCAAGTGGGGCAATGGTGGACCTGTAATTTGGCAGTGGAAGAATCAACCAACCACAAAGGATGTGGCCAATGACTTCAAAGTTCACAGCTAGAAGAAATGATGCATGACAATGCATTGGCGACCAACTATTAGGACTGCTGACTCAGCAGTGATTCATCTAGTGCACTGTATGTATATAAACGCTCACTCTTGTAACAAAATCAATTAGTCAATATACAAATTTTGTTTTTTGTTTCCTTCGTTTTCTCTCTCTGGATCTCTCTTTTTAATATGGTATCAAAGCTTCCCTTATGCCCTCTTCCAATGGCTTTGATTTTATATCACCTTTGAAGATGCCTTTTCTAGGTTCACTTGGCTTTACTGCATTAAATCCAAGTCTGAAGCCTTCACTATTTTTAAAGACTTCAAAATCATGGCTGAATTGCAATTCAACACTTAATTAAAAACCTCTCAAACTGACTAGGGAGAGTTTAGACCTTTCACCACATTCCTAACTGAGTTCGGTGTTTGTCATTCACGGACTCACTTGCCCACACACACACCACCAAAAGAGGAAGAACAGACACATTGTTGAATTGGGCTTAATATGATCCGTCAAGCTAACCTATGGCTCCCTAAACAACTATAACGCAAGACTAGTTGCCAAGAAATTTCGCCAGACCAAAGATTAGTTATGCTGCCAATAAGGTGTGTTAGTTCATGGCTAACCCTCTTGAATCTCAACAGGTTGCTGTTAAGACGATTATACGCTATCTAAAAGGCACCTTGCATCATGGCCTTCACTTCAAGCCTGTTGATCCTTTTATGAGCTTGCTGATAAGAGGACTGGGCAACTGATGTTGATGACAGGAAATCCACCTCTGGGGCTGTCATCTATCTAGGCCCTAATCTGATCTTGTTGAAGTCACACAAGCAGATTGTTGTTGTCAGGTCCAACGGCAAAATACAAAAGCCTTGCTCACACTGCTGCTGCAATCAACTAGATTGAAACCTTGCTGCTAGAACTCTCCATTCCTCACTCGGTGCCTCAGGTGTGTAGCCTTCGCTGATAACCCAGTGCTCCATGCACACACAAAACACATGGAGCTTGATGTAGTATAATGGGGTCATGAAATCTGAACTAATAAAAGAACAATATATAGAAGAGATAATTACAGAGTCAAAAAAAAGGAAGAGATAATTAAAGTGGCACTAATGGAGAGAGGGAAGGGGGAAATTTTATCAATCATTCTTTTTTTGGTTACTTCAAAAATTAGGGAAGGGGGAAATTTTATCAATCAAAGTGGCACTAATGGTCATTTTGCAACTATCTCAGAGGGGATTTGAACTCATTCTACTTGGTAAAATAACTATTTTGTCATCTTTAAATTTAGAAGTTTACAACACCTTTGTATTTCACGCAAAAGTGTGGCACAAATATGAATCCATGTAATGTCGAAAATGCAACAAGATGCAGATGTAGGACATGTGGAAGCCATTTCAACTAGCATTGACTTACATTTTACATCCTTCCGCTGTAAAGACCTCCTTCAAATTTGGGATCCTTTGTTCAAAGGCAACCACTTTCCCAATATCATAGTCATTAACGAGCACTTGTCTCTCAACATTTCCCTAGAAAGGAAACAAGAATATTAAAAATGCTAACAATAGACCAAAAACTTGCATCCCATTTTTAATTATTTTCCAATTTTGCTTCTACAACAGGGAGATAAGAGCAATCACCATAATGAAGTAGAAAAACAGTTAAATAAGGATACGCACACGAGTTTTTTAATAAAGAAATTCAATAAGATGAAGCAAGAGATCCTCCGTGCAAATGAAAATAAAAATAATAATACATACAAAAAAGGAAACCCGTCGAAAATAAACTACTCAAACTCTCAGGATTTATTTAAACCAAACCCATGTAAAAACACCATGGACTTCACATCAAGTAGAAGCCAAAAGCTTATTGTCCCTCCAAAGGACTGTTCGTCCAAAGAAACATCCTTAAAGATGTGCGACAAACCATATGCCAAAGAAAGGAAAAGAATTGCCACAATAATTAGGCTTTTTTTCTTCTCCCAAATCTAATATATCTAGTCAACACACATTGATTCAAGAACATACAGAAAATTGAGCACTGTAACAAAGGCAAAAGATGTAGAAAAAAACCTTCAGATTAATGATACAAAAGTTTAGTAAAAGAAGAGGTTTACAAGAATTAAAAGAAGATAACCTTCATAGCCAAAACAGCTTTTGGTTAAGAATGGAAAAACAATAGAAATATAAAAAGAAAAATTGATCTCAAAAGTCCATCTCCTTTCAATAAGGCAGTAAAAAAGCCTTAAATTAGGATATTAGCTACAGCATAAGCAAAGACTTAGACAATTACATGATCGACTAAGACATTAATCACAGTGTGGTTGTCGCATTGTAAGACAGAAAGAGTTGATGGATGGTTTGTGTGAGGAAGCATGTGCTCTGGTATCGTCAACCTAAGCAGAGAGAGAGAGAGAGAGAGAGAGAGAGTAAAAGTTGATCACAGTTAGACATATGACCAAAAAAATAAACAAGCCATATAAGAGCATGGTGACAGGCAGACAGATAAGGAACAAACAATGTACCTTGGGGTTGAAAAATCATAAATTATAATCTGAAGATAACCGTAGTTTGCTTCTTTCGCACATTGCTTTAAAAGACGAAAATCCTTGTGATCAGTCACTATAAAAGAATTTAGCAATCTCCCAATGGCATGTTCAACAGCAACCGCCCATTTATTGGCATTAATCAACTTCTGTTAAAACATAAAAACCAAATATTTATTACTTCAGACAGCAATTAAGTAATTAACATCCAATCACCCATTTATTAAATTTAGAAACTTCTGTTAAATCTCATAAAAAGCAATACCAATTAATAGTAACTTGGTATGTAATTTAGGTAATTAACCACCTTAAAAAATTAACCACCTTAAAAAACTTCTTAAGCTGGGAATTAAAATTTAAAATGGTATAAGATCAGCAAGAAGACTAGGAATTAAACAAGGAGCAGTCCACACTTTTGTACAGTTCAACTAATGCAGCTTAGGAAAAGAGATGCATAAAAAGAAGCATGATAAGTCATCTTATTGCAAATACAATTCACAGGAGAAAACTGCAAACCACTGAAATTAAGATTATATGAATATATTATTAGTGTATTCATTTGATTCTCCCTCTTAGGAGAAAACAACAGACATCTACAGAACGAGAGTAAGCAGATACACTGAGAAAGCAATGTATACATGACATGAAGGCATTATAAACTATATTACCAAATGGGATCCAATTGGACCAATGGGAGGCATCTTAAACCTTTGATGACATCTCTCAATTGCACGTAATAGATTAATCACTTTCTCCCCTCCAAAAACTGTAATCTGCTTCCAAATTAATATTGTCAAAGTCATGAAATACTCACAGGCAACGCCAAAGCAAGACTTTTCCATAATCTGTCAAGGAAATAAGCAAAATAAATAAACATAAACACAAAAACTGTGAGGTTTGTCATACCTTGTTGCTCTGTTGTTGTTGAAGATCACGAATATTACGCGTGAAATCACGGTACTTATTTTCATGATCTTGGATCTAGCAAGAGCATATAAATTACGTTAACTCACTGAAATATTGTAATAAACAAAGTTCAAAAATAGAGGAGCTTTCAAGAGGACATTAAACTACTCTAAAGAAATGCTATACAACAGAAGTATCTTTTGCATCTTTGAGTTATTAGTCATAAAGTTAGAAATTTAAAGGTCAGCCACACAGTTAACAACAATACAAAGCATTAAATTAGAATTCCTTGTGGCACATGGGTGATTATCTGCGCTTCCCAGAATGAACGTACAAAATGCGAGAAGATCAATGTCCAGTTGTGGCACATGCAAGTCAGTTTGGGATCACGTTGAAGTACTATATACCAATGAAAATAAGTGTCTCTTTGGTGTGTCCGCAATTTGATGACTCTCATTGCACCAAAGAAGTTTAATGGCCCTATTTCTACCTACCATGGTCGAGTTCATGTTGCATTTGTTATTTTAATGAGCTTCCGCCTCTTGCTGCAATTGCATCGGTTGTAAAGATAAAGGAACTTGAGCAACGCAACACCGCCTTTATACTCCTAGCTCTTTATGGCTTGCTTCAAGAGCACACTACTACATGTGATCATATTATGGGGTCTACTATTGTCCCCACTATGCCCACGAAATATTTAGCCCTTCTCTGGATTCCAACTGTGTCTACTACTGAGCTCTCTGTTGCTCTTGTCCTTGGTGATACTTCAGCCATATGTCTCACAACAATTAGTAGCGTTCTCAACATTCCACATCCCACCCCAAGAATCGTCCCAAGTGTAATCAATGCAATTGTTTGGGATACACAGAGTATTGCTGATAGAAACTACATGAGTGCATTCCACTCCCTGTAAATGCAACACAACCCCTCCACCTGACACACCTCAAACAAAGCTTAGCTTAAGCCAGCTCCAGCCGATTGATTATGCATATATTCTCCAATGGTTTGAGAATTACCACTATTTTGGTTGCATGGACTGGTAATTCATTGACTTTCATTTTCAGTCAACTTGACTTGGCTCCAAGTTCTTGATTTTCCAAGGTTGACCACATAATTGGTAATAAGACACTTTTATCTTCTCTTTGTACATCTGGTTACTTACCAAGTGTGATTTCAGCCAAAGGTTCTCGATTCAAGCCAAAGGGATTAGGAATTCCAAATTCCTCTCTTCCCTCTGTGTTGATTCTTTCCTTTATGTTCTTGGATGCTCTTTTAATTTCATTGTTCATCATTCATTTGGCTTACTAAATAAATGTTACCTAGAAAGGCTGGAGTTTGAGACAAACAATTGGCGTCAAATATGAGCTGCATGGCCTCTACTACCTTTCCCCATCCAAGATGTGCATTGTCACGGATTCCCCTCTTACTAGACATGCTCAGATGAGTCATCAAGGTCATCCCAAACCTCATAAGTTGGTTAATTGAATGTCGATTGGACGGGCTCACTCATTGATTGGCAATCCGCTTTTGGGATCCAATGCATATGACAGGAATGTGGAGGAAGGAAAGTGATGAGCTGTGTCTGTGAAGGAGAATGGGCCCAAGGTAAGGTATGTTTATTATAGGAAGCGCTATAAGGGAGCAAAAGGAGCTAAGCTAGTTGGGGATGCATGAAAGTAATGAGTAGTTAGTTATATATTTGGGGTAGGGAAAGAGAGTGAGGTATGAAAGAATTTTTGTTATAAAAAGAGGGTGAGGTCACCAGGAGCTTCTTTGTGAAGGGAGCCATTTGGCTAGGGCTGATAGATTACCATCTATCAAATTATCTCTTTTTATTCTCTTTTTATATCTTAGAGTGTGGTTTAGGCCTAACTCAATCCCACAAAACCGACTTGTAAAGTGAGGGATGTCTCCCCACTTATAAACTCTTTTGAGACCATATCTCTAGTCAATGTGAGACTTGGGTTTTTCCCAACACACAACCTCACACCCAGCACTATTGGGCGTGGTGCGTGGATAATAATGGTGGGTGGCCCAAATGATCTAGGATAGGCTCTGATACCATCTTAGAATGTGGTTTAGGCCTAACTCAACCCCACAAAACCGGCTTGTAAGGTGAGAGATGTCTCCCACTTATAAACTCTTTTGAGACCATATCTCTAGTCAATGTAGAACTTAGGTTTTTCCCAACATTATACATTCTTACAGAATTATTCCTTTTCTTGTGCTACTGTTCTATTAGCATAAGTCGAATACAAGGTCATCGCAATAGTCCCTTGCAAACTCACTTGGTTCATAAAATTACACAAAAAAATTTAACTTGAAGAGACTATGCAATTGACGCTAATTTGTGATGGTCAAGCAGCATTGAGTATTGCCTCTAATCTTGTTTTCCATTGGAAAACCAAACAAATGGACATAGATTAGGGAGAATATTGAGTCAAGAGACATCATCTTTGACAACTCAACTGGAACATGAATCCCTAAGAGGACCTCATATCAATTATCTATGTAACAAGCTCGGGTGCATCTGACTTATATGCTCCAACTTAAGAGAAGTGTTGAGAAAAATTAGGATCTTTGTAATTATCGTAGATCTTTATTGTACATGCATACTTATCCTGTAAATAGGAATTGAATCTCCTATATTTATTGCATTAAGATGAAAGCCTATAAAAAACAGACTCTATTGTATAGTTGAGATTGAGACACGATTTCAACAATATACGCCATTGTTCTCCCTCTCCTTCAACAGATATCAAGAGCAGAAAGAATGTGACAGAATATGAAAGAAAGTTCAAAGAGAATACAGAGACGTGTGTATAGGAGAGAGAGAACATGAGTTTTGAATGTGATGTATCTATTCTGATCTACAAATATTTGAGCTCTTAGGTACCCCTCTAACTGACAGAGACTAACAAACTAACAATTGTAACAATGCTGTGTACCGAACTTTACAGGTGCATATCAGAAATCTTAACACAGCCCAACTATTCTAATATCCTGGTGCTGTTTGAGGCATCACTTCGGCTTTCATGCATTGGTTTTGTCTCGGATAAAATAAATTGTACTAAAATAGAAAGATAAAAGGGGGAAAAAACTTTATGTTGATAGTAACTTCTATTCTAACATAGACCTTTTAACTATAGGTATCCTATCAGATACCCTAACATCCTTCCCTGCGGTATTTCAATCAATTTCCTCCAATGAAATTGCTCCTTTTGCTCAACCAAAAATATTTTTATAAGCGGACAAACATAGAACAAGCATTTTGCATTATAAGTTTTAATCAGAGTTGTCATTACCTTACAAATGCCAAAATCAATGTTCCAAAGGTTAGAAAGCCATAAGCCAGCATGAAGAAAGAAACTTGCAGTTTATTGAATAATAGTTAGAAGTCAGTTTACTGATGATGGTTTGTCGAATTGAAAATTTAGATTTACCTTAGATAAGGGGTGCGGTTTACCGGAGAAGATTTACTCTTATAAGTATGATGTTTAAAAAAAATGACAATTCTCAAAACTTCATAACAAAATAGAAACCATAAATGAATATTTGTTTAATCAAAGAGAGAATTATGAACAACTAATCTAGCTTTAAAACCAATGACACAACAACACAAATGCCAATATAATGCATCCAAAATTAAATTGCACCTTATCATCAATCTCTCTGATTTCATCATTTTGCCTATTTATGATGTTCATTAACATAGACTCTTCATCCTTCAATCTGGAACAAAAGAAATATTAGGAAGTGGATCTTCTTTAAATCCAGGTAAAGCACAGATACAAAAAGCCACACAAATAAAATCATGACCTTTTGAATTCTAGCTCAGCATCATTAACCTCATCTTGAAGCCCCTTCAGTTTCTCCACCAAGTCAGATTCTTCTGCCTGCATTGTGTGAGCAAAATCACCATAAAAATTATAGCAACAGAGAAGAGTGAGGAAAAGAGAACCATAAACTAAAATAATTATCCATAATAGGGATTAGGAGAACCTGAGTATTTTTCACATGCTGCTCATGAATATCCTTCACCTGTTGTTCAAGCATTTTCAGTTGTTGCACCATCTTCTGTATGTTGCTAGTTTTGGATTTGCAGTCTCGCTGAAGTTCAAATGCTTCTCTTTTTGCCTTCATTGTTTTTTTTTTTGGGGCGGCATTAGAAACCAGAATGGTGTAATGAAAACCAAAAGCATTGTGATGAAAAATGTAGGAAGAACGGTGCATAACACATCGCCTCAAAACAAATGTTTAAAGAGGAGGCCAAACACATTAAGGTAAATTCATCATCATTTCAATAGAGAGAAGATCATCACTGTCTTCGTCAATTAAAATGACATGCAAGATGTTTTCACAAAGTCTCTGACAGGTTGTTGGATAAGTTACAAGCTTGGAGCACATGATATATATAATTCAGGTGAGTGTTGGGAAGTATGTAATTACTACCGAAGATCATTGTATTATGAAATTACACTAATTAGGATAGCTATGATATTTTGTATTTGTTGAAAGTAAATAGGATCGTGTAAATAAGAATAAAATATCAGGTAATTAATATTTTGTGATTATTTCTGTCATTATTGCTATTTATTACTTTTAAGTGTCTGCGTGTATATATATATATATATATTCACTCTCTTAATAGTATTAATAATTGCTTTTCATCTGCATAATCCCTCCCCCCATTTTGTAGCTTAACACAGATTTCACCAAATGAATATCGTCCACTCTATTCCAACAACTACAACACAAAATAGTCCTGGTAAAGAAAGTAAACTTGAGCCACAATTAAAATAACAAGCATAAAGAAAAAACTAAAGGCATAAACAGGCATAATAAAAATGGTAGAGCAAAGAATTGAAAAGATTTTCCCAGTTGCAATAACAAAATTTCCTCTTGATATTGTTCGAAAGCATTTGACAAAAGGAAGAGTACGACTAAAACCTCCCAACTCCAACATACCAAGGACATAGACTGGCTTAAATTTTCCTTCATTTGCTTCACTTGTGAAGTCATTTCCAACATACTTGCAATTTCAGCCTTCTTCTTAGAGCGGCTTTCCCTTAACTTTTCAAGCTGATGCTGCAACAAAATAAGATCAAATTTAACCCTACAGAATAAAATATAAAATATACATATAAAATAAAGAGTGAAATAGCAATAACATATAATGATGTGAAAGTTTACATAAAATAGGGCAAGCCATCGAATGAATGAACAAATCGAGCTAAGCACGTGTAATAGACAAATAAGCAGAAAGGTCTGCAACACTGTTTTAAGCAATAAATATTCACATAAACACCACGTTTTTCACAACCACAAATGTCAGTGATTTTTTTTTCGATATACAGTATGTCAGAAACGCACTCAAGCATATAAAATATATTGCATAAGGAAACAGTAATGATAGTTTAGATCAAAGCTCAAAATATGCAGGTATAAAGGTGGATCCTTTGATGAACAATTGATGCTTCAGTCATTATCCCTAATCAAGTTCGACCAAAGCAGCATATGAATAATAGTAACTCATTATTACAGCAAAGGAAACTGCAGTGGTCGTGTTAACTACTTTTCTGGAAGAAAAAAAAAATACAATAGGAAATAAAAGGATGTTATATAATGGAGAAAGGTAACAACAACAAAAAAGCAGATGAGAACTCCTAAATGACCTTGAAAAGAGCACGAGAGAAAAGCCATAAACAAAGTTCTGTCTTAAAAGTAAAGCTCGGGTGAATGCAAAAACCTTAAAAAGGCGGCATTTTGTCTTATACCACTAACAAAATACTTCAAAGTATCAAAGAATTTTGAAAGGCTGCATATTGTCATAATCACCGAAAATCGTCAAAATCAAAGGGATAAATCCAATACCTCGTATACAATGCTTCAAATGTCTTAGGATGTGGTTTAGGCCTAACTCAACTCCACAAAACCGGCTTGTAAGATGAGGATTGCCCTTTCATTACTATTATGAGACCATATATCTAGTCAATGTGGGACCTGGATTTTTCCCAATACACCCCTTTACGCCCAGCACTATTGGGCTTGGTGCGTGGATAATAATGGTGGGTGGCCCAAAGTATCTAGGATAGGCTCTGATACCATCTAAGAATGTGATTTAGGCCTAACTCAACCCCACAAAACTGGCTTGTAATGTGAGGATTTCCCTTTCATTATATACTCTTATGAGACCATATCTCTATTCAATGTGGAACTTGGGTTTTTCCCAATAATATGGGAAATTGATGACAGCTTGATCTATCATAGTTCGGGCAAAAGCTAGGCCTACTACAAATAATATTTGGGAAACATATTTTATTATGGGAATTCTTACTTGCATGAAAATGGATCAAACACGTTTCAACACTGTGACTACTTATATATCTATCTAGCAAGACCAAAGCTTGTAAATACTTTTGAATTTAAAAATGTGTCATTATTAACCTACCCAGAGTAATGTTTTCAATGTAGCGGGTACTGGCATTTTTTACTAAAATGGGGTTATAAACAGACACCAGATCAAATTCCCAACTTTCATTGTATACCGGATAAAATAGCCAAAATGTGTCATTGTGATTGCTTCATAATAAGACAGAAATGCAGGCATACATACCAGATGGTGATCAATCTTAGCTTGGCAGGTAGGTATCCGATTTTTCAACTTTTCAATCTTTACATTTTCTTGCTCAAGTTTCTTGTCCACATCATAAACCCATGACCATGCAAGTTTCTTTTTTAACTGCTGAACCTGTATGGAAATTTGTTCAACATGTTCCATAGTTTTAATTTTAACCTGCAGCTCATTAAGCTCCTTCTCTATAGGCCGTATTGCAGTCTCTAGTTCTTCAACTGTTTGATGTGCAGTGGTTATTTCACTGGAAATGCTTTCCAGAAGATCATTGACTTGCTGAAGTAGTGTGGCCTTGTAAAAGAACTGTTAATAAAGAATCAGATAAGCTTCTGAATAAGATTTATCTCAAAATAATAACAAGTGGCCTTGTAGTAGAACTGTTAATAAAGAATGAGATAAGCTTCTGAATAAGATTTATCTCAAAATAATAACAACAACACAAAGAGATGACCTTAAATTTATCTTTGTTATTCCCAGAATGCAAAAACTCTCTGCTTTTGTCTTGACTCATAATTACACATGGATTTTCCACATCAATCTGCAAAACAAAAAGATTCAAATATACAAAAACGAAAACTGCTGGAATAAAAATAAAAATCATTGCCAAAGGTTTATTGCTCGTTGGTGAACAAAGTGATACAAAACCCTGTACTTAAACATAAACGCACAAAGAGGCTTTTGCTCAATGAATTCAATTAAGACAACTTCTCAATATATCATTAATCATAAACTATTCACAAATACAGTAGTTCATCCAGTTATCCACCTTCATAAAGAAAGGTTAGAAACTGAATATCCCAGTGGCCCAGTACTAATACTTTGAATACTTTATAATGTTACAGAGAAGCAAAATAGAGCAACAAGATCAGACGATGTCACCAAATAATACAAGATAGTATGTTAAAGAAACAGAGTCGTAGGGGAGAGAAAGCCTACATTGAAATGTTCAATGATTTCTTGAAGATCTGTTTTCCGGCTGAAAACTTTCTTTCCTGTCATCAAACTCAGATAGAATGTAAAACATCCTTAAGAATCATTTGTAGAAAGTATACTCTGAGGGTTGCTAAACTACTGTAACATTTAATTTAAAAACACGAAACTATATTCCTCATATCAGCGCAAAGAAAACATGGCATACAGACAGACTGATAAATCATTTCAAATTCTTTAAATCGAAGCAAAGAAGAATGAAAAAATTAACTTAACATGGAATATATGAATGCATGGAAATCCACTTATCAAAGTTTAATTCAACAAGTCAAACTGCAATTACAAGAATATGTTAAATAATCATTTAGTGCCCATTAAAACCTATTCCACTTGGTATTCACTCACCATAAACTAATGATCCGCTGTTAAAGATTTGTCTTTGCCTGGTTATAACTGTAACTTTTATCAGTACCAGTAGAATCATAGCAAACTGTCATGAACCGACTATTGTAAAATATTAAGATTTTAAGTGCAAGGTTGTCAAGCTTGAGAGTCTACAGAAACTCATGGAATCACCATAAACTCTCAACCTAGACTCGGAAGAGTTTACTTAATACGAACTGTTTAAATCATTTAATATTGTGTGCCTGTGCGGGTCTATACTCTATATGAGTTTACACAAACAATTTTGCAAGCAAGTTAACTCAACTATTACACCTAGAGGCATATCCGGGAAAAAAAACTATTACACCTAGAGTTGTAAACTCATATGAATCTATGAGCTAGAACGAGAGTTTGAAAATCATGGCTAAGGGAAAGCACGAGAATAATTTTTATGTATGTTCGTGCAAACAACTGAATTAATGCTTACTTAATAAGAGCTTATCACATGAAAGCTTATGTCATAAGATAAGCTTAATAAATTGATTTTCATAAGCTATTCTCCATAAGCTTTAAGGAAATAAGCACAAAAGAGCTTATAGTATACAATATATAAGATATTTTTATGACCTTAATCAAACACATCCAAAATGACTATGTCATAAGTTAAGCTAAATAAGTTACAGAAAAGCTCTTTCAAACGCAGCGCCCACACGACCGAACCAGTTTGTGCTTGAAAGATAGACAACGCACAAACCCACCTATCCTGTGCTGAAAACTCAACTTAATATTGAAAGAATAGGACAAAAAGGATCAAAATCTAGCACATTTGATCATACAGGCTCTTGTAACATGTCGTGAACCAATTATCCAAAAAGCTTTGAGCAGAGACACTAATGGAATTTATATTATATCAATGTTCCAACAGTCCAACAAATGACGTATATCTCATACATCTCCTTAAAATTAAATCCATATGTTGTCATAAAAAAACATATAACAAAAACAAGTTAATACTGACAAACAATTACAGACACAAAAAACGCACCTTGGTGATCTTTCAACGCAATAGAGCTTGATGATCCAGATATCCTACGATCTACAATTATAGCATCACCATATATTTCAGGCTTGAAAGCCTCCTCTCCTTCATTTTGAATTTCAACCTGGATGACCGCATTACTACAGAAAGACAACAGAATAAAGAGCAGTGTAAAAACTTTATGTTGGCCATTTTCATTAACAATTGTATCAGAAATTTGAATCAAATTGATTGTTAACAAGATACTAATTCAGCCATAATATAAATCATTTCAACATTTATATCATCTACTAAAGGATAAATTCCTTCCCAAAAACTTCTCCGGGGCACCAAAGCTCCCTCGGTATTCATTTCAAACCTCCGTAATGGATAAAGAAACTTGAAAACCTCACAGTGCAAAGGAAAATAGAGATTACAAAAGAGAACGAACGGCATTTACCTAGAACCAGTTTTAATGAAATCCTTCAAAGTATCAGCCCTTTGAGTCCCTTTAGCTCGACAACCAAATGCAACACAAAGTGCAGTCAAGATTGCACTTTTACCACCTATAAATACCAAACCCAAACAAACAACAGCGATTCATTACAAAACAAACTTCAACTAAAACTATTCTCAAACACTAAATCCTAAATGAAACAAAAACCCAATATTTCGCACCAAATAAAACACAAACCCATTAGAAAACACTCATTCCATAAAAAAATAATAAAAGAAAACTTTATCCCAAAAATACATAACTAAGCACAGAAATTTCATATTACCAGAAGCAAAAATCGAAAAAATTATTGAGAAAAAAAAAAGAGGACATACTTCCATTTTGGCCAGTGATGAAGTTAACGTGAGGACCAAACTCGGTTTCATGATTAGAATGACACATGAAATTCTCTAATCGGAGTTTCTTGATGATCCCTGCTTGAAGAGGATGCGAAACCCTAGAAGAACTAGAATCGTCACTGTTTCGGGCTCGCTTCATTTTAGCGTGTTCCCTTCGAGTTAACTCAGTAACGAAGGGAACTCGCGCAAACACGGAGAGAGGAAATAGCGATGAGTGAGAAAGATTGAGTTAACTCGGTGGTGAAGTACAGAAGAGAACGAAGGGTTGATAAAGTAACCCTGCAAAGTAATATTGGCGGGAACGATTGTGTCAGTGTACTAGTAACTCGGAACGAAGCTTGGATTACAAGTTGGAACTAGTGCGGTGACTCGTCTCATGGACGGGGCAGATGCTTCAGGTTCTATGGAGAGAGGGGACAATGATTTAGGTTATATTAAAGATAAATGGACAACAAATGGCATACATGTAAAAATAGTTATAGACTATAAAGATTGTAATAGTTTTGTTATTTTATGGAAAATTTTAGAACGGAGATAGAAGTTATTGAGATGTTGTTTAAGTCGACCGTACAAAAAAATATGAGCATATATTTGCAAAGATGAAAGTGTTTCGTAGTAGGACAATGGACAACAAATTGTCGAACAAAAAATAATTTGGGTAGAGTAAATGGTTAGCCCATATTAAAAAATATTTCAGAACGTCGAACCTGAACACTACCTAATTTTGTACTTTACGTTTTTTGACAGTAAATTATTTTTTGGTCTGACCAAACCAAAAACTTAGAAACAAACTCTGTATATTTGTACAATCTAAATTTATTTCTGAATCCTAACTCAACCAAAAAACACTACTTAGTGTCACACTTTACATATTTTGGCACAAAATTAATTTTATATTTTGTTACAAAATTAACTTTTTTAAAATAAAATTCGTTATTAAGGAATAAATTTCGCATATTTAACAATTAAATTTATTCAGACACTAAAGTATCTAAAAGCTATAATCAGATAAATACGTTACACTTTATATAACTTGTTACGAATTAATGTTCGATTCCAAAAATTTGATTATGGAGATGCAAATTTTGCCTATATAAATAATTAAATTTTCTATTTAATCGTAAATTACCATAAAATATAAAACATGAAAGAAGGGAGAGAGAGAGAGAAGGGGCATTAAAATATGAAGTGGAAAAAAGGGGAAAAAAGCGGGGGTGGGGGTAGAGGGTAGAGGGTTTGGAGGGAAAAGGGAGGAGGGGGGATTTTGGAGGGAAATCTTGTAGGTCCCACAAAGGGAGACTCTACAAAATGTATATTCTTAGATCGAAGATTGCTTTTTGTGACCTCTTTTTTTTTCTTATACACCCTCCCCAAAAGAAACTTGTCAAAAGTGTGATTTTCTTTAAGATTCAAAAGTGTGATTTTCTTTAAGATTCAAAAGTCTGATTATTATGCATAAAATATATGTTTTGAAAATTATATTTTAGAAGGTATTTAAACGTGTTTAACTTTTCGCAGCATCATTTTCCAAACAATAATGTTATTTGGACAAAAAAAATTTAGACAAAAATCAACTTAAAATATCAATTAACCAAGTTTTTTAGGTCATTAACCAAGTTTTTAATTAACGCCTCGAAAACTGTGAAAAAGCAGGTTGGCTAATGGTCTAAAAAACTTTATTAATTGGTGTTGTAAGTTAGTTTTTGTCTATTTTTGGCTACATAACATTATTGTTTTCCAAATATGTAACTTGCGCATTCTAGAATCGAACTTTATACTTTTTTCACTACAAATTTAGCTTTGGAAAACACTAATCTTTGTATATATACTTAAAGTGGCAGAAGAGATGTGATAAAATAGTGTATAGATCATGTCATTTCCTCCTTTCTCTCCTTTTACAAATTATGGATCCAGACCCTCTCGTTCAGTTTCTCTCCTTCTGTCTCTCAACCAGCAATAACAACCTTTTGATTAGTCTAACGGATCAAAATTAAAAGGAATAAAATAATGGAAATGAAATCTGTTTTGACTTTTGAATCCGCTCGTGAGAACAATTTGACTAAGCCGGAAAGCAAGTGGAGACGGTATGCTCCACCTGATTGAAACATGCAGCGACCGCGTGACCTGTAGTGACGAAGGTAGCGTGATTTGCAGCAACAACATGTGCATGCACCCCGACGACGTGACCTACAGCGACGATGACGACATTATGCTTGTGAGACAAAAATGAGAGCTCTTTAATGGCTTCCCATGGCGGCGGCGTTGCATCGCAACATGACTAACAGAGGATAAAGCCACTGCAATTGGCTTCTCGAACTCAGAATGTGCATATACATATAGAAAGAAGTACTTGATTTGCCAATTTTCATTCATTGAAGTTGTCGTTCAACATGATGCCACTTTCGCACACTACCTAAAATCCTTACCTTTTGTTGAAAACTGGAGTCTGAATTGCTAAATGGCGCAATTGCTCTCGGGCTGAATCTTGCGAATAATAAACATCAAGCACACACACGTGCGGTGATAGAGACGATGGAAAAAAAAATCCCAAGAATTCACGTAGTAATAAAAAGCAGGTTTTATTTTTATTATTTTATTATTACTTTTTTCCTTTTAACTTTTGAGCCATTGGATTAATTTAAGGGTTGTTATTGCTGGTTGAGAGAGAAGGAGAGAAGCAGTAGGAGAGGATCCGGATCCACAAATTATAGGAGTAAGAGAATATAATTAAAATATAGAAAGATAATGAAGGGAAAGATAGAGATGATGGGATATGGTGACATAGATGGAAGAAGATGATCCAAACCCGATAAAATTGTCATATTAAAAAAAAGGCAAAATTACACCAGATGACCTTTAAGTTATTTATTTGTAACATGTTGGCCCTTTAAGTTTTTTTTGTAACAAATAGGCCATTTAAGTTACCTAACATTGACACCGTTGACCCTTTTAGTAAAATGTCATATCGTTGATTACATCAAAATATGTTTGGTTGCATCAAAATACATAAGCTAGAGTAATCACAATATATAAAGTAGCATTACATCAACATATATAAATAATATATATATATATATATATATATATAAGCTAGAGAAATCACTAAAAGGGCCTATTTGTTACCAAAAAAAACTTAAAGAGTCAATTTATTACAAATAAATAACTTAAAGCTCCTCTGGTGTAATTTTGCCTAAAAAAATAGTCAAAACATTAATATGAGATCAAGAGGTGTATTTTTACATAGGTTATCTCTAAATAAAGTATATAATAATAAAGCATAATATATAAGTGGTGGTCAAGTGGTAGCCAGTGGCATGATATTTAGCACGACTTCACCATCATCAAACACCCTATTGAAAGGTTTACCATTGATATGAACCTTGATATATAAAGGCTTCAAATACCTGACATATCCATGGTTGGCTTCTCAAACAACATGCCTTATGTTGTCTGATTCTCTGGCTCTGCTAAGGTAGCCCACTCATCCTCCTCAGTGAACATATCACCCTCTAATTCCTCGGGCCGCCCATTAAATCCCTAGAATTCCACTACAGGAACCCAACCATTTCTATGTCTGCGAGGAAATCTTCCCCTTCTTCATTCAATATGCCATCCAGGATAGAATTGCTTAATGGATCGTCCACAAAAACGAGTGGTCTAAGGGGATCAAAATCACGACCCACCTCTAAAATGGCAGGGTCCTCAGCCAACTATTTTGATTCCATATTAGAATCGGAAGCGCTGGCACTACCAACAGGTATTTGGACTTTCTAAGGACTATGAGGGACATATAGGCAACTTATGGCCGCTTATGTGATTGGGCTATTGGTCACCTCAACTGCCCCAATCATATTATTAAAGTCGGCTTCCTCTTCAGCAGTGGCGTATCTAGGACCTTAGTCTAGGGTGGTCAAACGATTTAATTTAACAATTAATATATATCGTCGTGTAGAAGTTTTTTACAACGTCAGTCAATAACGAAATAATACGTCATAAAAAATGTTTGACTTTATATCCCCTATCATAAAAAGTTGTTACGACGATGGTGTATACCAATTAAACATATTTTGCTCTTATCATTTGATAATTTTGGTCTTTGTGGTTTTTTCATTGCACTTTTGGTTGCTAAAAATCAATGATTGTGCAATTTTATTCCCTTAGTTTTTTTCCAAATTTCAAGATTTTTGAGGGTCAAAATTGCAAATAATATATGATTTTGAGGGAAAAAAATTGCAAAATTAAGAAAAATGGGGACCAAAATTGTCAAAGTAAAATAAAAAAAAACTAAAATCACCAAGTTAACAAAAATCACCATATTTGTTTGTGATAATAATAGACTTTTTTTGATCAAATAAGACTAATTAAACTAATGGACTTGTTATTGTTCTTTTATCTCATTAGACAAATAAAGTTAGTTGGAGTAGCTAAATAACATATTATTGCGGTAGCTAAATTTAAAATATATCTAATTATCCAAATACATATATTATTTTTGGATAACCAAAATACCCCATAGTTACACTACAACTCCTCCTGAAGCTGCAATAGGAAATAGTAGCTAGCTGCAATAGGAAATAGTAGCTAGGAATGGAAAGATAAAAGTAGTAGCAGGATGTGCAAAAAATAGAAATAGGAGTTTCATAATATATTTTTCATAGGAGTATTGGTGCAAAATTTTAAATTTAAGGGTGTGTAGCTGCACACCCTACCCTATATGTAGGTCCTTGTCTGCTCTTCAGAAATGGTGTCGAGCGTAGGCGTCTTAATAGTGTCACTTGTAGGGGTGCTGACCTCGACGAGCTTAGGAAAAGGCTATTCCAATGCCATGGCTATAAAGGCCACATAAGTCTTTTGCATGTCCCTTTCCTTGGCTGCGGTCAGCATCTGCATAATACATTTCATCTTTTGAACCGATCTAGCCCTCTGCAACCTCATCTTCAGCATGCGTGTCAAAGGGCCTAGGGAGGTGGTTCTTTGGATGTCGGCTTTGCCATCCATTGATTTTGGGGTACTTCTGTTGCGCTTGTGTAATAGTATGGTTTTTTCGCAATTATAGTGCAAGTATACACATCGTACAAGTAATAAAGTGGATGAGAGTAAGAGATCGTTCCCACGAGGATTGATAAGTTTCCAAAGTTCAAGTTTCAAAACACAAGAGAAGTAAGTAACAAATCGGCAATAAGAGTTGATTTTAGAACTAAAGATGTAAATAAAACAAGTAAACAAAAGTTGGTTGTGAATATGGATGAGAGATGAGTTGAGTTGTTGCATGCAAGTAAATCCTTCCTAGCTAGACGTTATAACGCTTTGCGTTATGACGTTCAAATGTTATTCTGTATAGACGTGACCACGCTTTGAACATTTGTTGCAAAAGAGCTATGCTTTTCAAAGACAAAACGCCGAGTTTCAAGTATAAGAGGTCCTATGTCTAGGTTCTAAATAGGCCCACTCCTGTATTTTAAGCACCCACAAAGAATGTTCTATGAACTATTATCCATTCTATGTCTAGACTTAGATAAAGATGCCTAAATGTCTTTAGTGCATTGTTCGCTCATATAAATCTTTGATTTCTTTTCATAGACCATGTCCTGCACTACTATGAATCTACCCATTTTAAGAGGCCAACCTCAAAACAAGTTTGGAAATATTATTGCACAAAGATTTAAAACAGCAACATCAATACGTCATAACATTAGCTAGAAATTCATTATAAGCAAAACAACAACTCAACTACAAAGTGTTTAGCTCATATGCCGAGCATCTTTACGAGAATGAAAATGATTTAAAATCCAAATACCATACATAATGAAAAAAAGAACCTAAGTGCAAAAGATACACCTAAGTAACTTTTTAGCATGTACGCTGTATAGACGTTACAACGTCTCGAGCTTTACAACAATGCGAAAAATAAAACTAAGTTCGGACAAACAAAATGCGTAAGTCCTGCTTCCGGATCTTCTTTACAAAACTAATTCGAATTTAATGGGGATGGTAAGGGGATGAAGATGAAGTGATTACGAAGATGTGTAGAAAAGATGATGATGTTGATGATGCTTTTTTGAGAGAGAGCGAGCCTTCCTTAAATAGCCACCTTGCTTTACGCAGCGTCGATGTCACTTGCCCACCTACGGATCTGCTTCCTCTCTTCCGCACGACAATCGCTCGTAGCTACAAGTGTTTACGTGCGTCGGCTTCATGGGAATAGAAGATCTTCCGACTTTTATATCTTTGACTATCATTGCTCAAATAGCGCCAAAAATTAAGATCTTTCCTCCTTTCTCTCTGCGCACTTCAAGAGGCGTGGTGAGGGCGTGGTAACGTTCAAAGACTAATTTTCCTGCACAAGCACAAAAAGCATCAAAACGCTCTCAAGGGCACCACTTGGTGCCTAAATGCACAGATTTATCACTTTATCCACTTATTTGCTAAAAACTCAGAAATTACATAAAACTAATTTAATAAACCTTGTATTGCTAGAGAACTTGCATGACTTATTCTTTGAATGAGTATAAATAACTCATATAAATATGAGTTATCACACCCCCAAACTTAAATCATTGCTTGTCCTCAAGCAATCAAGACACAACTAACAGATATGCATGAAATCAACTACACTAGCAGGTTATGCTCTACTCAATCAACAGATCAAAAATTCATTCTCAAGGGGCTAAGTCTTCACACACTCACGCACCACTTGCATGATTAAATTCCAGATTTATTAAAGCTCAAAGTGAGTGTGTGATCTCTGCATTTAATTCTTCCTCTAGCTAGTTCAGAACTACTTTAGCCTATGAAAGAGTGGCTTCCCAAATGGTGACAGTAAAACATCTTTCAAAACCAAGAATAGGCTAACATTTTCACATAAGAAATGGGGGTTCATTTAAAGCATGACAAAGGATCTTAATTGGGTGCTAGGACTAGGTTAGTGCAACTAATTTATTGACTCACACACGCAAAAAGGCTGTAACCCCCTCATTACTGAGCAACTCTCTTTTATTTGCTCCATTTTGGAGTGTTTTTTTTTTTTTTCACATAGATTGGAGTGCTCAGCATTTGTTTCAGGGTATTACAGGGAACACAGCATACATGTGGATTTTCCACTTATTTGTATCAACACACTCTTTTTGGTATTTTTTTTGGGAATAGACGTTACAACGTTTATGGGTGAGACGTTGCAACGTCCCGAACACACAACACGACGACACACCGCGATATACGTTATAACGTTACGGGTAGACGTTACAACGTTGCACTCACGCTACACCCGCACTTAACCATCCTACGCCTTTGCACCCAAAATTTCTTAGTGCGACTTGACTCACCCCCCCAAACTTAGCTTCTATCTGCTATTCTAGGTTTTTAATCAAGTTTTATTCTCACCAAAGTTTACCAAAACTAGCTTCAAAGACAAAAATATTCCCTAGCTAACTAGATTCTTTCTTAAAACAGAGCTTGTGTAGGAGCAACAATCAATTCTTTTCATCTAATCATGCATAGGCTACTCACACACACATTTTCACTATTTTTAGCCCAAAGAGAATGATTTTCATGCTTGACAGAGTAGGAAAAGAAATTGCTTTTGCATTTGATTTCATGTACAACATAGATGAGAAACTTCAAACATTGAGATATCCCCCCACACTTAAAGTTGAGCGGTGTCCTCACCGCTCAAAGATAAACAATCTGAAATTTTTTTTTTTTTTTTTTTTAGAGGGGGTCTCATTCGAACATGAAATAGAACTATTAAAACTACACTAAACTTAAAACTAAAAATAAAAACTACCACTACTATTGGAATTAAATGAGGACTTACTTGTTTCTTTGCACTGCATCTAAGCCTTTCGCTTTGTCCGTGGGTACTCTACTGACCTTCTCCTTTCTTCTTTTCCTTCTTCTCTTTCTTCACCTTCACTCCTCCTTGCTCAGCTGTGGTGGTGGTTGTTGTTTCATCAGACTCTTTCTCTTTTGAGCTTGCTCCCATACTTGCAAAGACAAAGACTTCGAGGCTTCAAAAATCCTCTTTTAGCCTCCTCCCACATCTTCATTGCTAAATCAAATCAGGGGTTGACATGCATTGGTTCGTTGGGGATCACCTGGGCTTTTTCCACCTCTGGCTCTTTAGACGTTGCCACGTCTGATGATGATCCTCCAATTCCAGCAACTGTACCCTGGGCTTGCTTCAACAGGTGCTCTGCTAGCTTTTGAGTGGCCTCCTCCATTGCTTGTTGCTTTACCTTTTCTAATGCAGCTTCACGTTCATTGTTGGCTTGCATTTCGGCAAGTTTGGCTGCGGCCTCTTTTTCAGCAGACGTTACAACGTCTGCAGGCATTTCTTCAAAGAATAGCGGGAAGGGGTTTTCGAAACACTAGTGGCAGCGAATCTTTGCACTAGTAGCGATGCGAGTGCTCCACTGCAAGACTTTGACTTTTTCTTATCACAGGAAGCTTCTGCCTAAGTGTTGTGGGGGCTACACTCTCTTCTTTCTTTCCACTCCCTTGAGCTTGTTTTGACTCAGCAGCTAGCTCTTGTCTTTTCTTCCTTCCAAAGGGATTGTATGTGAGTGCACTTTTCACTCGTGTTTTCTTGGGTGGGGAAATGGGTTGGGCATCTGGGTTGCTCCCTGTGTTTGTTGGCTCAGACGTCGCCACGTCTGGTTCTCGCACTTTCTGGGGTGATGATTGTTTTTCAGGTTCTGATTGGGGTGGGGGTGGTTGTGTGATTGGTTGGTCTTGAGCTTTGGATTGTGGAGTCTTAGGGTGTTTGGTGTCGTGGGTGGAGGTTCTTGTGGTGAAGGTGGTGATTGTGTGGCTTTTTGGGGATGATGGTTTGGGGCTAGGCGCTTTGGATTTTGTTTGGCCGCTCTCTTTGGTTGCTTGATTTCTTTGGGGATTCACTCACGCCTTCTCACTTGAACTCCCTTTCTCCTCGGGCTCTCCTCCTCTTCCTCCTCACCGATTACTTCCATGCTTGCTTTCTTTGACTCCTCCGCGCATCAAAATCAAAATATCATCCAAATCATCGAATTAAAATCCTCTTCACTACTTACCTTCTTTTGTTTCTTTCTTTGGGCTTTGCCTTTTTGGTGGGCTTCTTGCTCGCTTGGCCCTTTCTTTCTTCACGCTTTTCCTTTGAATTGTAGACAGGGAACATCATCGTCATTTTCTTCCCGCATCCAAACCGCAATACAGGCTCTTCAATTGCTTTCTTTCCTTTAGACACTTCGGCAAATACCTTCTTTTGCCACTCAAATTGTTCCTTGACAAACTTGGCCAGGGAGTTCTGCCTTTCCTCCAGACGTTGCAACGTCTGTGTATCAACAGAACTTGCAGCTCCTGCAGACTTCACCCTAGGCTTAAACTTTGTTGAAAAGGGGCCTTGAGGTTGCTCCCTAAGCTCTGAGGCTTCAATCTCTACTCCTGCCTCCATACACAAGTCAGTTATCAAACAAGGGAAATACAAATAGCCATCCTTCTTGTTCTTCCATTTGTTGAGCTCACGGTTTATCAACTTTCCAACCTCCACTTTGTCTCTTGACATGATTGCATCAATCACAATCAGTTTCTCTTTGTCTACCCAAGATGTGTGAGAGGTGGGGATTAAGCAATGCCTTATGAAATGAAACCAAGTGTTGGCTTCATCACATAGGTATCTCTTCATGATCTTGAACTCGCTTCCGTGTTCACCACTTCTTTCCCAAACAAAGACCTTCGACACATATCCTATCCTTGATAGCATCCATTTCAAACACCCATAGTTCTTTTGCTTGGTCTCCACAACTTTCCCATAGTACCCTAGCCCAAAATAATCATTGATGACTCTCACACCAAACTTTACTTCCTCACCTCGCACCTTTGACACAATGGACGGCTCTCCTTCAGGTCTCTCAACGATTCCCTTGTAGAAATCGTGAACCAGAGTTGCAATGTATTCTTTTCTGTGTACAACAAATTTCGCCAACTTCAACGCCGCCACTGCTGCGAGAAAATCAGGATTGGGGCTTTCTTGACTAAAGCCCCTTTCAGGAAGTAGGGCTTTCTTCTTGGATGGGTTGGGTGTTTCAGGAATGGGGGCTGAGGATGAACTCAGGTCAGCATGTTTGCCTTTCCCAGAGGATTTGGTGGCGGATTGCTTCACTTTTGTCATGGTGATTGCGCAGAAAATTGTTTGGAAGGAAATGGGGATTTCTGGAAATTTTAGGTTTTCAGAGAAAGAGAGGGGGAGATGTTGGTTTCAGAGAGAGAGAGATTAGGAAGAGGTTGCAGGTGGTGAAATGGTGGTGAATGGTTAGATTTTTATGGGGAAGTGGTTATGGGGAGTTGAGAAATGGAAGAGTGGAGTAATGGAGAAAAGTAACCGTTGATTAGACGGGTTAAGCAAAGGGGATGACGTCGTAGTCTGTTACCACGTTCGTGGTTCAGAGGGAAATCATTTCTGATACGTCATTACTTACGCTTTTGTCTTAATTTAAATCTGCCCTGACTGCCCAGACGTGCCCACGTCTAATACATTCTGAGACGTTACGACGTCTACCACCTTTTACTTTCTTCTCTTTTCAACACTTATTCCTGCAAAACAAAAATTAAAACAACACAAAAATTTAAAAATCATTGGGTTGCCTCCAAAGAGCGCTTGCTTTAAGAGTCTTCAGCCAGACTTTTGTCTCTTTCATTCAAGAATTGTTGAAGGACATTTAGATCTTGTCCCTTTCCACATGCTCTCCATGATATTGTTTCACACGCTGGCCATTAACTTTGAACATGGTGTTTGTCTTTTCATCAAATAAATCCACTGCACCATGAGGATAGATCTTCATTAATTTGAATGGACCTAACCACCTTGACTTCAACTTTCCTGGGAACAGTTTCAGCCTTGAATTAAATAGCAACACCTGTTGTCCTTCTACTAGCTCTCTCCTTTGGATTCTTTGATCATGCCACTTCTTGGTCTTTTCCTTGTACATTCTTTGAGTTTTCATAGGCATGATGTCCGAACTCTTCTAGCTCATTTAATTGTAACAACCTTGCCTCACCACCACTTTTTGCATGATCCAAATTTAGTTGTTTCAATGCCCAATAAGCTTTGTGTTGGAGTTCAATTGGTAGGTGACAGACAGCCTACCATAAACTAGCTTGTAAGGAGACATGCCCAATGGTGTTTTGTATCTTTGCTCAGAGGCCCAAAGTGCATCATCCAAGTGTAATGACCACTCCTTTCTGTTGGGACCAACCATCTTCTCAAGTATTCTTTTGATCTCCCCGTTGGATATTTCTGCCGCCACCGGGTTTGGGGGTGATAGGTCAGAGCAATTCCGTGTTTCACTCCATACTTAGCCAAGAGGTTCTCAATTAACTTATTGCGAAATGAGAGCATTCATCACGATTATGGCTCTTGGAGTTCCAAATCTTGTGAATATATTCTTTTCGTGAACTTGCTAACCGATTTGGCTTCATTGTTTGGTAGTGCCACCGCTTCAACCCACTTTGATACGTAATCCACAAACTACTGAATGTATAGATTTCCATGAGACATAGGAAATGGTCCCATGAAATCCATTCCCAAACATCAAACAACTCTACTTCCGAATGTTTGTGAGTGGCATCTCCCGCTTGCTTGATATATTCCTGTTCTTTGGCACTTATCACATCTTCTTACCAACTCATGCGCATCTTTGAATAAGGTTGGCCAATAGTAGCTTTGATTGTAGGACCTTTGCAAATGTTCTTGTACCTCCAAAGTGTCCACCATACGGTCTTGAGTGACATTGTTGCAAAGACATGGAGTTGTTCTTCTTCAACTAGACACCTTCTTAGTAACCGATCAGGGCACAATTTGTACAAGTATGGTTCATCCCGGAAATATTGCTTTGTAGTGTGGAAGAACCTCTTCTTCGCGTTGATAGTTGAATCCTACAGGCACAATCTTGCTAACAAGGAAGTTAACTATGTCGGCGATACCATGGTGCGAAGAGTATCGGACGTTATAACGCTTGTGAAAATGTCATAGGCGTGGTAACGCGTCTTCAACTACGAGGCTACGATAATAGTCTCTCATCGTGAATTTTTCTTTTATCTCTTCTTCACTGCACTGCATCAACATTCTCAAGCCTAGAAAGATGATCAAGAACTTGGTTCTCCACCCCCTTTTTGTCACGAATTTCCAAGTCAAATTCTTGGAGGAGGAGAACCCATCTAATAAGCCTTGGCTTTGCATCTTTTTGGAAATTAAGTACTTAATGGCTGAATGATCAAGAAAAACAATAACTTTTGCACCAACTAAGTAAGATCTAAACTTATCAAATGCAAACACAATGACCCAAAAGCTCTTTTTCACCACAAAGATAATTCAATTGGGCATCATCTAAGGTTTCTTGGCATAATAAATAGAGTGAAAGATTTTTCCATACCTTTGCCCGAAAGACTCCTCCTACAAAGATAATCACTTGCATCACACATCAACTCAAATGGTTTAGACCAATCTGGAGTGACTATTACTGGAGCAGTCACCAAAGCAGTCTTCAATTTGTTGAAAGCCTCATGACATTGTTCATCAAAGTTGAAGACGTTGTCACGTTGCAACAACAGACACAAGGGTTTTGAAATCTTTGAGAAATCCTTGATAAATCTTCTGTAAAACCCTGCATGTCCTAAGAAACATCTGACTCCTTTGATAGTTGTTGGTGGAGGCAGCTTGTCAATAACATCAATCTTTGCTTTGTCTACCTCTAATCCCTTCTTTGATATTCTGTGTCCCAACACTATTCCTTCTTGTACCATGAAATGGCATTTTTCCCAATTGAGCACTAGATTGGTTTCTTCACACCTTATCAGAACTCCTTCCAAGTTATCCAGGCATCCTTTGTACGAATCTCCATAGACTGAGAAATCGTCCATAAAAACTTCCATGGAATTTTCAATGAGATCAGAAAATAAGGCCATCATGCACCTTTGAAATGTTGCAGAGCATTGCACACCCAAATGGCATCCTTCTCGAAAGCAAAGGTACCATAGGACAAGTGAATGTTGTCTTTTCTTGATCTTCAAAAAGCTATAGCTATCCGGTTGTAGCTTTGAATAACCATCAAGGAAACAGAGAAATCCTTGCCTGCAAGCCCTGCTCTAGCATTTGATCAATGAATGGAAGAGGAAATGATCCTTCTTAGTTGCTTTGTTTAACTTTCTCGTAATCCATGCATATCCTCCACTTCATCGTCCTTGTTGGAATTAACTCATTCTTGTCATTTGTTACCACCGTAACTCCTCCTTTCTTTGGCACACACTGCATCGACTTACCCAGAGCTATCACTAATAGGGTAAATGATTCCTGCATCCAACCACTTGATGATTTCTTTCTTAACCACCTCCTTCATTATGGGTTCGATCTCCTCTGTCCTTCAATACTATTCTTGGCATTTTCCTCCAAGACGATTCTGTGCATGCAGATTGTGGACTGATACCTTTGATGTCCGCCATTTGCCAACCAATTGCCTTTTATGTCTCTTGAGGTAGTAATGAGATCATTTTCCCGCTCTTGGGTGAGCTTGGAAGAAATGATCACGGCGAGAATCATTTTCCCTAAAAGACATACTTTAAATGATCAGTAACACCTTTAATTCCAAAGTAGGTGGCTCTTTAATGGAGGGCACATTCTTCTTCAGATTTGACTCCTCTTGCCCTAAAGATTCATACCTCTTTGTCCATGACTTTGGTGCGGGGGCTCGGACGCGTGGCCACGTCAGCAATGACGCTACGACGCCTGAGAGGAACAACTTCTTCCGCCAATAATTCTTGTATTTCATTGTTGCCCGCATTTTCTCCAAATGATCATTATCCTTGTTGAATTGTTTTTGAACCATATGATCAATGGCAACCACATACGAGCACTCCTCCGTGTTTGGATCCGGATATTTGAGTGCATTGAGGACGTTGAACTTGACTTCTTGGTCATTGACTCTCATGATTAATTCTCCTTTCTCGCACATCAATGATTGTCCTTCCAAAGAGCTAAGAATGGTCTCCCGCAGAATGATGGGAACTTCTTTATCTGCATCAAAATCTAAAATAACAAAATCCACCGGAAAAACAAACTTGTCAACTTTAATCAAAACATCTTCTAATATACCTTCGTGATAAACTCTACTTTTATCACCAAAGTTAAGCTTAAAGAGGTAGGCCGGCAGCTCCTATACCAAGTTTGTCATAAATGGACTTGGGCATCAAGTTGATACTTGCTCCCAAGTCACATAAAGCTTTGCCAATGTAAAAATCTCCAATGGAGCATGGTATAGTAAAGTCGCCAGATCCTTGAGTTTTCTAGGAAGCTTATTCTCGCATAATTAAACTACATTCCTCGATTAAAGCAACAGCTTTCAAACTCCCTAGCCTTCTCCTTTTGGTGATAATGTCTTTCAAGAACTTGGCATAGTTTGGCATCTGTTTGTAAAGCCTCAACCAAGGGAAGGTTGATGTGTAATCGCTTTAACATCTCCATGAACTTCTTTGAATCGCTTATCTTCATGGGCCTTCTTCAATCTTTGAGGGTATGGTGGAGGAGGATACTCAGGTACAAGCCTAGGCACAATCTTGATTCCTGGTTCAAAATTAGACGTCGTAACGTCTGGCTTAGATATCACAATGTCTGGAGTATCCTTCACACCACTTGTGCTTGCCTCTTTCCCTTTCTTTTTCTCTCTCTCGGTACTTCTTTTTGCTTCTCCTGTAATTCTTCCTCCACAGGCATAGTTGGTTCAGGATATTCAGTACCACTTCTTAAAGAAATTGCATTTACCTGTCCATTTACCCCATTATTACCATTAGGGGTTGATGATGATGGTTTTTCTATTGTAGAAGGAAGAGATCCATTCTGCCTTTGGAGTGAGAGTGTTATCTATCCAACTGATTTTCTAGAGTTTTGATTGAAGACTCATGAGTTTGAAGGGTTGTCTTGCAATCACTTATGAAGTTCTTCATCATGGCTTCCAAGTCGCTATTGTTGTTATTCTCGCACATACCGCCTCTGTTGTTGTTGAGGAGGAAATCCGGAGGTATTGCGGAGCATCGTTCTTGGTATTTAGTGCATTGTTGTTTCTCCAACCGAAATTTGGATGATTTCTCCAATTTGAATTGTAGGAGTTGGAGTAGGGACCATTTCCTTTGTTCCGAGAGACAAAGTTTACAGATTGAGGGTGTAGGGACATTCCTCATACACATGCCCTTCTTCACAATAAACACACACTACTCCACCAGAGTGGGTAGGTTCAATCTTTTTGCAATGAATACCGCTTTGACGTGGCCACGTTTGAAGTACTCAAAGTTTTGATCATGTTGGTCAAGGTAGCCACTTGAGCGAGAAAGAGCGATCACTTCACTTATTTCATGGACACCGCCTTCTTTCCGGAGTAAATCTATCGGATGGCCAATGAGAGTTATGGGTGGCTATGTCATCAATAAGCTTGCATGCCTCGAGAAAAGGACATGTTTAGAATGACACCACCGATGAAGCATCAAGTATCAACCTAGTGGTTGATCTAGACCATTGTAGAAAGTCTCCATTTGGATCACCACTGGAATGCCATGGTGTGGGCACATTCTCGATAATTCTTTCCACCTTTCCCAAGCTTCAAATAGTGATTCCCTTCCCTTTGTTTGAAGGAAGTGATATCATTTCTTAATTTAGCATTTTTGTTGGGAGGAAAGTACTTGGCAAGGAACTTCTCTGCTAGCTCATCCCAAGTGTGAATTGAGTTTGGCTCCAAAGAGTTCAACCAATTTTTAGCCTTGTCCTTTAGTGAGTATGGGAAGAGCTTCAATCTAGAAGCATCCTCTCGAGACTCAGTGGATGATAAAGTTGCCGCACACATCCGTAAATTGTCTCGGTGAGAATATGGATCTTCTTGAGGAAACCTCCAAATTGGCTGCAGCTTGCGCAAAACATTTGGAACATCATGGGCTTGAACTCAAAGTGACCAAGATGAAGGGTTGGTCTTGCAATGCCCGTTTGTAAATGGGCGGGGTTGAGCACGGCATAATCACGCATAGGCCTATCCTCGCTCATTGACCATATCTTGTGGTCCCGCATTGATGAGTTCTTTGCCTTTGGTAGTGTTCATCATCAACAACTATTGTCTCTGTATGAGTTTGTGGTCCACGACCTTGTCCTCTCGACTCCTCTTGGTGTATGTCCACCTCTAGAACCAAAGGTGTTATGTTCGGACATGGTTGGGTGTTGTTCTTGTTGTTGCTGCTTTCTTCTTAACCTTTGTTGTCTCCTTAGTTGTGCGAAAGTTCTTTCGTGTTCGGATCAAACTCGAGTTCGATTCACTCCTTGGTTCAGTTGAACTAGAGCTTGAGTTGGAACTAAGCATACGCCGTAACGCTCTACTGCTCAAACACGAAACAACAAACAACACAAGAAAATTCCTTCAACTTGTGTTCTAACGCTTTTGAACAATAGAAATTATAACAATCCCGACAAGAACGGCGCCAAAAACTTGTTGCACTTGTGTAATAGTATGGTTTTTTCGCAATTATAGTGCAAGTATACACATCGTACAAGTAATAAAGTGGATGAGAGTAAGAGATCGTTCCCACGAGGATTGATAAGTTTCCAAAGTTAAAGTTTCAAAACACAAGAGAAGTAAGTAACAAATCGGCAATAAGAGTTGATTTTAGAACTAAAGATGTAAATAAAACAAGTAAACAAAAGTTGGTTGTGAATATGGATGAGAGATGAGTTGAGTTGTTGCATGCAAGTAAATCCTTCCTAGCTAGACGTTATAACGCTTACACGCTATGACGCTCAAATGTTATTCTCAGATAGACGTGGCCACGCTTGAGAACGCTGTTGCAAAAGAGCTATGCTTTTCAGAAAAAACGCCAGAGTTTCAAGTATAAGAGGTCCTATGTCTAGGTTCTAAATAGGCCCACTCCTGTATTTTAAGCACCCACAACAATGTTCTATGAACTATTATCCATTCTATGTCTAGACTTAGATAAAGATGCCTAAATGTCTTTAGTGCATTGTTCGTTCATATAAATCTTTGATTTCTTTTCATAGACCATGTCCTGTACTCTATGAATCTACCCATTTTAAGAGGCCAACCTCAAAACAAGTTTGGAAATATTATTGCACAAAGATTTAAAACAGGCAACATCAATACGTCATAACATTAGCTAGAAATTCATTATAAGCAAAACAACAACTCAACTACAAAGTGTTTAGCTCATGCTGAGCATCTTTACAGAATGAAAAGGATTTAAAATCCAAATACCATACATAACAGAAAAGAACCTAAGTGCAAAAGATACACCTAAGTAACTTTTTAGCATGTATGTACGTATAGACGTTACAACGTCCGAGCTTTACAACAATGCGAAAAATAAAACTAAGTTCAGACAAGCAAAATGCAGAAGTCTGTTTCCAGATCTTCTTTACAAAACTAATTCTGAATTTAATGGGGGGATGGTAAGGGGATGAAGATGAAGTGATTCTGAAGATGTGTAGAAAAGATGATGATGTTGATGATGCTTTTTTTGAGAGAGAGCTGAGCCTTCCTTAAATAGCCACCTTGCTTACGCGTGCTGATGTCACTTGCCCACCTACCAGATCTGTTTCCTCTCTTACGCACGACACTCGCTCGAGCTACGGTGTTTCGTAAGGCGTCGACCATGGGGAATAGAAGATCTTCCGACTTTTATATCTTTGACTATCATTGCTCGTACGCAAAAATTAAGATCTTTCCTCCTTTCTCTGCTGCACTTCAGTAGACGTGGTGAGGGACGTGGTAACGTTCAGCACTAATTTTCCTGCACAAGCACAAAAAGCATCAAAACGCTCTCAAGGGCACCACTTGGTGCCTAAATGCACAGATTTATCACTTTATCCACTTATTTGCTAAAAACTCAGAAATTACATAAAACTAATTTAATAAACCTTGTATTGCTAGAGAACTTGCATGACTTATTCTTTGAATGAGTATAAATAACTCATATAAATATGAGTTATCACACCCCAAACTTAAATCATTGCTTGTCCTCAAGCAATCAAGACACAACTAACAGATATGCATGAAATCAACTACACTAGCAGGTTATGCTCTACTCAATCAACAGATCAAAAATTCATTCTCAAGGGGCTAATTCTTCACACACTCACGCACCACTTGCATGATTAAATTCGGATTTATTAAAGCTCAAAGTGAGTGTGTGATCTCTGCATTTAATTCTTCCTCTAGCTAGTTCAGAACTACTTTAGCCTATGAAAGAGTGGCTTCCCAAATGGTGACAGTAAAACATCTTTCAAAACCAAGAATAGGCTAACATTTTCACATAAGAAATGGGGTTCATTTAAAGCATGACAAAGGATCTTAATTGGGTGCTAGGACTAGGTTAGTGCAACTAATTTATTGACTCACACACGCAAAGGTCAGTAACCCCCTCATTCTTGAGCAACTCTCTTTTATTTGCTCCATTTTGGAGTGTTTTTTTTTTTTCACATAGATTGGAGTGCTCAGCATTTGTTTCAGGGTATTACAGGGAACACAGCATACATGTGGATTTTCCACTTATTTGTATCAACACACTCTTTTTGGTATTTTTTTTGGGAATAGACGTTACAACGTTTATGGGTGAGACGTTGCAACGCCCAACACACAACACGACACACACACCACGGCATACGTTATAACGTTACGGGTAGACGTTACAACGTTGCACTCACGCTACACCGCACTTAACCATCCTACGCCTTTGCACCCAAATTTCTTTAATGCGACTTGACTCACCCCCAAACTTAGCTTCTACTGCTATTCTAGGTTTTTAATCAAGTTTTATTCTCACCAAAGTTTACCAAAACTAGCTTCAGCACAAAATATTCCCTAGCTAACTAGATTCTTTCTTAAAACAGAGCTTGTGTAGGAGCAACAATCAATTCTTTTCATCTAATCATGCATAGGCTACTCACACACACATTTTCACTATTTTTAGCCCAAAGAGAATGATTTTCATGCTTGACAGAGTAGGAACAGAAATTGCTTTTGCATTTGATTTCATGTACAACATAGACAGAAACTTCAAACATTGAGATATCCCCCCCCCCACACTTAAAGTTGAGCAGTGTCCTCACTGCTCAAAGATAAACAATACAGAAATTTTTTTTTTTTTTTTTTAGAGGGGGGTCTCATTCAGAACATGAAATAGAACTATTAAAACTACACTAAACTTAAAACTAAAAATAAAAAACTACCACTACTATTGGAATTAAATGAGGGACTTACTTGTTTGCTGCACCAGATCTAAGCCTTTCGCTTTGTCTGGTGGGTACTCCTGCCTGACCTTCTCCTTTCTTCTTTTCCTTCTTCTCTTTCTTCACCTTCACTCCTCCTTGCTCAGCTGTGGTGGTGGTTGTTGTTTCATCAGACTCTTTCTCTTTTGAGCTTGCTCCCATACTTGCAGCAGCAGCACTTGAGGCTTCAGCAATCCTCTTTTTAGCCTCCTCCCACATCTTCATTGCTAAATCAGCAGGGTTGACATGCATTGGTTCGTTGGGGATCACCTGGGCTTTTTCCACCTGGCTCTTTAGACGCTGCCACGTCCCGATGATGATCCTCCAATTCCAAAGAATCGTACTGGGCTTGCTTCAACAGGTGCTCTGCTAGCTTTTGAGTGGCCTCCTCCATTGCTTGTTGCTTTACCTTTTCTAATGCAGCTTCACGTTCATTGTTGGCTTGCATTTCGGCAAGTTTGGCTGCGGCCTCTTTTTTCGAGACGTAAAACGTCTCACAGCATTTCTTCAAACAATAGCGGAGAAGGGTTTTTTCGAAACACTAGTGGCAACGAATCGCCGCACTAGTAGCGATGAGCGTTTTCCCTGCAAAGACTTTGACTTTTTCTTATCACAGAAGCTTACGCCAAGTGTTGTGGGGGCTACACTCTCTTCTTTCTTTCCACTCCTTGAGCTTGTTTTGACTCAAATAGCCTAGCTCTTGTCTTTTCTTCCTTCCAAAGGGATTGTATGTGAGTGCACTTTTCACTCGTGTTTTTCTTGGGTGGGGAAATGGGTTGGGCATCCGGTTGCTCCTCGTGTTTGTTGGCTCGACGTCGCCACGTCTGGTTCTCCCACTTTCGGGGTGATGATTGTTTTTCGTGTTCCGATTGGGGTGGGGGTGGTTGTGTGATTGGTTGGTCTTGAGCTTTGGATTGTGGAGTCTTAGGGGTGTTTTGGTCGTGGGTGGAGGGTTCTGTGGTGAAGGTGGTGATTGTGTGGCTTTGGGGATGATGGTTTGGGGCTAGCCGCTGGATTTTGTTTGGGCCGGCTCTTTGGTTGCTTGATTTCTTTGGGATTCACTCACGCCTTCTCACTTGAACTCCCTTTCTCCTCGTGGCTCTCCTCCTCTTCCTCCTCACCGATTACTTCCATGCTTGCTTTCTTTGACTCCTCTGCATCAAAATCGTAAATATCATCCAAATCATCGAATTAAAATCCTCTTCACTACTTACCTTCTTTTGTTTCTTTCTTTGGGCTTTGCCTTTTGGTGGGCTTCTTGCTCGCTTGGCCCTTTCTTTCTTCACACAGCTTTCCTTTGAATTGTAGACAGGGGAACATCATCGCCATTTTCTTCCCGCATCCACCGCAATACAGCTCTTCAATTGCTTTCTTTCCTTTAGACACTTCGCAAATACCTTCTTTTGCCACTCAAATTGTTCCTTGACAAACTTGGCGGGGAGTTCGCTTTTCCTCCGCACGTTGCAACGTCTCGTATCAACAGAACTTGCGGCTCTCCCGCAGACTTCACCCTAGGCTTAAACTTTGTTGAAAAGGGGCCTTGAGGTTGCTCCCTAAGCTCTGAGGCTTCAATCTCTACTCCTGCCTCCATACACAAGTCAGTTATCAAACAAGGGAAATACAAATAGCCATCCTTCTTGTTCTTCCATTTGTTGAGCTCACGGTTTATCAACTTTCCAACCTCCACTTTGTCTCTTGACATGATTGCATCAATCACAATCGTTTCTCTTTGTCTACCCAAGATGGTGAGAGGTGGGGATTAAGCAATGCCTTATGAAATGAAACCAAGTGTTGGCTTCATCACATAGGTATCTCTTCATGATCTTGAACTCGCTTAGTGTTCACCACTTCTTTCCCAGCACAAAGACCTTCGACACATATCCTATCCTTGATAGCATCCATTTCAAATTACCCATAGTTCTTTTGCTTGGTCTCCACAAATTTTCCCATAGTACCCTAGCCCAAAATAATCATTGATGACTCTCACACCAAACTTTACTTCCTCACCTCGCACCTTTGACACAATGGACGGCTCTCCTTCAGGTCTCTCAACGATTCCCTTGTAGAAATCGTGAACCAGAGTTGCAATGTATTCTTTTCTGTGTACAACAAATTTCACACCACCCAACGCTGCCTGCCATTGAGAAAATCGAGTTGGGGCTTTCTTGACTAAAGCCCCTTTCAGGAAGTAGGGCTTTCTTCTTGGATGGGTTGGGTGTTTCAGGAATGGGGGCTGAGGATGAACTCAGGTCAGCATGTTTGCCTTTCCCAGAGGATTTGGTGGCGGATTGCTTCACTTTTGTCATGGTGATTGCGCTTGAGAGAAATTGTTTGGAAGGAAATGAGGATTTCTGGAAATTTTAGGTTTTCGAGAGAAGAGAGGGGAGATGTTGGTTTCAGAGAGAGAGATTAGGAAAGAGGTTGCGGTGGTGAAATGGTGGTGAATGGTTAGATTTTTATGGGGAAGTGGTTATGGGGAGTTGAGAAATGGAAGAGTGGAGTAATGGAGAAAAGTAACCGTTGATTAGACGGGTTAAGCAAAGGGGATGACGTCGTAGTCTGTTACCACGTTCGTGGTTCAGAGGGAAATCATTTCTGATACGTCATTACTTACGCTTTTGTCTTAATTTAAATCGCCTCGATCGCCCGGGACGCGCCCACGCCTAATACATTCCGAGACGCTACGACGCCTACCACCTTTACTTTCTCCTCTTTTCAACACTTATTCCTGCAAAACAAAAATTAAAACAACACAAAAATTTAAAAATCATTGGGTTGCCTCCCAAGAGCGCTTGCTTTAAGAGTCTTCAGCCAGACTTTTGTCTCTTTCATTCAAGAATTGTTGAAGGACATTTGGATCTTGTCCCTTTCCACATGCTCTCCATGATATTGTTTCACACGCTGGCCATTAACTTTGAACATGGTGTTTGTCTTTTCATCAAATAAATCCACTGCACCATGAGGATAGATCTTCATTAATTTGAATGGACTGACCACCTTGACTTCAACTTTCACGGGAACAGCTTTGACCTTGAATTAAATAGCAACACCTGCTGTCCTTCTACTAGCTCTCTCCTTTGGATTCTTTGATCATGCCACTTCTTGGTCTTTTCCTTGTACATTGCTGAGTTTTCATAGGCATGATGTCTGAACTCTTCTAGCTCATTTAATTGTAACAACCTTGCCTCACCAGCTTTTGCATGATCCAAATTTAGTTGTTTCAATGCCCAATAAGCTTTGTGTTGGAGTTCAATTGGTAGGTGACAGGCCTTACCATAAACTAGCTTGTAAGGAGACATGCCCAATGGTGTTTTGTATGCTGTTCTGTAGGCCCAAAGTGCATCATCCAAGTGTAATGACCACTCCTTTCTATTGGGACCAACCATCTTCTCAAGTATTCTTTTGATCTCCCTGTTGGATATTTCTGCCTGGCCACTGGTTTGGGGGTGATAGGCTGTAGCAATTCTGTGTTTCACTCCATACTTAGCCAAGAGGTTCTCAATTAACTTATTGCAGAAATGAGAGCATTCATCACTGATTATGGCTCTTGGAGTTCCAAATCTTGTGAATATATTCTTTTTCGTGAACTTGCTAACCGATTTGGCTTCATTGTTTGGTAGTGCCACCGCTTCAACCCACTTTGATACGTAATCCACAAATACGGAATGTATAGATTTCCATGAGACATAGGAAATGGTCCCATGAAATCCATTCCCCAAACATCAAACAACTCTACTTCCGGAATGTTTGTGAGTGGCATCTCCCGCTTGCTTGATATATTCCCCTGTTCTTTGCACTTATCACATCTTCTTACCAACTCATGCGCATCTTTGAATAAGGTTGGCCAATAGTAGCTTTGATTGTAGGACCTTTGCACTGTTCTTGTACCTCCAAAGTGTCCACCATACGGTCTTGAGTGACATTGTTGCGCAGACATGGAGTTGTTCTTCTTCACTAGACACCTTCTTAGTAACCGATCCGGGCACAATTTGTACAAGTATGGTTCATCCCGAAATATTGCTTTGTAGTGTGGAAGAACCTCTTCTTCTCGTTGATAGTTGAATCCTACAGGCACAATCTTGCTAACAAGGAAGTTAACTATGTCAAGATACCATGGTGCAAAGAGTATCGACGCGTTATAACGCTTTGACGAAATGTCATAGACGTGGTAACGCCTTCAACTACTCGAGGCTACCGATAATAGTCTCTCATCGTGGAATTTTTCTTTTATCTCTTCTTCACCATTGCACTGCATCAACATTCTCAAGCCTAGAAAGATGATCAAGAACTTGGTTCTCCACCCCTTTTTGTCACGAATTTCCAAGTCAAATTCTTGGAGGAGGAGAACCCATCTAATAAGCCTTGGCTTTGCATCTTTTTGGAAATTAAGTACTTAATGGTCGAATGATCAAGAAAAAAAATAACTTTTGCACCAACTAAGTAAGATCTAAACTTATCAAATGCAAACACAACAAACCAAAAGCTCTTTTTTTCACCACAAGATAATTCAATTGGGCATCATCTAAGGTGTTACTGCATAATAAATAGAGTGAAAGATTTTTCCATACCTTTGCCCCAAAGACAGCTCTCCTACAAAGATAATCACTTGCATCACACATCAACTCAAATGGTTTAGACCAACTGCGAGTGACTATTACCGAGCGATCCCAAAGCGATCTTCAATTTGTTGAAAGCCTCATGACATTGTTCATCAAAGTTGAAGACGCGTTGTCACGTTGCAACAACATGAATTACGTGGGTTTTGAAATCTTTGAGAAATCCTTGATAAATCTTCTGTAAAAACCCCGCATGTCCTAAGAAACTTCTGACTCCTTTGATAGTTGTTGGTGGAGGCAGCTTGTCAATAACATCAATCTTTGCTTTGTCTACCTCTAATCCCTTCTTTGATATTCTGTGTCCCAACACTATTTCTTCTTGTACCATGAAATGGCATTTTTCCCAATTGAGCACTAGATTGGTTTCTTCACACCTTATCAGAACTCCTTCCAAGTTATCCAGGCATCCTTTGTACGAATCTCCATAGACTGAGAAATCGTCCATAAAAACTTCCATGGAATTTTCAATGAGATCATAAAATAAGGCCATCATGCACCTTTGAAATGTTGCAGGAGCATTGCACAGTCCAAATGGCATCCTTCTGAAAGCAAAGGTACCATAGGGACAAGTGAATGTTGTCTTTTCTTGATCTTCAAAGTGCTATAGCTATCTGGTTGTAGCCTGAATAACCATCAAGGAAACAAGAGAAATCCTTGCTCATGAGCCTGCTCTAGCATTTGATCAATGAATGGAAGAGGAAATGATCCTTCTTAGTTGCTTTGTTTAACTTTCTCTCAGAATCCATGCATATCCTCCACTGGCATTCACATCCTTGTTGGAATTAACTCATTCTTGTCATTTGTTACCACCGTAACTCCTCCTTTCTTTGCACACACTGCATCGACTTACCTGGGAGCTATCACTAATAGGGTAAATGATTCCTGCATCCAACCACTTGATGATTTCTTTCTTAACCACCTCCTTCATTATGGGGTTCAGTCTCCTCTGTTCTTCAATACTATTCTTGGCATTTTCCTCCAAGACGATTCTGCGCATGCAGATTGTGGGACTGATACCTTTGATGTCTGCCATTTGCGAACCAATTGCCTTTTTATGTCTCTTCAGGGTAGTAATGAGATCATTTTCCTGCTCTTGGGTGAGCTTGGAAGAAATGATCACGAGCAGGGAATCATTTTCCCTTAAAAAGACATACTTTAAATGATCAGGTAACACCTTTAATTCCAAAGTAGGTGGCTCTTTAATGGAGGGCACATTCTTCTTGATTTGACTCCTCTTGCCCTAAAGATTCATACCTCTTTGTCCATGACTTTGGTGCAGGGGGCTCGGACGTGGCCACGTCATGTAATGCACGTTACGACGCCTGTGAGGAACAACTTCTTCCGCCAATAATTCTTGTATTTCATTGTTGCCCGTAATTTTCTCCAAATGATCATTATCCTTGTTGAATTGTTTTTGAACCATATGATCAATGGCAACCACATACGAGCACTCCTCTCGTGTTTGGATCCGGATATTTGAGTGCATTGAGGACGTTGAACTTGACTTCTTGGTCATTGACTCTCATGATTAATTCTCCTTTCTCGCACATCAATGATTGTCCTTCCAATAGCTAAGAATGGTCTCCCCGAATGATGGGAACTTCTTTATCCGCATCAAAATCTAAAATAACAAAATCCACCGAAACACAAACTTGTCAACTTTAATCAAAACATCTTCTAATATACCTTCGTGGATAAACTCTACTTTTATCACCTAAAGTTAAGCTTAAAGAGGTAGGCCAGCGGTTCCTATACCAAGTTTGTCATAAATGGACTTGGGCATCAAGTTGATACTTGCTCCCAAGTCACATAAAGCTTTGCCAATGTAAAAATCTCCAATGGAGCATGGTATAGTAAAGTGCCAGGATCCTTGAGTTTTCTAGGAAGCTTATTCTGCATAATTAAACTACATTCCTCAGTTAAAGCAACAGTTTCAAACTCCCCTAGCCTTCTCCTTTTGGTGATAATGTCTTTCAAGAACTTGGCATAGTTTGGCATCTGTTTGTAAAGCCTCAACCAAGGGAAGGTTGATGTGTAATCGCTTTAACATCTCCATGAACTTGCTTGATCGCTTATCTTCATGGGCCTTCTTCAATCTTTGAGGGTATGGTGGAGGAGGATACTCAGGTACAAGCCTAGGCACAGTCTTGATTCCTGGTTCAAAATTAGACGTCGTAACGTCTGGCTTAGATATCACACTGTCTGGAGTATCCTTCACACCACTTGTGCTTGCCTCTTTCCCTTTCTTTTTCTCTTTCTCTGGTACTTCTTTTTGCTTCTCCTGTAATTCTTCCTCCACAGGCATAGTTGGTTCAGGATATTCAGTACCACTTCTTAAAGAAATTGCATTTACCTGTCCATTTACCCCATTATTACCATTAGGGGTTGATGATGATGGTTTTTCTATTGTAGAAGGAAGAGATCCATTCTGCCTTTGAGTGAGAGCTGAAGCTATCTGTCCAATCTGATTTTCTAGAGTTTTGATTGAAGACTCATGAGTTTGAAGGGTTGTCTTGCAATCACTTATGAAGTTCTTCATCATGGCTTCCAAGCTGCTATTGTTGTTATTCTGCACATACTGCCTCTGTTGTTGTTGAGGAGGAAATCCTGGAGGTATTGCAGGAGCATCGTTGCTGGTATTTAGTGCATTGTTGTTTCTCCAACTGAAATTTGGATGATTTCTCCAATTTGAATTGTAGGAGTTGGAGTAGGGACCATTTCCTTTGTTCTGAGAGACAAAGTTTACAGATTGAGGGTTGTAGGGACATTCCTCATACACATGCCCTTCTTCACAATAAACACACACTACTCCACCAGAGTGGGTAGGTTCAATCGCCGCAATGCCGCTTTTCACGTGTACGTTTGAAGTACTCAAAGTTTTGATCATGTTGGTCAAGGTAGCCACTTGAGCGAAAAGAGCAAATCACTTCACTTATTTCATGGACACCTGCCTTCTTTCCAGGAGTAAATCTATCAGATGGCCAATGAGAGTTATGGGTGGCTATGTCATCAATAAGCTTGCATGCCTCAAAAAAGGACATGTTTAGAATGACACCACCTGATGAAGCATCAAGTATCAACCTAGTGGGTTGATCTAGACCATTGTAGAAAGTCTCCATTTGGATCACCACGGGAATGCCATGGTGTGGGCACATTCTCAGTAATTCTTTCCACCTTTCCCAAGCTTCAAATAGTGATTCCCCTTCCCTTTGTTTGAAGGAAGTGATATCATTTCTTAATTTAGCATTTTTGTTGGGAGGAAAGTACTTGGCAAGGAACTTCTCTGCTAGCTCATCCCAAGTGTGAATTGAGTTTGGCTCCAAAGAGTTCAACCAATTTTTAGCCTTGTCCTTGAGTGAGTATGGGAAGAGCTTTAATCTAGAAGCATCCTCTGAGACTCCAGGGATGATAAAGTTGCTGCACACATCCAGAAATTGTCTCAGGTGAGAATATGGATCTTCTTGAGGGAAACCTCCAAATTTGCCTGCAGTTTGCAGCATTTGGAACATCATGGGCTTGAACTCAAAGTGACCAAGATGAAGGGTTGGTCTTGCAATGCCTGTTTGTAAATGGGCGGGGTTGAGCACGCAGCATAATCACGCATAGGCCTATCCCCGCTATTGACCATATCTTGTGGTCCCGCATTGATGAGTTCTTTGCCTTTGGTAGTGTTCATCATCAACAACTATTGTCTCTGTATGAGTTTGTGGTCCACGACCTTGTCCTCCGACTCCTCTTGGTGTATGTCCACCTCTAGAACCAAAGTGTTATGTTCGGACATGGTTGGGTGTTGTTCTTGTTGTTCTTGCTTTCTTCTTAACCTTTGTTGTCTCCTTAGTTGTCCGAAAGTTCTTTCAGTTCGGATCAAACTCAGTTCGATTCACTCCTTGGTTCATTTTGAACTAGAGCTTGAGTTGGAACTAAGCATACGCCGTAACGCGTCTACTGCTCAAACACGAAACAACAAACAACACAAGTAAAATTCCTTCAACTTGTGTTCTAACGCTTTGAACAATAGAAATTATAACAATCCCACAACAACGGGCGCCAAAAACTTGTTGCGCTTGTGTAATAGTATGGTTTTTTCGCAATTATAGTGCAAGTATACACATCGTACAAGTAATAAAGTGGATGAGAGTAAGAGATCGTTCCCACGAGGATTGATAAGTTTCCAAAGTTCAAGTTTCAAAACACAAGAGAAGTAAGTAACAAATCGGCAATAAGAGTTGATTTTAGAACTAAAGATGTAAATAAAACAAGTAAACAAAAGTTGGTTGTGAATATGGATGAGAGATGAGTTGAGTTGTTGCATGCAAGTAAATCCTTCCTAGCTAGGCGTTATAACGCTTTACACGCTATGACGCTCAAATGTTATTCGTATAGACGTGGCCACGCTTTGAACAGCATTGCAAAAGAGCTATGCTTTTCAGCACAAAACGTCAGAGTTTCAAGTATAAGAGGTCCTATGTCTAGGTTCTAAATAGGCCCACTCCTGTATTTTAAGCACCCACAACAATGTTCTATGAACTATTATCCATTCTATGTCTAGACTTAGATAAAGATGCCTAAATGTCTTTAGTGCATTGTTCGTTCATATAAATCTTTGATTTCTTTTCATAGACCATGACTGTACCTATGAATCTACCCATTTTAAGAGGCCAACCTCAAAACAAGTTTGGAAATATTATTGCACAAAGATTTAAAACAGCCAACATCAATACGTCATAACATTAGCTAGAAATTCATTATAAGCAAAACAACAACTCAACTACAAAGTGTTTAGCTCATGCTGAGCATCTTTACAGAATGAAAAGGATTTAAAATCCAAATACCATACATAACAGAAAAGAACCTAAGTGCAAAAGATACACCTAAGTAACTTTTTAGCATGTACGCTGTATAGACGTTACAACGTCTGAGCTTTACAACAATGCGAAAAATAAAACTAAGTTCGGACAAGAAAATGCGTAAGTCCTGCTTCCGGATCTTCTTTACAAAACTAATTCGAATTTAATGGGGATGGTAAGGGGATGAAGATGAAGTGATTACAAGATGTGTAGAAAGATGATGATGTTGATGATGCTTTTTTTGAGAGAGAGCTGAGCCTTCCTTAAATAGCCACCTTGCTTACGCGTGCTGATGTCACTTGCCCACCTACCAGATCTGTTTCCTCTCTTACGCCTCGACACTCGCTCGAGCTACGATGTTTACGTGCGTCGCACCATGGGGAATAGAAGATCTTCCGACTTTTATATCTTTGACTATCATTGCTCAAATAGCGCCAAAATTAAGATCTTTCCTCCTTTCTCTGCGCACTTCAAGAGGCGTGGTGAGGGCGTGGTAACGTTCAAAGACTAATTTTCTGCACAAGCACAAAAAGCATCAAAACGCTCTCAAGGGCACCACTTGGTGCCTAAATGCACTGATTTATCACTTTATCCACTTATTTGCTAAAAACTCAGAAATTACATAAAACTAATTTAATAAACCTTGTATTGCTAGAGAACTTGCATGACTTATTCTTTGAATGAGTATAAATAACTCATATAAATATGAGTTATCAACTTCCAAGTGTGATTTTATTTTCTTGGTGGCCCTTAAATTCTTATCATTCATAATCGTAATCTCAATAGAGGCCACTCCTTGCTCTGTTGTGACCTTTTCCACTCTCCTTTTACCTTTAAGGATAGGTTCAGCATTGAGTCTAGACAAAGAGTCTGCTCGATGTTTACATAGGCTGACAAGCCTTGCATCCCAGCAGGAGGGGTTTAGGCCATGCTTTCGATTCCCTCGCTTGAGGTTTTACCTGCCCCAAACTATCCGAACATGTTGAGCTCCCTGAACTCTTGAACAAGCCTACTAGGATTAGGTAGCTTTTTATGCATTACTAAGTGGCTTCATCTAAGAGGGGGTGAAATTAGATTGTAAAACTTTTTCCCTTTTAAACGATTTTGATTAATTTTTGCGCAGGTTTACGGAATGAACGAATTTGAAACCGAAAGCAATAAATGACACAACAGTTTCATACTGGTTCATCCACCTCCTAGTGACCTACTCTAATCTTCACAAACCCTTGTGAGATTTTCACTATCAAAACAAAGCTTAAAATAGGTGCTTTCATATCCTTACAAAACTCAAGCACTCTTCACTTAGAATACTCCACCTTTGTGCAAGAGCCCTCGACAATTGACAAACAAGAGATACCCCACCATTGTTACAATCAAAACCCTAGAGAGATTCCCCACTCTCTAGTCCAACTTAATAACAGAAACTGAACAAACTACAAGAAATAGAAACACCTCTAAAATAGGTCAATACAACAAATTGAAAGCTTCCCAACCTAACCATTGAGAGAGGTCAGCTCAAAATTGATAGAAATAGTGAAGAATAAGTGTAATAGTGCTTTAGGGTTCAATGGTGTACTCTTGATTCGATGGTTGTGGTGTTTGGCAAATCCTAGGTCCCTATTTATAGATTCTGTCAAGTTCTGACTGTTGGGGCTGATTTATTGCATTAACAATCGATTAACACATAAGTGGATAATCAATTAACATGTTTCTGGAACTATTTTATCAAAAAAAACTTACCTATAATCGATTAACACTATTGCCTAATCGATTAAGGTAATCTATTATCGTAATCTATTAAGGCGATTGTGGTCTTATTCCTGCAAAGTCATAATCCATTATCTTAATCGATTAACATAACCTATTAAGACGATTCTGGTTCTATTCCTGCATTTCCTACATAAACTTAATCCATTCTCATAATCTATTATAGTGTCTATCAGTTTCCTAAAATGAATGTTATTGCTTATAATCATTTTAGTGTTTGTGCCTAACTTATTTAGCATTCTTTTGGCATATGGAAGGCTTATGTTAGGTTCCTTATAGATCATGGAAAAAGGATTTGATTCATGAGTGTCTACCTATGTGAGTGCTTGATTGTGCAAAGTGTTTTGAGTCGATCTTCAATAGAGGTTTACATTTATTTCCTAAGACACAATCGGACTTCCTATCATCTACCCTTGACACAGACATTTTTCTTGAGCTTTTTGTGTCTTGAAGTTCCTTTTGACACTTTATTTAGAAATGCTTCATCATTAAACTTAACCTGCAACACAAGATATCCACACTGTCTCATTGGCTAACTCGGCCCATCTACTTCCAATCTATGATAGAGGCAGGCCATACGGTCTGCCACCGTGGAACCTTTTGCAGAACTCTCCAATCACTCAAACACAGAGGGCTTAGCATTGGTAGGGACATCCCAAAAATGTAGAATTTGATTGATGTGATGTGTTTACAAATGTACAATCTACATAAATATATATATATATATATATATATATATATATATATATATATATATATATATATATATCTATCTATCTATCTATCTATCTATATATATATATATATATATATATATATATATATATATATATATATATATATATATATATATAAACACACAAACATACATACATACATACATACATACATACATACATACATACATACATGAGCCTTTGTTATCCACTATCTCTACCATACGCCTGCCCATCGTTGGATCGGCTAAGATCAACGTACAATATTGCGCAATGCGCTCTAAACTATAGGAACCACACTCCAAGACGCTCACTCGCACGAAAAGTGGGGTCCGAGTAACCCTTTGTCCGGTCGCTGCTGCTGGTGTGGGGACCGTTCTTCAGAGCACCTCGGGTAGTACCTGCAAACACACTCCGACGCTCTAGTCAGAGGTGTGCTAACGGGCAGGGTATCACCGGGTAGGAATTGCGTACCTGACGTGTGGATGGAGGTGGTATTTATACCACTGGGGCGACCTGACCGTTGCGAGAATCGCGGCCGGTCGCCGAGAATTACGGGGCAAGACACGGTCTTGGGCCGTTTTGCAGGATTGGGCCGCTGGCCCATTGCTAACCGCACCATCATGTCCTTGCTAATGCACCCCAGAACAGTTGCCCCCCAAGCCTAGGTCGGTTTAGGGCGGGCTAAGGCTTGAATCGATGCCCCCGGTGGAGTGGCTTTACTTTCGTCAGGAGCGGGCCGGTCGTGACCGTGGTATCGCCCGACCGCGTGGATGTCGTTAGGGCTTCGACCCTGTCATTAATGCGTAATGAATGAGGGGACTTTTGCGCGTCTCGAGACACCTTTTGAGCTTCCCCATGCAACGGATGGGAGTAGGCGTGCAGCAGACTCGCGACGTTTCGTCTGGTGGGCCCTCCTATAAATAGGACCTTTGGTCAGCACGTCTTCTACACCTGAGAAGCAATCCTCTGCTGCCGAGTAGAGCTATCGCAAGCGCCCTGAAAGTTGTTTTGCGAGAGTTATCTGTCCGTTCCTCTCTTTCCTGACTGCTCCTTTCCAGGTAGGTCGCCCTTTTAAGTCTTTATTTATTTCTGCATTTTATTGCTTTCCTTATTGCTTTCCTTTAGTTAGCTTCCACGCCTCGTGAAAGGGGAGGCGTCCGGTCGGGGGACGACCACGTCGCCCCCTTCCCCCGAGCGCTGCTCGGCCGACCTTGGCGCAACGCCCCTATCACGGTGGATCTCGCCGAGACTAAGCGGCACCGCTCAGTATATCTGGTGCCCTCGCCAGAGCCTAGCCCTTATGGCGACGCGTTCCCAAGGAGAGCGTAAAGGACCGAGTCCATGTCATCGGGAGACGCGGGCGGTTCTCCCCCGAATAGTAGAGAGGCGTTCTCGTCGCCGCTTCATCATCACGCTCCTCTAGCTCCACCTCGGCGGCGGTGTCTCCTCTCGACCTCAACGGAATCAGAGAAGTCTTGGGTCCCACCGCCACCACCTGAGGCAACTGAGCCGGTCGGCGAGGAAAGCGACGACCAATCGGTCGATGTCGTGGCGGCGAGGATATGGGTGATGTCACCACGGCCCGGCGGTGGAGAGTTTTAACTTTATTGATTTAGAGGCCGACCGCCCGGTGGCCCGAACCTATGCATGTGGAGGCGGATCCCACGAAAGCGATCGTTGATGGCGATCTTTGAACAGTGCCGGGAGAGTTGGGGCGCGGCGGACCAAATGAAGTTGCGACGAGCGGATGGGGAAGAGGCGGCCCATCTACAATTATTGATGTGAACGATATCTCCTGGGTGTCTGAGAAAATGAGGGCTTTCAAAAGTTTTGTCCCCCCGGAGGCCCCATGTATTGACGATCTGAACGCCCTATTCACCAAGCCGGGGTGGAAAGTGAAAGGCATGCACGAGAACGAAAATATTGCGACCGTCCCGTCCAAGTTAAAGTTCACCATGCACCGGGTGGTTTTTGAAAAGATGGGGATCGTTCCTCCTTTTACAGACTTTCAGCAGGATGTTCTCAGGTACCTGAACGTCGCTCCTTCTCAGATCCATCCGAACGGTTGGGGCTTTATGAAAACGTTCGAGAGTTTGTGCGATCGGTTGAACCGAAACGTGTCGACCAAGCTCTTTCTCGCCCTGTTCGAGCTGAGCTGGCACGGGGAATACGGAACCAACATGGCTCGCAAGGAGCAGGTGTCTTTCAAGAACCAGAAGTCATTCGCCCGCAAGTTTTTCAGAGCTTACTCGGACTCGTTCTTGTCGGCGGTTGGAAGAATCAATACTTTTGGTCGTTCCGATCGCGAGGCCGCTAAGGACATTGCGGATTTTCTTCCGGATGGTACTGCATGGAGCTCTTTCTTTCCAATCTCCTGGCGGGCGGCTCACTTCTCTGTGAAGCCGGGCGAGTATACATTCGCCGTGTCGACTTTGGATGAAGAGGATTCAGCGACTTTGGCTATGATAACGGAGTTGTCATCTGTTCTGCGCGAGAGTCGGAGGGACATCCCTGCCGACCGCTTACGCTTATGCGAGGGGATAAATTAGTATCCGAGCTCGGTCGGTACCTTTTGCTACTTGTTTGCTCGTTTTTACTCGTCTGGTCGACTGACCTCTTTTTTCTTTTTGCAGCTAAAACTTTGAGGATGTCTACCTCAGATTGGCTCAGTCTGGAGAAGCTCGTCACCGGCAGCGCCCAGAAGAAACCTGCCCCCGGTTCTCAATAGGAGCGTTGGGGGCGGTAACCAAGATAGGAGCGCCGGTGGTGGCCCTCGTGGCCAGGACGGTCGCACTCCTTCTAAGCGACCGAGGGGGGAGGAGGAAGAGCGGGTTGAGTCCCCCGTCTTTGTACTCGAGGATTTTGATGACGCTCAGGTGGCACTTTTCAAGAAGGATCCCATGGAGTTTTGTGGCGACCTGCTCAAGTCTGCCAACAAAACTATGAAGGACATAAAGAGGAGCCAAACACGTGAGTTGCTGTTTTTGCTACCTTGCCGATCCAACATTCTATATTCGTCTGCTAACTTAGTTTTCCATTTCAGTTGCTGAGGCCGAGCGGGATGCGGCCCAGAGGAAGGTCAAAGAGCTCGAGTCGGCCGGTCGGAGACTTAAAGAGTCGGAGCTCGAGATTGCCGCCTGAGCAAACCAAGATCAAGTCGGCGGCCGTGAAAAGGATAAGCGGTTGCCGGCGAGACAAGGTCAAGTTGGGGGCTAGAAATAAAGAACTTGCAGAGCTGGTGAAGACCCTCAAGGCCGAGGTCGCCCGCTTCGAGGAAGTCAAGGCGGCCGCCGTCCAGGAGAAGGTTGCCGAGGTTGCTTCAGTGGCAAAAGGCGGCGCCTTTACCGGTTCGACAATCTGTGGCCCAAATGAAGTTGCTTTCGCGCTCGGGGCATTGATGTAAGATGACCCCAACCGTGCGGCCCGACTATGTGGTTGAGGTGAGGAGATCGTCTTGCCCGCAAGGATGGATGATGATGGCAAGATGGTCCGCAAGCGATGCTGTGATCCTCGCCGTGCGTGCAGTGACTAGCTTGTTATTTTGCCCGCTGCGGCGCTTCGTTCACCGTAATTTCGTCGCACTTTTATTTTTGCTTTGTATCCCGCCTTGAGCGGTCGAATAGATTCTCGCGTCGGCCGCCGCGCGTCTTGCTTTGTAATGAATTTTTACTTTTCGATTAACTTGTTTCTTACATTGTTATCCCATTTTTCTAAGTTACGAAAGTTAGGCGGTTGTAGGCGCCATCTTTGTCTTCAATAAGGTTTCGATTTAGGCGATCGTGGGCCCATTTGCGCTTACTACGGCGCTCGCTTTTGGTCGATCGCGGGTGGATCATTACCGATCTTTGCGGTCGCCGCGCCGCTCATCGACGATTATGGGTTACCACGACCCTTGGGCCAATTCGGTGGCACTCTTTGTAGGTCGCCGCGGCGGCTACGATCGTCATGGTCATCGATTTAACCCTTGGGCCGCCTTTGGCACTCTTTGTAGGTCGCTCGGCCTACGATCGTCATGAGTTATCGATTAACCGCCGGGCCGGTGGCACACTCTTTGTAGGTCGCCGCGCGCTACGATCGTCATGGTTATCGATTAACCCTTGGGCCACTTCGGTGACCATGCGGTCGCTTCGTTATGCGACCGGTCATTAGTTTAAAACGGAACAGATGTAATTTAATGGACGGGCCTCTGTAAAAAACCCCAGTGGGGAAAAAGAGCGCCCGCCTGACATTTATTCATTCAATTGATCGATCAATTACAAGATGGGGTACTAAACATAGTACTGCTTTAACTTGTCACTATTCCATGTCCGGGGGATGACCGCCTCTTCCATGGTTTCTAATTCATATGCCCCACGGCGGTCTTATTTATGACACGATGCACGGCCTTCCCACCCGGGGCTAGTTTTCCTTGGCGTGCATTCTTGTTGCCGACGTCCGCTCGTCTGAGGACCAGTTGCCCGATCGGAAAGTCTCTTTTCTGTACCCGGGCGTTATATCTGGCAGCGACCTTCTGTTTGACTAATGCTTCTCTCGAGGATGCTTGATTGCGTAGCTCTTCAACCAAGTCCAATTCTTCCTTAAAAGACCGCTCGTTCTTGATCATGGTTGGGGTTGGCCGTCCTCCAATTCAACTTTCGTTCATTTCTATAGGGATTATGCGTCCATTCCGTAGACCAATTTGAAAGGTGACTCCCGGCCGAAGAGTGGGGTCGTCTATATGCCCAAAGGACGGATCAAGTTCTTCGACCCAATTTCCCTTTGCCTCGCTCCGGTCTTCTCTTCAACCCACGGGGATGACTCGCTGGCGCTTCGCTTGCCCGCTCGTGCGAGGGTGCTCGACCGAGGTGAAGCTACTGCTTTCACTCCTAGGTCGGTCCAACATTCCTCTGAACTTTCGCTCGCAAAAACGGGTGCCGTTGTGCGTTATCACCGCCGGGAACTCCGAACCGTGCTAGGGCGTTCGTACCAAGAATTTGTTGACTTTTGCCGAAGTTATGGTCGCCAGAGGCTCGGCCTCTATCCACTTTGTAAAGTAGTCTACTGCCACGATCAGGAACTTGAATTGACCGGGCGCCGGTGGAAAGGGACCGAGCAAATCCATCCCCCACCAGGCGAACGACCATGGTGAAGTGAGGCTTTGTAGTTCTGATGAGGGGGCGATGTGGACATCAGCATGTATCTGGCATTTCTTGCATTTCTGCACCAGCTTCTTGGCGTCCTCATCCATGGTCGGCCAGTAGTACCCAGCTCTGAGCGCCTTCTTTGCTATTGACCGTCCGCCCTGGTGATCGCCACATAATCCTCATGTATATCTTGCGGGGCGTGGCCGGATTCGCCCGACGATAGACAACGGAGGAGCGGGCATGAGAGTCCTCTCCTATATAGCTTCCGCCCGATCACGTAATAATTGGTGGACCGTAACCTCAAGGTCTTGGCCTTCTTTGGATCGGCCGGCTCGCCCGATGTGATGTAGCGCAGATAGGAGTGATCCAATCGCCTCTCGCTTCTATAGCGAGGACGGCCAAGGGGTTGGCTAGGCTTTGTTGAGACGCCGGCGAGTCAAGGTTTCTTGGATTAGACTTACGTGGTTGCCGGTGCCTTCGTCTTTGGCTAGCTTTGACAGAGGTCGGCCGGACATTTTCGTCGCCTTGCACGTGTTTGATCTCCGCCCGGTCAAACTGACGGAGGAGCTCTCTTACTTTGGCCAGGTAGTTCTTCAACACTTCATCTTTAGCGTCGTATAATTCTTGGATCTGAGAGACAACCAATAGCGAAAATCGAGTGTAGCTCTGCCCGGCCGACGTTGAACTCTTTTGCAAGTCGCACTCGGCTATGCATGCCTCGTGACTCGGCTTGGTTATTGGATGTGTGGAACGCGAATGTCGTGGGACACTTCTACCGCAAGTCCATCCGAATTCTCTAGTATGAGGCCCGCCCCGCTGCCTTTGCTGTTGGAGGAGCCGTCCACATGCAATGTCCACATTGTGTCCGGCCGGCCATTATGTGTTGGGGTCATTTCTGCAATGAAGTCGGCCAACACTTGAGCTTTAGCGGCCGATCTGGACTCGAACTTGATGCCGAATTCGCTAAGTTCTACTGCCCATTTGATCATCCGTCCTGCCAGGTCTGGCCGGTGGAGGATCTGTCTTATGGGTTGGTCCGTCCTTACCACGACCTGGTGAGCCACGAAGTATGGTCTCAAGCGTCGGGTGGCCACTAGTAGTGCAAGTGCTAGCTTCTCGATCTTCTGGTATCTCAGCTCCGGTCCTTGCAACACCTTGCTGATGAAGTAGACCGGATTTTGCCTTGAGTCAATTTCTCTAATCAGGACGGCACTCAATACCTCTTCAGTTATGGCTAAGTACAAATATAGGATTTCGCCCGGCTCGGGCTTTGTCATGATGGGTGGATTGGTCAAAGCCTCCTTTAATTGTTCCAGCGCGTTCGCCGCACTGGTCGGTCCATTCGAAGTCTACTTCCTTCTTCAACAGTTTAAATAGGGGGAGCGACTTGCACGCAGACTTAGGTATGAATCTTGACAGGGCAGCGACCATGCCATTCAACCGTTGGATTTCTTTCTTTGTGGTGGGCGGCCTCATGTCAGCGACCGCCCTACATTTGTCTGGGTTAGCCTCTATCCCCCTTTCGGTCAGATGAAACCCTAAGAATTTGCGCTACTTCTAACTCCAAAGGTGCACTTTTCAGGTTAAGCCTAAGAGAATTTTTCCTCGCTTCTTTAAAGACTTCTCTCAGGTCGGCCGCATGATCTTGGTCGTTCCTGCTCTTGATGATCATATCATCAAGGTAAACTTCAGCTACTCGACCGATCTGATCCTTGAAGATCTTGTTCATCATCCGCTGGTATGTCGCCCAGGCGTTCTTGAGCCGAACGGCATGACCTTATCTTCGAAGTTCCCACGATCGGTCATGAAGGCGCTTTGTGGCGATCGGGCGGGTACATCGTGATTTGATTGTACCTGCATAGGCATCCAGAACGATAAAGCAATTTATAGCCCGATGCCCCGGTCGACCAATTTATCAATGCTCGCACACGGAAGGCATCCTTCGGGCATGCCTTGTTCAGATCTGTGTAGTCGGCGCATATGCGCCACTTGCCATTTTTCTTCTTGACCGTAACCACGCTTGATGGCCTAGGTTGTGTATTTTATCTCTTCAATGAAATCGGCCTTGACTAGGTCGTCAACCGCTCGAGCCTTTGCTGGATTTTTCTTGATTTTGGGTTCGCCTTCTTTGGGATACCGGTCGACATTTTCATCTACAAATGAGTGATGACATGCAACTTCGTTGGGATGCCGGGCATGTCGATGCTTGCCATGCAAACAAGTCTCAGCATACTCCTCAAGGCAGTGTGAGATCCTCTCGACCGCTTTCGTAGTCCGCGTCCCGAGCTTGACCGTCTTCTCTGGGTCGTCCCTAGTTGGGCGTCGGCTAGCTCTCCATGTGGCTCGGGCCTCTTGGGCCTATTTTTAGCTCGCGGGCTAATTCATCATCGCCGTCTTACGGTCGCTATCGTGGTCATACCGCGCCTAAGTCGGCCGAGGTTGACTTGGTGCCTCTTCTCCGGTGCTCGTGGGTCAAGATTCTATCTTGCTCGTTGCGTATGTCTTGATACTGAGATAGTGGCTTTTCTTGGCCGCTTCTAGGTCGGCTAACACTTGTCACCACTTGATCGCCCTTCTTTGTGGAAATTTCATCTTCGTGTGGATCAGGAGGCTACGCCCCTAACTTCCCTAGGGTCGGTCGGCTATAATACACCGATAGCGAGGATTTGATGGGTAGGACTAGGAATGTGGCCTTCACCGTCCGGTATTTGGTGCTCGTTCTCGAGTCATCACCAAAGGTGACCAAGAGATCTATCGCTCTAAGGGGTAGGTGATCGCCGTTGAACCTGTTAGGGGTGTTGGATCGGTGCAGGGAATGATCTCACTCCGGCCGACATTGATCTTGTCGATCGGCTCTTCGAAAATGATGTCGGCCGAACTGCCTTGGTCGACCAGGATTCGGCGTACTTCGGTATTGGCCATTACCGCCCTGATTACCAACGGGGCATAGCTATTGGCCCTTCCGTCCAGCAAATCTTCATCTCCAAAGGAAATGGGCGGCTTTTTGAAGCCGGTTGCTCATGAGATGTAGACCCAACCATCATCAACTCGTTCCATTTTCTTTTTATAGCTTTCTTCGAATCCCTTTTCTCTAAGGGGTTTCCTCCTTGGATCACCATGGCCACTCTCTCCGCCGTTGGACATCCTGGACGTCCTCTTCGGAGGTGTCTTTGTCCGCCGTCTCCTCTATGGTTCTTTGCAGTAATTTCTTTGCCCTTTGATCGGGCTTCTTTCCTCCGCTTTCTCTTGGTCGGCGGCACCTCACTTCGGACGTCGTTGCTTGACTTCCCCTTTTGGATGAGATCCTCGATGTCATCTTTTAGAGCCATGCGATCATTAGTATCGTGTCCTCGCTTTTATGGTACCAAGCAATATTTTTGGTGGCCCGTGCGCCTCTTCTTGAGTACCAATGGATCGGGCCTCTTCACATCGACAAATTCGTTGTTCGACACTCGGAAAGTATTTGGGCTATGGGAGCATTGAGCCTCGTCCGATGTTCATACTTCTTGGCCGGAACTCCGCTTGTTGTCCCTTTGTTGTCTTGATTTACGCCCGCTTGCATGCCGTCTTCTCTAGGTCGCACGCGCGCCTTTTCTGCGCCAAGGGTTTCCTCATAATGCATGTGGGCGTTGGCTCTACGGAGGAACGTGCTGAGATCGTCGATGTGGTTCAAAGTGAACTCTTCAACAAATCTGTGGTCCGGCAGCCGGATGCCTCTCTTGAGGTATTTCAATTTATCCTCGCTCATAGGTCGTGCACTTGATCGGCCGTTGTTAAAACGTTCTATGTAGCGTCTTAATGATTCATTGTCCCCCTGGGTGATGGTGTCCAGGTGCCCTTCATGGCGGTATTGGCACCGGTTGGCGGTGTAATTTGCCAAAAAGATTCTGATCAATCCTTCCCACGAGGAGATGGTGTTCGGCCGCAACGACCCCCACCATTCTAGAGCTCGTCCGTCAAGTGACTGTGGAAACAGCCGACACTTCATGATGGAATCCAACTCTCGGTAGCTACGTGAATTGTTGAAGTATCTCGATGTGTTTGTCGGATCACCTCGCCCGTCAAACTTGTTGAGGTTGGGCGGCTTTACGAGGTCCTCGGGGATACGATAGCGTCTAATCTCCCTTGTGAAAGGGCCTTGGCGCCGGTCGAGAAGTCGCTTCGCCCAACGCCTGCATCGTGAGATATGCTTCGCGGCCGGTATTCCATAGAATCCACCGCCGTAGGGTGCCCGTGTATGGGGGGCCTGGAACGAACGGCCTCTGCTTTCTAATAGAGTGATGTCTTCTGGCCGTCGTGAAACATCTCTCGATTTCACCGCTCCGATATTCGTTCAACTCGTCCGTAGGGTCCCACGACCGGCTCCTAGGCGCTCGAGTCGGAGGATTCGTGCGAAGAATATCTTGTGGACGAACGGTCCGACTTTCGGCTGGTAGGGTGAATCAATAATCATAATTATGTGAGGGGAACGGCGATCGCGCTCTCTCGCGAGCGGGCGATCTGCGCGCCCGAATCCTTTGAGCAGGGGATCGACGAGAGGTACTTCCTCGATAGCGGACGATCCTTCGGGGGGGGCTTCTGGCCCTACGTGAAGGGCGAGTTCGGCGCGCAGGACGCCCATGTCCCGCTTTCTCGACGAGCGGGCATGGACCCTCTCTCGAGCCGAGTTATCAGGTTATCCCGGTCGGCTATGATTCGATTTTTGGTTTCGAGTAGTTGGAGAACGGCCTGGGTGACGTGTTCCGGCAATTGCTCCATGATCCCGGCCTCGGCCAGTTCGCTCGGGATTCGTTGATGCTCTGGTTCCGAGGTGGCTCCTTGCCCGCCTGGATCAAGGTTCGGCGGCGGGCTGCTGGGATTCATTGATTGTTAGAGCAACGCCTCCGGTGTCTCGCTGCGACGAAAGGCTCTTGACCGGCAGGTCGCTTCGGGTGGATGCCCGCGTAACGATTTTCTTCGGGCCCATCCTTGAAGTGGGACAGCGCTCGGTCTCCCACTGTGGTCGCCAAATGATCGTACCTCGATCACCAAGTGTGTTGCTTGCTGCCCCTTTGTCCGGTCGCTGCTGCTGGTGTGGGGACCGTTCTTCAGAGCACCTCGGGTGGTACCTACAAACACACTCCGACGCTCTAGTCAGAGGTGTGCTAACGGGCAGGGTATCACCGGGTAGGAATTGCGTACCTGACGTGTGGATGGAGGTGGTATTTATACCATCAGGGACGACGACCGCTTCTGCGAGAATCGCGGCGGTCCGCCGAGAATTACGGGGGCAAGACACGGTCTTGGGCGTTTTGCGAGATTGGGCACGCCCCCATTGCTAACCGCACCATCATGTCCTTGCTAATGCACCCCAGAACAGTTCCTATTTCATTCCATCATTTTTCTACATTTAAATATATTTATTGTTTCAACTATTTCCTTGAGTAGGATTAAGCTAGAATACAAAGAAAGATAGTGAAATGTTTCGCGTGAATAGCAAAATGATCAACCCTTTCATTAGCCTCTCAGGACGATTTATATAGTGATACAAGAATTGATGACTAATGATGAGATAATTATAACTATCGTTACATAATTAATGATAACAATTACTACATTATGTGTTCTTTGCTGCTCGGTGACGCAATGATCCAAATCCTCTGAGTTGTCTCGTGACTGGGTTTCAACATAGTGCTTGGCCTGGTCGTGAACACAGTCCCTCGAGCGGTGAGTGCGAAGTTTGAAGCCACTCTAAGACATATATATGAGAAGGCTCGGCGATGAGTGCATTTTTAGGCGGTGGCCGGGAGTTGTAGTCGATGTGACACCCTTGACTTTGACTGTCAGTTTTGACTTGATCTTCTTGGGAGTTGCATTTTGACTGGTGTTTTCTGCACTTTCATAAATTCCTTTATTGTATCTTGTTCCCTTCATGCTATATAAAGAGGTGGTAGATAGCTTCTTTCCTTCAGTTCTTCGTTGTTTTCCTTGAATCACCATGTGTTGTTTGTTGAATTATTCGCCTCAAATCTACAAAGTCGTCATTCACCCCTTGAGTCCTACGCACAATCTTAAAGAACTTTGGTGTGTTAAGATTGTTGGAGGGCTCAAGGTAGGAGTTGTAGACTTTCGCTTTTTGTGGAGCTTTTCTTTGATCAAAGTCTGAAAGATTCTTGAGATTGTGCGGTGGACTCAAATGGGAGTTGTGCCCATAGGTTAAGGTTGCCACTAGTCGGTGTCATACCCCAAGTTTGTCCGGCTTAGGTCAAAACCCTAATTTTCCACAAAAAATAAATAAATTGAAGAGTGAAGAGCCTTATGCACTGCATTTCGGATCCTAGAAGACATTCCAAGGTTCTTGAAATCATTTTTAGGGTTGGAATGCATTTTTCGGGCAAATTAGGGTTTTAGAGTCAAAAAGGGTATTTTGGTCAATTATAACGAGTATTTTTTCTCGCTTTCAAAAAAGGCTCAAAAATATGTATAATTAAAAATAGAAATCTGAACCCAAAATAAAAGAATGAATAACAAAATAATATTGGATGCTTATTGTATTTTTAGAATTAGGGTTAATTCCTTTTTAGGTGCTTTTTGCTTTTATCCATTTTTGGCTAAAGTAAGCACTAATTTTACAAGCAAACAACCTCCCTCACTCCATCCTCATGCTCCACGCCACCTCCCCACATCAGCCCATATCAATACACATCACAAAAAGCCTTTCTCCATTTCTTTTTACAAGCACACCTTTGAACCCAATAACCTTCAATACACAACATGTTATTTGCCTTCCTTCTCTCTACACCACAACATAACACAACATTTCTTTGGCTTCCTTTTCACATCCTCCCATTGTAATTTAATAACAACAACTCACTCCTCTCCTTCCCCACTCACAAAACTGTGGCCCCTCTCCTCTCCCTCACTCTATCTTGTTTTTTTTCTTTCACCCCATTTTCATACCTCTTTCACATATCTTCTTCATTCAAAATCAAAACATCATCATCAAGGAAGATTCACCAAGTTCTCATGGGTTGGAGTTGAGGTTCCTTGGAGGTTCTTGTTGATTTGGGTTCTAGTTTCTTCATCTCATTGCATTTCCTAGCTTGGATTTGAGGTAAACCTTGAACCTTTGCATCATATTTAAATTTCTTGCATAAAATCTCTTCTCCTCACTTCAAATTCTTCATATCTTGTTGTCGTTGCTTTGAGGAGCCATCTAAAACATTATGACAAACACTTAGGGAGGTTTGGGTGTTTGAGGTGGCTCCTTGGCTTTGAAGGGGTTGTTCTTGTGTTTTCTCACATTTCCTTGCATATTCACTCTTGTTTGCATAACTTTCACCAAATAAGAAACCCATTTCAAGCATGATAACATTCGGTCATGGGCCTAGGTTTAGGGTTCTTGAATGCTTTTGTTCATTTCATGATTTGGGGATGAATAATAGTTGATTTAGGGTATGTATGGTCCTAGGTTTTAACATAAAAAATTAGGGTTTGGGTTTGCTTTAATAAACTTGTCTTTGTTGATGATTGGCAAGGTGATTCACACTTGTGCACTTAATCTTAAGTGTGAGGATTGACCAAAATGATTCAACATTCTTTGATACTTTGGTTGCTAAATAATTTGCTTGCTTATGCTTGCCAATGATCATGATTGAGGCAACTCTTTTGCTTGAGCTAACAATTTCATTGTCCACTCTCATATAAGAATATCATCAATACTTAGATAGGTCAATTCCATACATTGCATCTTCCAATAGATGTGCATTTAGATTCTCTTGCATTTTGTAGAAATATTTGAGTATGATTCTCGCCTAGCATCTTCCATTAGATGTGCATTTAGGTTCAATCTTGCCTACTCTTGCATTTTTGCTTAATGCCCAATTCAAGTTCCTTCCTTGCCTATCTATGTGTTGTGATCTAATATGTGTAGTTTAGGCTTGATCTTTGTTTGCGAATTCAAATGTTGTTGCTTAATGATTTGATTCCAATGATTGTGTTATGCTTGAACTCACCAATTCTTTCTTGCATTCATTGTTTTCATTGCTAAACAACTTGGCATAAAAATGGTTACTAGTGGCAATCCATCACAACCTTTGTTGGTTTGATTGTCATGAAAGCCTCAATTTCAAAAGAATTTTCATAAGCATAAAGCAAGCTACTAGTGATAATCCATCACAACCTTTGTTGGTTTGGTTATCATAAACGCGTCCAATTTCAAAAAGAATTTTTTTAAGTATCAAAGAATCAAAACAAGCTATTAGTGGTGATCCATCATAACCTTTGTTAGTTTGATCACCATGAAAGCTTGCATTTTCAAAAGGCATTTTCAAAGAGAGTTTTAGTAATGATCACCCATAACCTTTGTTAGTTTGATCATTATGAACGTTCTTCATTTTCCAAAACCTCATCAAAAAGATCTTCATTTTTAAGGCTAATTAGAACTACGTCGCTTTGATTCCCATTTGGGATACGTAGGAGCGAGCCACGTTCTCGTCAAGCGCAACAAATAAAAAATCATTTTCGCAACCATAAACATTAGTATTTTTCATAACACAAAAATCATTTTTAAACTCATTGTTGCTAGTGGCTAATCAGAACCTTTGTTCGTCTAGCCATTGGTGGCAATGTCTTTTTCCAAAGAACAATAAGCGATGATCACTCATAACTTTGGTTAGTTTGATCATTCGTGCCAATTAATCTCTTTCGAAAACCATTTTCAAAAGATCAAATAAAAACGAGTCGCTACTAACGGTCAATCAGAACCTTCGTTCGTCTGACTAGTGGTAGTGACTCTCATTTTCAAGAGTACTTAGTGGTGATTACCCATAACCTCTGTTAGTTTAATCATTCGCTGAATACTCGTCATATTTCGAAAACTCACTAAAAAAGATAAAAAAACAAAAACCTTTTCATGACAACCGAGAACTACGTAACTTTGAATTCTCCATCGCACTAGGAGATACGTAGGAGCGAGAGGCCATCTCTCGTCAAGCGCCAAAAATAAAAAAATTCATTAAGTTTTCCCATTTATCTTTAAATAAGAAATAAATAAGCAAATCTAGGTATTTTTCAAATCAAACGTAAAACCACACACTTAGTTAAAGGTTCCCTTTCGGTAGAAAGGACGTGTGCGTTGCTAATACATTCCTCACACGTAATCGACCCCCGAACCTATATCTCTAGTTTTTCAAAAGACCATCCGCCTTGTTCAAATGACCTTTTTTCAATGTTTTGGTCTTAAAATTAAAATATTGGTGGCGACTTCAAAAAATTTCCACGTTGTACATTGAGAAACCCAAACCGGATTTTTCGGGTGCAACAGTCGGTGATTGATTGTTCTTCTCTGATGGAGGGCAATCTTCCACTAGTGGTGCTCCCTAGGTCGCTTCCGAAATTTCCATTGTCTCCCATGCCGATCAATGGTAATGCTTCCAAGCTTTCCATTTGGAGAGGTTTCCACCATTGGGAGGCGGCGTTTTGTTTTCCTTTCTTCCTCCTCCTCCTCCTGAGGTTGGAGGTTTCCCACCTTTGCTAACCAAGATCATGTTTGACGCGTTTGTGGGAATGAATCTAGATGAAGTACTGCATATTAGCGGCCAACAAACTTTGGAAGGCTCGGTTGAAAATTGGCCAAGGTTATTAAATTTGTGTATGATGTAATTACCATACTTTGTTAGCTTGATGTAAAATAAGAATATATGAATAAAAGAAATATGAATTTGTTATTAGATTGCAATACCGCAGAGATATACTCATTTTGATGTTGATAGGCTATTACCGTCGTGTTCTTTGCACTCCTAGACCGATACTTGATTTAGATCGGAGTTAAACATCACATTCGATGTGATGTCCGCGTGCATACCGATTTGATTTGTGATGATAGCTTAATAATGAGCGTATGGGGAACCGCAACACTGTTAATTGGCTTGTGGAATTGTTGACACGTGGCGCCATCAGGACCCTCGAATGCCAAAGGTCCTTAACATCATCACCGTAGACGTGTGACAAATTTTGAGCCATTGATCCAAATGATCATGACCGTTGGTTGATTGGGTATAGTTTGAAAACTCGATAGTCTCCTTTCTTTTCCCACTTTTTCCCTTCTTCTTCATTTTCAACCTTGTTACGCTTCATTTTCAACTGTTACTCTTCTTCATTTTCAACCTCGTTACGCTTCATTTTCAACCTGTTACTCTTCTTTTGTAGCACACGTAGAAAAAAGCTCCTACATTTTCAGTTACGCCTTCCCTTTCTTGTTATTGTTTAAATTTCTGCCAATTTCCCCACATGATATCTGTTATAGATATAAGTAGTGAGAGCGAAGGGGAGGTTACCTCTGGTTTTAGGTGTGGTAGACCTTCGCGCAACCATGGGTGATGTGTTTATTGCCGATTAGACAACACCAGATAAGTTTTACACAACACCCGATGAATTATCCACTCCTTGTTTGAATCTGATAATGAAACCTCTCATTCAACAGGATCGAAGTGGTACTGCTCTCTTAACCCCATGGTTGAAGATAACCAAAGTGATTACTCATAAGACCATTTTGGAGTGGATAGGGAAAGCATTGACTTGGAAGTTTTGGATTCTCATTCCCTTTTGACAACCGAGGAATCTGTTGCCTGTATTCAAAAGATTCTTTGTCACTCGGTGGATGAGGGCGGGGAGTGATCGCCGGTGCCCAAAAAGGTGGCATGGCAAAGAGCGGTTCCTGGCAGCTTCAAAGCGAAGGGGCGCGTGAATGAACCGAATACGCACGGAATGAGAGGATCCCGAGGTCGTGCGGTATGGGATTTGCATGATTGAAGGAAGGCTTAGAAGAATTGATTTGGACTACCTATACCAACAAGATGCATCTTCTTTTCGGGAGTCCACCCCATAAGAACTCCATAGTTAAGCGTGCTTGGCTTGGAGTAGTAGTGGGATGGGTGACCTTCGGGAAGTTTTCCTAAAAGCATGCAAGTGAGGACAAAGCATCTTTGAAAAGACTCGTGTTGGTTCGTGGGGCGATCAACGATTCTAGAAGCGATGCAGGATGTTACAAATGGTATCGAGCAGCAGACCTCTCCCGATGACGGTGTGGTTCGAGGACGAACCAAGCGGGCGCCGGTGGGCATGTGACATCCGGGGCTGACGAGGGCGGGGAGTGATCGCCGGTGCCCAAAAAGGTGGCATGGCAAAGAGCGGTTCCTGGCAGCTTCAAAGCGAAGGGGCGCGTGAATGAACCGAATACGCATCGGAATGAGAGGGATCCCGAGGCTGTGCAGGTATGGGACTGTACAGTTGAAGGAAGGCTTAGAAGAATTGATTTGGACTACCTATACCAACAAGATGCATCTTCTTTTCGGGAGTCCACCCCATAAGAACTCCATAGTTAAGCGTGCTTGGCTTGGAGTAGTAGTGGGATGGGTGACCTTCTGGGAAGTTTTCCGGAAAGCATGCAAGTGAGGACAAAACATGCTGAAAAGACTCGTGTTGGTTCGTGGGGGCAGTCAACAGTTCTAGAAGCAGTCTGGGATGTTACACTGTGGCACACCCGGTAGAACCCGATGAAGCAGTTTGGGACTGCCCTGAACTCGGGGGCACACCGTTCACCTACATGTGTTGCGCTTGTGTAATAGTGTGGTTTTTCGCAATTATAGTGCAAGTATACACATCGTACAAGTAATAGAGTGGATGTAAGTAAGAGATCGTTCCCACGAGGATTGGTACACTTTCAAAGTTCAAGTTTCAAAACACAAGAGAATCAAGTAACAAATCGGCAATAAGAGTTGGTTTTAAAGCTAGAGATGTAATAAAAACAAGTAAACAAATGTTGGTTGTGAATATGGATGAGAGGTGAGTTGAGTTGTTGCATGCAGAATAAATCCTTTCTAGTCGACGTTATAACGCTTACACGTTATAACATACAAATGCTATTTCAGTATAGACGTGACCACGCTTGAACATTTGTTGCAAAAGAGCTATGCTTTTCAAAGACAAAACGCCGAGTTTCAAGTATAAGAGGTCCTATGTCTAGGTTCTAAATAGGCCCACTCGTATTTTTAAACACCCATGACTATGTTCTATGAACTATTATCCGTTCTATGTCTAGACTTAGATAAAAAATGCCTAAATGTCTTTAGTGCACCTTTTCGTTCATATAAATCTTTGATTTCTTTTCATAGACCATGTCTGTACCTATGAATCTACCTATTTTAAGAGACCAACCTCAAAACAAGTTGGAAATATTTTCACACAAAGATTTAAAACATGCAACGCCAATACTTTATAACATTAACTAGAAATTCATTATAAGCAAAACAACAACTCAACTACAAAGTGTTTAGCTCATGCTGAGCATCTTTACAGAATGATAAGGATTTAGAACCCAAATACCATACATTACAGAAAAGGAACTAAGTGCAAAAGATACACCTAAGTAGCTCTTCAGCATGCACGCTGTAGAGACGTTACAACGTCTGAGCCTCACAGCAGTGAGTGTGCAGAAAATAAAATGAAGTTCAGAAAAGTAAAAACAAAGCAAAAGTCTGTTTCCAGATCTTCTTTAATGCCTTCTCTGAAGTGGATGAAGGTAGATGATGAACTGGAGTGAGTGGATGAAGGTGTATTCGTGTATGAGTGCGGTGGACGGGTGCCTTGAGAGAGAGCTGAGCCTTCATTAAATAGCCTCCTTGCTCACGTGTGGCTGATGTCACTTGCCCACCTACCAAGTCTGTTTCTTCCTGACACTGCTCGCTTACTCTGATGTTTAGCCAAGCGTCACCATGGGGAATAGAAAGATCTTCTGACTTTATATCTTTGACTATCATTGCTTAGCGTGCCAAAATTGAGATCTTTTACCCTTGCTCTGCTGCACTTCAGTAGACGTGGTGAGGGACGTGGTAACGTTCAGCACTAAAATTCCTGCACAAGCACAAAAAGCATCAAAACGCTCTCAAGGGCACCTCTTGGTGCCAAAATGCACAGATTTATTTAATTAACCTTTCACCCACTCAGAATTACGAAACTTAACATAAAATTACTTAAATAAACTTGTATTGCTAGAGAACTTGCATGATTTATTCTTGAGTGAGTATAAATAACTCATATAAATATGAGTTATCAACATGTATACCACTTTTGTTTGAGAGCATTTGTATCCGGGTTCCCTTTTCCCCATATTAGCGACTTGTACTTAGGATGTTAAACATTTCTCCCTCACAACTTCACCCCAACGGTTGGGCTTATATGCGTGCGTTTGAAATTCTTTGTGAATGTCTTGATATTTCGGTGACCGCTCAAAAGTTCCTCCACTTTGTTCGGTCACAAGTTAAAGACCCTCCACGCTAGGTGTCTTTGTCTAACCACGACCGTCGGCCCTCCATGACAGTTTACAAAAGTAGTTATAAGAGTTTCAAAGATCACTTTTTCCGCTTGGAAGTCGGTCCTCAAGATCCTTTCTTGCTAGTTGATGGAGACGAAAATGAGCATTTTCCCCTTTACTGGACCCAAAACTCTCGGTCAAAGTTCACAGTTGATGCACAGATTTATTTAATTAACCTTTCACCCACTCAGAATTACGAAACTTAACATAAAATTACTTAAATAAACCTTGTATTTCTAGAGAACTTGCATGATTTATTCTTGAGTGAGTATAAATAACTCATATAAATATGAGTTATCACACCCCCAAACTTAAATCATTGCTTGTCCCCAAGCAATCAAGACAACAAACACATAACAAAATACACAAGATCAACTACACTAGCAGGTTATGTTCTACTCAATCAGCAGATCAAAAATTCATTCTCAAGGGGCTAATTCTCCACACACTCACGCACCAATGCATAATTAAATTTCAGATTCATTAAAGCTCAAGTGAGTGTGTGATCTCTGCATTTAATTCTTCCTCTAGCTAGTTCACAAACTACTTTAGCTTACGAAAGAGTGGTTCCCAAATGGTGACAGTAAAACATCTTTCAAAACAAAGAATAGGCTAACATTTTCACATAAGAAATGGGGGTTCATTTAAAGCATGACAAAGGGTCTTAATTGGGTGCTAGGACTAGGTTAGTGCACTAATTTACTGACTCACACACGCAAAAGCCTTGCAACCCCTTCTTTACTGAGCAACTCTCTTTTATTTGCTCCATTTTGGAGTTTTCTTCTTCTTTTTTTTTTTTTTTTTTTCATATAAGTGCTCAGTATTTGTTTCAGGGTATTGCAGGGAACACAGAATACATGTGGATTTTCCACTTATTTGTATCAACACACTCTTTTTGGTATTTTTGGGAGTAGACGTTACAACGTTTATGGGTGAGACGTTGTAACGTCTGAACACATTACACAACACACACGGCAGATGTTATAACGTTACGGGTAGACGTTACAACGTTGCACTCACACTACACCAGCACTTAACCATCCTATAGTCTTTGCACCCAGCCTTAGTACGACTTGATTCACCCCCAAACTTAGCTTCTACTGCTATTCTAAGTTTTTAATCAAGTTTTACTCTCACCATAGTTCACCAAAACTAGCTTCAAAGACAAAATATTCCCTAGCTAGCTAGATTCTTTCTTAAAATGCAGCTTGTGTAGGAGCAAAGAATCAATTCTTTTCATCTAATCATGCATAGGCTACTCACACACACATTTTTACTATCTTTTAGCCCAAAGAGAATTATTTTCATGCTTGACAGAGTAAGAACAGAAATTGCTTTTGCCTTTGATTTTATGTATAACACAGAAACTTAAAACATTGAGACTCTCCCCACACTTAAAGTTGAGCGGTGTCCTCATCACTTCTCAAGATAAACAAAGACGATTTACAGTGTGTGTTTTATTTTATTTTTTTATTTTTTTATTTTTAAAAAAACATAAGGGGGGATTAATGAAACAGACCTAAAACAAACACTACTAAAACTACAGCTAGAACTAAAAATTAAAACTACGACTACTGATGAAATTGATGGGGACTTACTTGCTTGCGGCAGACTGCACTGAGCCTTCCTGCATGCAGTGGGAACTCCTGACCGGCCTTCTCCTTTTTCTTTTCCTTCTTCTCTTTCTTCACCTTTACTCCTCCTTGCTCTCGGTGGTGGTTGTTGTTGTTGTTTCATCGATTCCTTCCCTTTGAACTTGCACCCATACTTGCAGCGAAAGACTTCGAGGCTTCAAAGAATCCTCTTTTTAGCCTCCTCCCACATCTTCATTGCCAAATCAGCAGGGTTGACATGCATTGGTTCGTTGGGGATCACCTGGGCTTTTTCCACCTCCGGCTCTTTAGACGTTGCCACGTCTGATGATGATCCTCCAATTCCAAAGAACGGTACCACTCGAGCTTGCTTCAACAGGTGCTCTGCTAGTTTCTGAGTGGCCTCCTCCATTGCTTGCTTCTTTACCTTTTCCAATGAAGCTTCACGTTCATTGGTGATTTGCATTTCTCAAAGCTTGGTCGCGCCTCTTTTTCAAAGCAGAGCGTTGTAACGCCTCAGAGCGATTCTTCAAAGAATAGTAGGAAGAGCTTCTGCGAAACACTAGTAGCAACAAATGCTTTGCACTAGTAGCGATGCGCAGTTTTCCTGCAAAGACTTTGACTTTTTCTTATCACAGGAAGCTTCTGCCTAAGTGTTGTGGGGGCTACACCCTCTTCTTTCTTTCCACTCCCTTGAGCTTGTTTTGACTCAGCAGCTAGCTCTTGTCTTTTCTTCCTTCCAAAGGGATTGTATGTGAGTGCACTTTTCACTCGTGTTTTCTTGGGTGGGGAAATGGGTTGGGCATCTGGGTTGCTCCCTGTGTTTGTTGGCTCAGACGTCGCGACGTCTGGTTCTTGCATTTTCTGGGGTGATGGTTGCTTTTCAGGCTCAGGTTGGGGTGGGGGTGGTTGATCTTGGGCTTTGGATTGTGGGGTTTTGGGTGTGTTTTGGTCATGGGTGGAGGTTTCTTTTGGTGAAGGTGGTGGTTGTGTGGCTTGTGGGGATGGTGGTTTGGATTTTGTTTGGGCTGACTCTTTGTTTGTTTGATTTGCTGGGGACTCACTTTCAGTCCTCTCACTTGAACTCCCTTTTTCCTCAGGGCTCTCCTCCTCTTCCTCCTCACTGATTACTTCCATGCTTACTTTTCTTGATTCATCTGCATCAATATCAGAAATATCATCCAAATCATCAGAATTAAAATCCTCTTCACTACTTACCTTCTTTTGTTTCTTTGCTGGGCTTTGCCTTTTTGGTGGGCTTCTTGCTCTCTTGGCCCTTTCTTTCTTCACGGCTCTTCTTTGGATTGTAGACAGGGGAACATCTTCATCATTTTCTTCCTGCATCCAGTCTGGCAGTACAGGCTCTTCAATCACTTTCTTTCCTTTGGATACTTGGGCAAACACCTTCTTTTGCCACTCAAACCGCTCCTTGACAAATTTGACCAGGGGAGTTCGCTCATCCTCCGGGCGTTGCAACGTCTCTGCATCAACAGAACTTGAAGCTCCCGCAGATTTCACCCTAGGCTTGAATTTTGTTGAAAAGGGCCTTTGAGGTCGCTCCCCTTAGCTCGAGGCTTCAATCTCTACTCCCGCCTCCATACATAAGTCAAGAATCATACATGGGAAATCTGAGATACCCATCCTTCCTGTTCTTCCATTTGTTGAGCTCACGGTTGATTAACTTTCCAACCTCCACCTTGTCTCTTGACATGATTGCATCAATTACAATCGGTCTCTCTTTGTCTACCCATGATGTGTGAGAGGTAGGAATTAGCAAAGGCCTTATGAAATGGAACCAGTGTTGGCTTCATCACATAGGTACCTCTTCATGATTTTGAATTCACTACTGTGCTCTCCACTCCTCTCCCGCACAAAGACCTTCTACACGTATCCTTTCCTTTATAGCTTCCATCTCGGTCGACCCATAAGTCTTTTGCTTGGTCTCCACAAATTTTCCGTAGTAAACCCACCCAAATAATCGTTGATCACTCTTACTCCAAATTTTACCTCCTCGCCTCGCACCTTTGAAACAATGGACGGCTCTCCTTCAGGCCTCTCGACGATTCCCTTGTAGAAGTCGTGAACCAAAGTAGCAATGTATTCTTTTCTGTGCACCACAAATTTTTGCCAGCCCAACGCTGCCACGGTTCAAGAAAAATCGAGATTGGGGCTTTCTTGACTAAAGCCCCTTTCAGGAAGTAGGGCTTTCTTCTTGGATTGGTTAGGTGTTTCAGGGATAGGGGCTGAAGATGAACTTAGGTCAGCATGTTTTCCTTTCCCAGAGGATTTGGTAGCAGATTGCTTCACTTTTGTCATGTTTGATTTCGCAGAAATGGTTTGGAAAGGAATGGGGTTTTTTGGAAGTTTTAGGTTTTCTGAGAAAGAGAGGGAAGATTTTGATTTCAGAGAGAGAGGGATTAGAGAAATTTTGCAGGTGGTGGGATAATGGTGAATGGTGGGATTTTTATGGGGAATTGGTTATGGGGAGTTGAGAAATGGTAGAGTGGAGTAATGGAGAAAAGTAACCGTTGATTAGACAAGTAGGGGAAGGAAGATGACGTCGTGGTCAGTTACCACGTTCGTGATGCAGAGGGAAATCATTTCTGACACGACATCACTTACGCCCTTGACTTAATTTAAACTCGCTTCGATCGTCCCGCGTGCCCGCCTAGTGCATATTGAGACGTTACGACGTCTATCACCTTTTTGCCTTTTTCGTTACTTTAATTGTTATTCCTGCAAAACAAAAATTAAAAAAAACACAAAAATTGTTTGTTAACAAAAAATCATTGGGTTGCCTCCCAAGAGCGCTTGCTTTAAGAGTCTTCACCGGACTTTTGCCCTTTTAATTCAAGAATTATTGAAGGACATTTGGATCTTGTCCCTTTCCACATGCTCTCCATGATATTGCTTCACACGCTTGGCCATTAACCTTGAACATGGTGTTTGTCTTTTCACAAAGAGGTCCACAAAGACCATGAGGATAGATTTTCATTAATTTGAATGGACTCGACCATCTTGATTTTAGCTTGCACGGGAACAACTTTAGCCTTGAATTGAATAACAACACTTGCTTCCTTCCGCGACTCTCTTCTTTGTATTCTTTGATCGTGCCACTTCTTTGTCTTTTCCTTGTACATTCTTTGAGCTTTCATAGGCATGGTGTCTAAACTCTTCTAGCTCATTTAATTGTAATAACCTTGCCTCACCAAATTTTGTATGATCCAAGTTTAGTTGCTTCAATGCCCAAGAAGCCTTGTGTTGGAGTTCAATTGGTAGATGACAGTTTTACCATAAACTAGCTTGTAAGGAGACATGCCCAATGGTGTTTTGTACGTCATCCCGTAAGCCCAAAGTGCATCATCCAAGTGTAGTGACCACTCCTTTCTCATTGGGCCCAACCATCTTCTCAAGTATTCTTTTGATTTCTCTGTTGGATATTTCTTCGACCCACCGGTTTGGGGATGATAAGTCAGAGCAATTCTCGTGTTTCACTCCATACTTAGCCAAGAGGTTCTCAATTAACTTATTGCGAGAAATGAGAGCCCTCATCACCGATTATGGCTCTTGGGGTACCAAACCTTGTGAATATATTCTTTTTCAGAATTTGCTCACCGATTTAGCTTCATTGTTTGGTAATGCCACCGCTTCAACCCACTTTGATACGTAATCCACAAATACGAATATATAGATTTCTATGAGACATAGGAAATGGTCCCATGAAATCCATTCCCATACATCAAACAATTCAACTTCCGAATGTTAGTGAGTGGCATCTCCCGCTTGTTTGATATATTTCCGTTCTTTGGCACTTGTCACATCTTCTCACCAACTCATGTGCATCCTTGAATAGTGTTGGCGATGAGTAGCTTTGATTGTAGAACCTTTGCACTGTTTCGGTACCTCCAAAATGTCCACCATAAGGTCTTTGAGTGACATTGTTGTAGCACATGGAGTTGTTCTTCCTCGCCTAGACACCTTTTTAGTAACCGATCCGACACAATTTGTACAAGTATGGTTCATCCCGAAATATTGCTTTATGGTGTGGAAGAACCTCTTCTTACGTTGATAGTTGAATCCTACAGCACAATCTTGCTAACAAGGAAGTTAACTATGTCGGCGATACCATGGTGCAATGAGTATCGGGCGTTATAACGCTTGGACGAAAGTGTCATAGACGTGGTAACGCCTTCAACTATCGAGGCTAATCGACAATAGTCTCTCATCGTGAATTTTTCTTTTATCTCTTCTTCACCTGCACTGCATCAACATTCTCAAGCCTAGAAAGATGATCAAGAACTTGGTTCTCCACCCCTTTTTTCACTAATTTCTAAGTCAAATTCTTGGAGGAGGAGAACCCATCTAATAAGCCTTGGCTTTGCATCTTTTTTGAAATTAAGTACTTAATGGCTGAATGATCAAGAAAAACAATAACTTTTGCACCCACTAAGTAAGATCTAAACTTATCAAATGCAAACACAACGACCAAAAGCTCTTTTTCATCCACGAGATAATTTAACTAGGCATCATCTAAGGTTTCTTCGGCATAATAAATAGAATGAAAATTTTATCCATACCTTTGCCCCAATACGGCTCCTCCTACAAAGATAATCACTTGCATCACACATCAACTCAAATGGTTTAGACCAATGCGGAGTGATTATGATGGAGCAATCCAAAGCGGTCTTCGCTTTGTTGAAAGCCTCATGACATTGTTCATCAAAGTTGAAGACGCGTTGTCACGTTGTAATAACGCATACCACGGGTTTTGAAATCCTTTGAGAAATCCTTGATAAATCTTCTCCAAAACCCCGCATGTCCTAAGAAACTTCGATTCCTTTGATAGTTGTTGGTGGAGGCGAACTTGTCAATAACATCAATCTTTGCTCTATCCACCTCTAACCCTTTCTTTGATATTCGTGCCCCAAAGACTATTCCTTCTTGTACCATGAAATGGCATTTTTCCCAATTGAGTACTAGGTTGGTTTCTTCACACCTTATCGTAACTCCTTCCAAATTATCCGGCATGCCTTGTATGAATTTCCATAGATCGAGAAATCGTCCATAAAGACCTCCATGGAATTTTCAATAAAATCGAGAAAATAAGGCCATCATGCACCTTTGAAATGTTGCGGGAGCATTGCACGCCCCAAATGGCATCCTTCAAAGCAAAGGTACCATAGGGGCAAGTGAATGTTGTCTTTTCTTGATCTTCAAAGCATAGCTATCCGGTTGTAGCTTTGAATAACCATCAAGGAAACAAGTAGAAGTCCTTGCTCGTGAGCTCTGCTAGCATTTGGTCAATGAATGGAAGAGGAAATGATCCTTCTTAGTTGCTTTGTTTAACTTTCGTAATCCATGCATATCCTCCACTTGCTATTCGCCCTTGTTGGAATTAACTCATTCTTATCATTTGTTACCACCGTAACTCCTCCTTTCTTTGGCACACACCGAACCGACTTACCGGGAGCTATCACTAATAGGGTAAATGATTCCCGCATCCAACCACTTGATGATTTCTTTTTAACTACCTCCTTCATTATGGGTTTAGTCTCCTCTGTCCTTCAATACTATTCTTGGCATTTTCCTCCAAGACAATTCTAAGCATACAGATTGTGGGACTGATACCTTTGATGTCTGCCATTTGCCAACCAATTGCCTTTTTATGTCTCTTCAGGGTCGTAATGAGATCATTTTCCTGCTCTTGGGTGAGCTTGGAAGAAATGATCACGGGTAGGGAATCATTGTCCCCTAAAAAGACATACTTTAAATGATCAGGTAACACCTTCAATTCCAAGGTAGGTGGCTCTTTAATGGAAGGCACATTCTTCTTCAGATTTGATTCCTCTTGCCCTAAAGATTCATACCTCTTTGTCCATGACTTTGGTGCAGGGGGCTCGGGGCGTGGCCACGTCCAGCGACGTTACAACGTCTAGAGGAACAACTTCTTCTACGAATAATTCTTGTATTTCATTGTTGCCCAGAATTTTCTCCAAATGATCATTATCCTTGTTAAATTGTTTTTGAACTATATGATCAATGGCAACCACATACGAGCACTCTTCTGTGTTTGGATCTGGATATTTGAGTGCATTGAGGACGTTGAACTTGACCTCTTGGTCATTGACTCTCATGATTAATTCTCCTTTCTACGCACATCAATGATTGTTCTTCCAAAGAGCTAAGAATGGTCTTCCCGAATGATGGGGACTTCTTTATCTGCATCAAAATCTAAGATAACAAAATCCACTGGAAACACAAACTTGTCAACTTTAATCAAAACATCTTCTAATATGCCTTCAGGATAAACTCTACTTTTATCATCTAAAGTTAGGCTTAAAGAAGTAGGTCTGGCAGTTCCTATACCAAGTTTATCATAAATGGACTTGGGCATCAAGTTGATACATGCTCCCAAGTCGCACAAAGCTTTTCCAATGTAAAAATCTTCAATGGAGCATGGTATAGTGAAACTGCCAGGATCCTTGAGTTTTCTAGGAAGTTTATTCTGCATAATTAAACTACATTCTTCAGTTAAAGCAACAGTTTCAAACTCCCCTAGCCTTCTTCTTTTGGTGATGATGTCCTTCAGGAACTTGGAATAATTTGGCATCTGTTGTAATGCTTCAACCAAAGGAATGTGTAACTGCTTTAACATCTCCATGAACTTGCTGAACTGCTTGTCTTCATGAGCCTTCTTCAATCTTTGAGGGTATGGTGGAGGAGGATACTCAGGTACAAGCCTAGGTACAGTCTTGATTCCTGGTTCAAAGTTGGACGTCGTAACGTCTGGCTTAGACATCACAATGTCTGGAGTATCTTTCACACCACTTGTGCTTGCCTCCTTCCCTTTCTTTTTCTCGTTCTCTGGTACTTCTTTTTGCTTCTCCTGTAATTCTTCCTCCACAGGCATAGTTGGTTCAGGATATTCAGTACCACTTCTTAAAGAAATTGCATTTACTGTCCATTTACCCCATTATTACCATTAGGGGTTGATGATGATGGTGTTTCATTTGTAGAAGGAAGAGATCCATTCTCGCTTTGAGTGAGAGTGAAAGCTATCTCGTCCAACTGATTTTCCAGAGTTTTGATTGAAGACTCATGAGTTTGAAGGGTTGTCTTGCAATCACTTATGAAGTTCTTCATCATGGCTTCCAAGCTGCTATTGTTGTTATTCTGCACATACTGCCTCTGTTGTTGAGGAGGAAACCCTGGAGGTATTGCGGGAGCAGCGATTTGTTGGTATTCAGAGCATTGTTGTTTCTCCAACCAAATTTGGATGATTTCTCCAGTTGAATTGTAGGAGTTGGAATAGGGACCATTTCCTTTGTTCTGAGATACAAAGTTTACAGACTGAGGGTTGTAAGGACACTCCTCATACACATGCCCTTCTTCACAATAAACACACACTACTCCACCAGAGTGGGTAGGTTCAATCACTGCAATGTGATTTGCTTCTCAGACGTGGCCACGTTTGAAGTACTCAAAGTTTTGATCATGTTGGTCAAGGTAGCCACTTGAGCAGAAAGAGCAGTCACTTCACTTATTTCATGGACACATGTCTTCTTTCCAGGAGTAAATCTATCAGATGGCCAATGAGAGTTATGGGTGGCTATGTCATCAATAAGCTTGCATGCCTCAGAAAAGGACATGTTTAGAATGACACCTCCTGATGAAGCATCAAGTATCAACCTAGTGGGTTGATCTAGACCATTATAGAAAGTCTCCATTTGGATTACCACGGGAATGCCATGGTGTGGGCACATTCTCAGTAACTCCTTCCATCTCTCCCAAGCTTCAAATAATGATTCCCTTTCCCTTTGTTTGAAGGAAGTGATATCATTTCTCAGTTTAGCATTCTTGTTGGGAGGGAAATACTTTGCAAGGAACTTTTCTGCTAGCTCATCCCAAGTATGAATTGAATTTGGCTCCAAAGAGTTCAACCAATTTTTAGCCTTATCCTTGAGTGAGTATGGGAAGAGCTTCAATCTAGAAGCATCCTCTGAGACTCCAGGGATGATAAAGTTGCTGCACACATCCAGAAATTGTCTCAGGTGAGAATATGGATCTTCTTGAGGGAAACCTCCAAATTGGCCTGCAGTTTGCAGCATTTGGAACATCATGGGCTTGAACTCAAAGTGACCAGTATGAAGGGTTGGTCTTGCAATGCCTGTTTGTAAATGGGCAGGGTTGAGCACGGCATAATCACGCATAGGCCTATCCCTGTCATTGACCATATCTTGTGGTCCTGCATTGATGAGTTGCTGCCTTTGGTAGTGTTCATCATCAACAACTATTGTCTCTGTATGAGTTTGTGGTCCACGACCTTGTCCTCTGACTCCTCTTGGTGTATGTCCACCTCTAGAACCAGTGTTATGTTCAGACATGGTTGGGTGTTGTTCTTGTTGTTGTTGCCTCCTTCTTAACCTTTGTTGTCTCCTTAGTTGTCTGAAAGTTCTTTCAGGCTTTGGATCAAACTTCGAGTTGATTCACTCCTTGGTTCGTTGAACTAGAGCTTGAGTTGGAACTAAGCATACGTTTATGCGTCTACTGTTCAAACACAGAAACAACAAACAACACAGTAAAATTCCTTCAACTTGTGTTCTAATGCTTTGAACAATAAAAATTACAACAATCCCCGACAACGGCGCCAAAAACTTGTTGCGCTTGTGTAATAGTGTGGTTTTTCGCAATTATAGTGCAAGTATACACATCGTACAAGTAATAGAGTGGATGTAAGTAAGAGATCGTTCCCACGAGGATTGGTACACTTTCAAAGTTCAAGTTTCAAAACACAAGAGAATCAAGTAACAAATCGGCAATAAGAGTTGGTTTTAAAGCTAGAGATGTAATAAAAACAAGTAAACAAATGTTGGTTGTGAATATGGATGAGAGGTGAGTTGAGTTGTTGCATGCAGAATAAATCCTTTCTAGTCAGACGTTATAACGTTTACACGTTATAACATACAAATGCTATTTCGTATAGACGTGGCCACGTTTGAACGCTGTTGCAAAAGAGCTATGCTTTTCAGCACAAAACGTCAGAGTTTCAAGTATAAGAGGTCCTATGTCTAGGTTCTAAATAGGCCCACTCCTGTATTTTAAACACCCACAGCTATGTTCTATGAACTATTATCCGTTCTATGTCTAGACTTAGATAAAAATGCCTAAATGTCTTTAGTGCACCTTTTCGTTCATATAAATCTTTGATTTCTTTTCATAGACCATGTCTGTACCTATGAATCTACCTATTTTAAGAGGCCAACCTCAAAACAAGTTTGGAAATATTTTCACACAAAGATTTAAAACATGCAACGCCAATACTTTATAACATTAACTAGAAATTCATTATAAGCAAAACAACAACTCAATCAGCAAAGTGTTTAGCTCATCTTTGAGCATCTTTCTGAGAATGATAAGGATTTAGAACCCAAATACCATACATTACAGAAAAGGAACTAAGTGCAAAAGATACACCTAAGTAGCTCTTCAGCATGCACGCTATAGAGACGTTACAACGTCTGAGCCTCACAGCAGTGAGTGTGCAGAAAATAAAATGAAGTTCAGAAAAGTAAAAACAAAGCGTAAGTCTGCTTTCGGATCTTCTTTAATGTCTTCTCCTGAAGTGGATGAAGGTAGATGATGAACCGGGTGAGTGGATGAAGGTGTATTCGTGTATGAGTGCGGTGGACGGGTGCCTTGAGAGAGAGCTGAGCCTTCATTAAATAGCCTCATTGCTCACGTGTGGCTGATGTCACTTGCCCACCTACCAAGTCTGTTTCTTCCTGACACTGTTCAGTGCTACAGTGTTTCTGCGCGTCAGCTCATGGGGAATAGAAAGATCTTCTGACTTTATATCTTTGACTATCATTGCTTAGCGCGCCAAAATTGAGATCTTTTACCCTTGCTCTGCTGCACTTCAGTAGACGTGGTGAGGGACGTGGTAACGTTCAACACTAAAATTCCTGCACAAGCACAAAAAGCATCAAAACGCTCTCAAGGGCACCTCTTGGTGCCAAAATGCACAGATTTATTTAATTAACCTTTCACCCACTCAGAATTACGAAACTTAACATAAAATTACTTAAATAAACCTTGTATTGCTAGAGAACTTGCATGATTTATTCTTGAGTGAGTATAAATAACTCATATAAATATGAGTTATCAACATGTATACCACTTTTGTTTGAGAACATTTGTATCCGGGTTCCCTTTTCCCCATATTAGCGACTTGTACTTAGGATGTTAAACATTTCTCCCTCACAACTTCACCCCAACGGTTGGGCTTATATGCGTGCGTTTGAAATTCTTTGTGAATGTCTTGATATTTCGGTGACCGCTCAAAAGTTCCTCCACTTTGTTCGGTCACAAGTTAAAGACCCTCCACGCTAGGTGTCTTTGTCTAACCACAACCGTCGGCCCTCCATGACAGTTTACAAAAGTAGTTATAAGAGTTTCAAAGATCACTTTTTCCGCTTGGAAGTCGGTCCTCAAGATCCTTTCTTGCTAGTTGATGGAGACGAAAATGAGCATTTTCCCTTTCTTTGGACCCAAAACTCTCGGTCAAAGTTCACAGTAGATAGGAATGACTTGCTCCCTAGTGACTGGTGTGGGGAAATTATATGCAAGTATACATAGTCACACAAGTAATAAAGTGATAAGAAAGGTCGAACCCACAGGGATTATGTATTGTAAATTTTTGTATATTAGAGTGTATACTTAGTGTATCTACACTATGCACTATTTTGGTTTGGAGTTTTTCAAAGTAAAAACAATAATAACAGTAAAGAGTGTAAGGAATCAGTTGGATAAAGTAGTTGAGATGTTTTCACCAAGTAATTTACTTCTAAGTATTATAGTGGAGTGTGTAGTGTTTCCACACTGGATGCAGTTGCATCAGTATGTGCCAGTCATCACTTTCTTCAGAGTTTCATTACAAGCTCTTATGACCTTTGTTTTTTACAGTAAAGTAAGGAGTGTCAATACCTCTCTCGCCTCCTAACAATTATCCAAGTTGCTAAATAGGTTCACTCTTGTCTCTTAAGTTCCCACTGTATCACCCTAGGAACTATGTTATCCTATGTGTAGGACTTAACATGGTTTTAACAATCAAATCTTTATTAAAACTAGTTCAATAAAGAAGTTGTTATAAACTCTTACCTATTAATTCTTGAGTTCATAAATGTGACTCATGTCTGCTGCCACAAGTTTAACCTATTCCAAAGTGATCAATTCCAAAATAAGTGTTGAAAGAAGCATCACACAAGAATTAAAATGCATACACTACATAAATCATAATAACATACTTAGAAGTTCATTACAAAGTTATAACATCTCAACTTAAGGAAATTTTGCTCATGTTACTCATTATATAATAGAGAAAATCTGCAAAGAGCATAATCAAATGAGTAATATAGCAAAAGAACTTAAAAGGAGAGAGATTACTCGAATAGAAGATCTTTTGCATGAGTTTCCCAAGTTGAAGTACAATATGAGTTCCTTACACAAGTTTCCTTCAAGTAGAAGTGAAGGGAGTGGTTGTCAAGAACCTCCTTACCTTCCTTCTCTTTAGAAACGTAAAGAAAAACTAAAACTAAACTAAACTAAACTAAAACTAAGTGATCCTTTCAGAAACAAATGAAGAAATACAATTGAAGGATTCAGGATTGTTTGTAGGTGAAGATATGACTTCTATTTATAGGCTTGGAAGCTTTCCTCCCTTGAGGGGTTTCCTTAGGCGCGTATGATTCAACTGAGGGGACCAACCTTGGATAAAATGAGACAACCAATGAAGCAAATAGCTCAGTTGTGGTCGCTTGCATGCATAACATAAGGTGTGGTCCATTGGAAAAGTGCCACATGTCTCTTTAGATAGATGAGCCTTGCAACTTGATTTTTATGTTTATCGCCGACTTCTGCAAGTGGCTCTGCTCCAGGTGACTAGGCATGACGTCACAATTCAAGTGTGGAAGCATCAAAATGGTCTTTGGATGTTTTGGTGCAAACTGCTAGATTCTGCAGGTGTTGGCAGTGTTTCCACTCCTAGAGTTGACAGTGTTTCCACTCCTAGTGTTGGCAGTGTTTCCACTCCTAGTGTTGGCAGTGTTTCCACTCCTACAGTTGCTGCACTGAACAAAAACATCAAACCTAACAAGAAATGTGTATTTATGCCTAGTTACTTGTCCTAATCATTTGGATCTCTAAAATGTTGTTTCTTAATAAATAAGCTATATTTATATATCTAATGTACTTGAAAATAAACAATAACCTAAGTAAAAATAGATGAATAACTCTATATAAAATAGAGTTATCAGTGACCAAGCGGATGTGGATCAAATTTGGTCATATGTGCAGTCGGGTAATCATCCTAGGTCATCTCAGATGATAGCTAAAGCCGATAAACCAACGAGTTTGATCGAGTATTTAAGTAATTTCCTTTGCACTTTGCCTTTCTCTATATGTAATCTTCCTCCCTTGCTTTGTTTAACTTTCACTTTATTGTTGTAGGACTCTTCAGAATGTCGACAATCAGCGTAGAACAGAGGAAGAAGATCCAGGAGGAACAAAGGCGAAAGCAAGGGTATGCTGCAAGTGCTGATACAGGTGGTGAGAACACTGGAACCGAGGGTAGTGGTTCAAAGAATGTTGGGACTCCTTCAAAGGAATGGGACCGAGGGAAACACCACTCCCTCTGTTGACAAACATAAAAGGATGAGTTCTCATCAATCTTCTCGACTTCCTCTCATCAAGAAACATAAGACTCAAACAGATGCGCGGAGGTCACCTAACACGGGGAAGTTGGTGGAGACCGAAGTTCAAGCTGACATGGGGATTACCGAGGATGTTTCCTGGAGAAAGTATCTGGAAGTGAAGAAAGTGAAAGATGGTATAGCGACCGGTCCAGTAAAGGTAGTCTGGGATGCTCGGTATCTGGTGAACAAAGCATTGACCTCAATATCCAACCCTAATGATGCTGAACAGGTCTCAAAAATGGGTATCCGGCAAAGCATGGTTGCAATGAAAACATACAACCTTTGGGCTTCCATGCTGGCTAATCATGTTGACAGTGAATTCGGCGAGGCAATGGCTGAATGCAGCAGTCTCATAGTGATCGGTTGAAGGCGGCAGAGGAAGCCTTAAAAATATGCCAAGGTGAAAAGGAGTCATTGGAACAAGACTTGAAGAAGTACAAAACCAACAACAAGTCCTTGGAGTTGAAAGTTAGCAACTTGATCGAGGAAAACAAGAAGCTGAAGGCTGATGCAAAAATTGCTGAGGGAGAATTATCTAGTGTTAAAGGTAGCTTGTTGAGGGCTCGTAATGAGCTGGTGGAGGCAAAGGCCCAAGTGAAGGCGTTGCAGACTCAGTCGGTTACAGAGTTTGTCCGAGATTTTGACATGGCATCGGCACAAGCACAAGTGTTGTTTCCGGATCTCAACCCACTGTCATTTGATCCGGATAAAATAGTTGTGGATGGACAGATCGTGGCTGTGGCGTCGGTTTAGCAACCTCCAAATGCAACTGATGCGACCAATGCTGGGAGCCCTTGGACTTTGGAGAAGATGGATGTGCTGATCAATGAAGAATCACCACAAGGTGAAGCTGCTACCGATGGTGCCCATGTTGAAGGGGCTGATGACTCGGAGAAAACTCTGTAACCTCGCCATGTAGTAGACTTTTGCTTTTATTTTGTTATCCTGCAGCATGTTGCAGTGTATGGGGCTTGTAACTTTAACTTTTGAACAACATAACGTACCTGTTTTCTTTAACCGCGTAATTTGATGTTGGAGTGCTTGATTTGCATGCATGTTTTTCTTTAAAGAGCTCTTAGTTTTGCTTTTTGCTTTGCTTTCACTCGATTTTCATCGTTGGGTTTTGCTTCCGCTCGATTTTCATCGCCGAGTTTTGCTTCCCCTTTGTGCGAAACACATTGACTTCGCGAGTAAGCATATTGGCTTTACTTTTAGCAAAGGAAGGGTTCATGAAAGATCACACTGTTTTTCCTCAGGATGTTGAACATCAAAACTGGGGTCTTGTTATTATTTTCCTCTTTGTGTGAAGTACGTTGACTTCACGGGCAAGCACATTAGTGTTAACTCGGCAAAAAGGGGTTTCCCGAGTGGCTCAATGACTTGCTTTTCAGCGAGTCACTTCACAGCCAACGAGGTGCCCCCAGGGGATGCATGAACTCGTCAGTTCCGGCCTCACCTGTCGGGTCCTTAAGTCTTTGGTGCCCGAGGACAACATCAAATTTGTTTCGGTCCTTGCCTTATCGGGACTTTGTTATTTGGGCGCATTCATGTGTTGCAATAAGTAGTTGTTGTAATCATCGATTCTCTTTATTCAATAAGTTAAAAGTACATTTGGGGAGCTATAACGCTTCCTATTGAAAATTACAATGAGAGAACCAATTTTTGTCTTCTTCAGCTATAATAAAACCGAAGGTTAGCAGCATTCCCAATTAATCATTCATCTATTAAATGTAATCAAATTGGAGCATTCGTGTCCTTAAATGAAATCATTTTTGATTATTTTGTCTTCCTAACACACAGGATCCTCAGCGACACTAGCTCCCGACTCATTACAACGCCCCTCTCACTCGAGTCCAACCTGACCTGACCACTCGGCGGATGACGGTATGAGGCGAGGCCAACATCTTCGCTCCTCGCGAGCCAGTCTCCTCTTTGACTTAGCTTAAATGCTAAGACAGAGACCGGAGGAAAGAAGTCCCAAGCGGCTTCGACACATGCTTTTTGAGCACTTGCCTTCTCCCGAACTCCGAGCTTCAATGCTTAGTTCAGGACCGAGGAAGAAGTCCACAGCGGCTTTGAACCCTCTAGACTTTAAGCTTAAATGCTCAGTCAAGACTCAATTGACTCTGAGCTTAAATGCTCAGTCAAGATTTACTCGACTCCGAGCTTAAATGTTAAGTCAAGCTTTTGCAAAAGGCCCACAACAGCTTGGATTTGGAGAGAACATTACAAAGTCCTACACTCAAAAGGATCGAAAAGCAAAAAGGATGTTCACTCCTCCATATCCGGAACGGTAGATGAAACGTCAACATCACACGACTATTCAAGCCGAGCTCGCCTCTACCTACTCGACATCGACTTAGGGGACACTATTCTGGACTGGGCCAAAACCCCACAAGACTTGGGCTTGGCCCAATGCCGCATAGGAAACGACCCAATACGCGCTCGGTTACCAAGTGCACCAATCAACGGTAAAGATTAACGCAATCGCATCCGACGCCTCAGGAACGACGCTTTCGTCTATAAATAGAGGTGTAGCCCTTCATGTCAAGGTACGTTCTCATTCTTTGCATACCTCTTTATTTCCCTTGCTGACTTAAGCATCAGAGTGTTTGCAGGTACCACCCCCAACATGCTCAAGCAAGCTACCTCGGACTGTCTGACGTAATTCTTCAACAATCTAAAGTCTATCTTCAATCTCCAAAAGCATATCGACCAGTACTCCGGATCCGACTCATTTCCAAGGTCAAGGTACCGAACAATATCTATACTTGTGTGGCGCAACAGTTAATGATTTTGCTACAGTAGTTGTCATAACCTGATTTTGTCCGCCTAGGGTCAAAACCCTAATTTTCCACAAAAATAGTAAACTATGAAGTGTGAAATCATTTTGTAGAGTGTAAGGAGCATTTTGCATGCATTTTTAAGGTTTTGAAGTCATCCTAGGGGTTTTAGAATCATTTTTAGAGTGGAAATGCATTTTTTGGGCAAGAAGCAAGTTTTTAGGTCAAAGGGTATTTTGGTCATTTTGCAAAGTAGGATAATTTCTCATCAAGAATCATTGTGAACTTTTAAGGGAATTTATTTGGGGCAAATGTTTTGAGTTATATGTGTGTTGCGCATGCATTGTTGATTTTTGTACAAAAAGTCAAATTTAAAAAGTCAACAAAAAAGGGAATATTCTTCAAAAATGCAAGGAGAGGTTTTATATCATTTTTGGGCATAGTGATCTCATGAAAATGACCCATTCATTTATATTCCTAGTATTTGGCCCTATATGGTTAGATTTTATGGAATTATCTTGTGAAGAATAATAAAAAAAGAGGATATTTGGAAGGGTCTCACAATAGTACAATAGTACAAGATGACAACTTGCAAAACTTGGGCACCACTCTCCACTCCTCATGAGGCGCAACCAGCCCATTATCCCCCCATTTTTGATTTATTTTCATTACTTGCAAAGTGTATCTCAATCATGACCCTCCATTCAAATTAAGATGCAAATCTCCAGCATTCATTCATAGTTAATGGCAATCTTGTGATATGAAATTGTGGAGAAACATTTTTGGAAATTCACACCCTCTCCACTCCCCTCATGAGCTGCACATATACACCTATTCACTCCCTCATTTGTGCTTTCTCAATGTCCTCAATCCATGTGATCATCAATCCTAGCCTTTGATTCAAAATTAAGGTCCAATCCTAGAGCATAACTAGAATGCAAGGACTAAAACACCCTCAACCCTAATTGCATTTTATAAATACCTTGTTAAGCCCATCTCTCACAATCTTTGGCCTCTCATTTCTCACTCACATAAACCCTAACACACTCCCTCTCCTCTCCCACTCTTTTGGCCGAATACAACCCACCACCACTACTCCTCCATTCTTCAATTTTTCACCATAAAATCCTCCATTTCTTTGATTCCTACACTAGATCATCTTCTACCATTCTATTCTCTTCAAGGTTTCATCATCAAATATCCAAGATCTAGCTATTTTTGAAGTTCAAGAGTAGATCCAAGTTTGTTCTTGAGTTCATTTCATATCTTTCTTAATTTCTTTGTCAGATTTTGAGGTAAGCCTTGAATATTTGCATCTAGTCTTTAAATTCTTGCATAATATCTCTTCTCCTCCTCTCAACTCCTTCATATTGTTGTTGTTACTTTGAGGAGCCACTTCAAACTCTATTGACAAGCACCTAGGGAGGCTTGGGGGTTTGAGGTGGCTCCTTGGCTTTGGAGGAGTTGTTCTTGTATTTTCTTGCATTTCCTTGCATATCCATCTTGTTTGCATAATTTTTGGTCAAACAAAACTCATTTTTCATGCTTATTAGCTTCGGCCAAGAAGGGAAAAATAGGGTTCTTATGTGTTCTTGCTTATTTCATGAGTTGTAGTTGAATAATTGCTTGATTGTGGGTATGTGTGGCCTCGGGTTCAAGCTCAAGAATTAGGGTTTGTGTTTTCTTTTGATTCCTTTGATTTTTGTGTGAATAAAATGCATGATTTTCTTGATGTTTTATCTTAGAACCTTGCATGGTAGATTAGGGTTATATCTTGTGATGCTTTGTGTGTTAATTTGTCAATTTTTGCATGAAATAAGTTGATGATTCAATGCACAATTGCATTCGGCCATGACTAGGGTTTTGGCCCCTTTTGATTGCTTGAAAATTGTCATTTTGATTGTGTTTGAGTAAATGCAAGTTGTGCAATTGTGTTTGTTCACTTTTTACCATTTTACTTTACCACTTCATTAACTTTTTACCAGAAAACATAAAAACATTTCACCACTTTAGTTTTTACCATTTCACTTAGTTTTTACCAAAACATTTTCACTTCACCTCATAAAACATTTTTACCCTCTTGCATTCATAAACTTTTACCAAAACTTTGCCCCAAATTTTTACTTTAACTTGCTTGTTTAGTTAAGTTATTTAGTGAAATAATAAGAAGGTCTTCACCCCTTCATGTGCTTCGCACACTTCAAAAGAATTAGGGTTTGGGTTTGTTCCTAAATGCTTGCTTTAATAAACTTATCTTTGTTGATGATTGGCAAGAGGATTCACACTTGTGCACTCTATTTAAGTGTTGAGGATTGACCAAAGCGATTCAACATACTTTGATGCTTTGATTGCTAAGATGACTTGCTTGTTTATGGTTTGCCAATGATCATACTTGAGGCCACTCTTTTGAATTCATTTGTGCCTACAACTTCCTTGTCTACTCTCATGTGGTATCATCAATACTTAGATAGGTCCATTCCTTACATTGCATCTTCCACTAGATGTGCATTTAGATTCCCTTGCGTTTTGTAGAAATGTTTGAGTATGGTCCTCGCCTAGCATCTTCCATTAGATGTGCATTTAGGTTCAATCTTGCCCACTCTTGCATTTTTGCTTAATGCCCAATTCAAGTTCCTTATTTGCCTATTTATGTGTTGTGGTCTAATATGTGTAGTCTAGGCTAATATTTGCTCAAGAATTCAAATGAGATTAGTTGCAAGTTATGTCCATGTTGTTGCTTGCCTAAGGATTCGATTTCAATGATTGTGCCATGCTTGAATCTCCAAATCTTCTTGCATTCATTGTTTTCTTTTCTAAATAGCTTAGCATGAAAATGGTGACTAGTGACAATCACCCATAACCTTTGTTAGTTTGGTTGTCATGAGAGCCTAAATTTCAAAAAAAAGATGTTTTCATATGCATAAGCTATACACTAGTGCAGAAAAGACTTTTAGTATCAGTTATTTTGCACTTTTAGTATCGGTTATCTGTCGATACTAATTCGACCGATACTAAATGTCTGACATTTAGTATCGGTTAAATAACCGATACTAAATGTGACTTTTAGTATCGGATTTTCAAAAAACCGATACTAAATGACGTTTTTTTGGTGAGTTTTATGTCTTGAAAACGTACATTTAGTATCGGTTATTTAAATAACCGATACTAAATTACTTTTCAACATTGTGTTTGTTGTCTAAAAAATGACATTTAGTATCGGTTTTTTAAATAACTGATACTAAAAGTGACATTTAGTATCGGTTATTTAAATAACCGATACTAAATGTCACTTTAACATTGTGTTTGCTGTCTAAAAAATGACATTTAGTATCGGTTTTTTAAATTAACCGATACTAAATGTCACTTTTAGTATCGGTTTTTTAAAAAAACCGATACTAAATGTCACTTTAACATTGTGTTTGCTGTCTAAAAAATGACATTTAGTATCGGTTTTTTAAATTAACCGATACTAAAAGTCTATCTTGGTGACTTTTAGCAACGGTCATCGTTAATAACCGATACTAAAAGTCTATCTTGGTGACTTTTAGCAACGGTCATCCTTAATAACCGATGCTAAAAGTCTATTTTTGGTTACTTTTATCAATTGACCAATTTATAATATCCTGATATACAAAAATATTTCCAAACAACAACACATAATAAAATCATAAAAATTCTTCAAATTCCATTGAAATTAATATCTTACAATACAATTTATGAAACTTAAAATTTCTATAAGTTTCTAAAACAAAAACGTCAAACTTAAAAATATTTCAAGAGATTGGTTGAACGAGTAACTTTGAGATGCTCCATTCAGAAGCATTTTACTCCTTTCCAGTGACCTTGTGCCACCATCAGAGGTGCCGCGATTACTGCCACCTTAAGTCTATGCATTTTGTCCAAAATTTTATTTTCTTCCTGTGATAAGTGATTATGAAACCAGATGTTAGAAAGTTATGATTAAGTCACCCTATCAAGGTTAAAACCCAAATAATTTGTATAAGTATTTCAAATTGAATAAGAAATAATTCCAACTAAACCATTATGATACCTCTATTGGTTTTGGATCAAGGGAGAGCACAACACCCCAGCTTGTTCAATAATTCTGTCAGAACAGACAAAATGCAATTTATTCAATTAGAAGATACAAAATTGGAAAAGGGACAAGAGAACAAGTACAAAACTTTGTTTACATGTGAACAAACACAAAACTTAACTACTTCCCCATTTTATGTAATAGCACAGTCATAGTAAATAAAGAATCTGAAGTAAGGTACAATACAAAAAACAAGAATGAAAATGATATCTGCTTTGAGAGCTTGCTTAATTACATAACTGCCAAGTCCCCAAGCTCAATTTGTTTCCACAAGCAAGTATCAGCAACTACAAATATGTAATCGAAGGATTATTCATCTATGTAAGTTAGCCAAGTGTTGATTGGTACAAGCATCTACTCTTTAGTCAAGTAAAATATCATAGATAACTTGGGGTATCCCACCTTATTCTCAAACACGTGGCTCGGTTGATTGGCACTCCTGTAGGCTCATCTTGCATACAATTTCTGGGGGTCCCAGTGTCCTGCATCCACCAAGAACATTTCTTCCCCTAGCGTAAAACTTCAGATTGAAATGAGAGACATGTTGAACACATTACATTACATTAGATGATCAAAATGTTGATATATCGTTATGCTATGCAGTGTTTTGCTCAATATGGAACCAAAGGTATAGAAGAGTCTTTAAAGGAGAGCAAACAAATTAGGATCAATTATGTTCCTAGTAAAGCTAAGACTAGGATTTTGAACGATGCATCTAGAATCTATAATATTTACAGTGATCAATGATATTTACAGTGATCAATACATAGGCATGACTGTTATAATCTACTTTATAACCCAGTTTACATTAGAGAGTAAATCATAAGTACTCAGTACAGGATTGTAAGTGAACATTTGTCTCACTTTATGATACATAAACCAAGATTCATGAAAGTAACTTTCAAAACAAAGAAGGATGAAAAGGTAACTAACCTGTACTTCACAAGTAAATAGACATTAATTCAGCTTCAATTGATTTCCAAAACAAGTAAATAAGGAAGCAGATAAAAGTCTAGCTTAGGATTTTCCTAACACTATAACTGTACTAAAAAGATGTAGCAGCTGGCTTGCAAAGCATGTTGGCCTCCACACCATAACACTTTCCAAATAAAGTTTCATGAAAAGCATGAAAATAGTAAATGCACAAAAGAGCTGTATAAATTTTTTACCTTAGTCTTAACTCAGTTTCCAACAGTATGCAGCAAGAGAGTAACTACATTTCAGTGTTAGAAATTAAAAATAATAATTACCTTACTTCTAGCTGAATATTGTCCTCTAGCAAAAATTCCAGAAGGTGTTGTCTCTTCAGGCATCTCATGAATGTAAGTTTCTGTTTGAGGGCTGAAGGTTCCAATCATTTCTTTACTGCTCAGCTATAACATAACAAGGCTCAAATATCTCTCCACCTTGTTCCTGCAATTTTGTATCTTTATACACTCCTCTCTTCCCATAAAGCTTGAGCTGTTACCACACACCAAATATCATCAAACACAAATAATAACAATAAAAATATTAGTATAAAAATAGTAGTATGAAAAAGTAGAATATACGGAAGTTTCCCTTTTCGAAAATAGTTTATAGGCATAGGCACATCATAAAATCCAACTACTAAGTGTGTTTGGATTTTGGTTTGAAAAGCCGAATGGTTTGGACAAAAACTTGTAACCTATTGACTCAAATTTTGAGATTGTTTAGTATTTAGTATAAGAGCTAAAAGAACCAGCTCAATGCAACATCATTTGTTTGTGATGAACAGAAACTCAATCACACCATGCATCATCAAGGCTTTGTGTTGAATAGGAATCCGACTTAAAGGCATCATCAAGACTTCTCCAATGTGTCATCTCAACTCGGGTTGCTTCGACTTTCGATTTTCACCAGTAAGAAATAAGACTTATTTTGTTTGAACAAAATATCACACACATCTTAAATATTGTTTATTCATTTTACAACACAATATCAAATGGTCCTTTGTATTTGTGGTACCATATGAACCAATATCAGGCCTGCTATACACAATGAGAACATATTTCATTGTAACTATGACAAAACAACATTATGATTATAAGCTGATAATCACGTATTATAAATTTATAATGTTAAATATTCATGAATAGAAGTATAATGTAGATCGTAATAGGACAAGTAGGCTTTACATTTACAAAGATAGCCTCAGAAATTGTACCACAAAGTAAAGAATTGCCGGGAGTAGTGCAATGCGGTATACATCTCGTTGAAAGCTATCATCCTCCGGAAGAACTGAATAAAATCACAAACCAACAATTAACTCATGAAAGAAAATGTCCTATGTGGAAGTTTTAGTACTTGCTTTGTCAAATGTTCAAGTTGTGGAATGTGAAATCAAGCTCTTGTAACTCACCTTGGTAGGATCACGGAAAGATCTGGATAAATCTCCATGTTCGATCTTGCTTGGTTGAAAAGTTATTACTCAGATTCTTGGCAGTATCAGCCAAGTCTTTTCTGATTCAACACTAGAAAAAGTAACGCGTGATGTCCGAAAAAACGCCTTAGCACTTGCGGATGAGGCTGATAAGTCCCATAATTCTTCATGCTGAATGACTTGTCCACTAATTTGGTTAAGAGTAAATTTGGAAGTAATTTGAAGTATCAAATCTCCTCCTACTCCACCAAGAAAAGACTTAGGCTTCCCTCTCAATGTCCACGTGATACTTAAAACACTCCTTGACAGCATCACCATTTCCTGCACATTCTCAGAACCAAAACCAAAATGATTTCATAATAATCCTACCTTCCTTTTATCAACTTCATTTTTAACATCAATGAATGAAAGAGAAATTTAATAGATTAATAAAATACATGGAATTAGAATATTTCAAACGAAAATTCCACTGATATAGTGAATTTTGTTGAACGGATAACCTTCAACAATTGTTAGACAATTACCTCAAACAGAAGATTTCAAACCAAAAGATGGAATAACTAAAAGGAAATGAGGTTTGAAATTGAAGTCAGAAAATTCAATAACAAAAATTGATTGGTGGCAAAACATAAACTCTTCAAATGCTTATGCCAGTAGATAAACTCAAATAAACCAATCCGGGTCCTAAGTACATAACTTGTGCATTTCTAGCCCATCAAATTAAAAAGAAAAACTTGTATACTTCAAGTTCTAAGAGTTTCCATCTACTCAAGCGTTGATCAAGCAATTGATGATAAGAGGGAATCGCAGAATCCCTCTACACAGATAAATTACAGTCACAGGAGCGTGACTCTATCATATAAACTCACCACAGATGTGTTGTCTAGTGCACTGCTTGCCCATGATGGTCTCTTATACTTCTCACGACCAGTAAAACTCCTGAGAGGATCCTGCATGTACACAAGAACAGTATCATAAACATAATATAAAATTCCAATGAGGGAACAAACTGCTATGAGGAAAAACATTATAGGAAAACATGTTATTTTGTTGACGAACAGAATAGATAGAATGTGTAGAGGTTTGGACAAAACAACCAAGTACCTTGTAAACGACAGAAACGGCAAAGGTTCCAAGTGCTCGATTTCCACTCCTTTGCTCAAGTATATCTAGTACAAGTTGTCTTGCAAGGGATTCTACCGAGGGACTACTGAAGCACTCAAACTAACTTGCAAAACAGTTTATAGGCATAGGCACATCATAAAATCCAACTACTAAGTGTGTCTCTGGGACAACAATCAGTTGCATGACACAGTAGCTGCAACAAATTAACAGAACTAGTTAGATATAGTTGCCTTATAAATAAATGTCAAGATGGACTAAAATTGCAATATATGATCCTTTATATATTATTATTACTCATTAAGTTTTCTCCCTTGGTCACAAATAGAGAAGGCACAGTTGTACAATATCCCATCTCTCTCAAATATCTCTCCACCTTGTTCCTGCAATTTTGTATCTTTATACACTCCTCTCTTCCCATAAAGCTTGAGCTGTTACCACACACCAAATATCATCAAACACAAATAATAACAATAAAAATAGTAGTATAAAAATAGTAGTATGAAAAAGTAGAATATACAGAAGTTTCCCTTTCTCTTTCTCGAGTTCCTTTTCTTCTTTTTCTTCTTGAACTCTGTTACAGTGAATCAACAATGGATGAATTCAAGATCACCAAGCTTGATCTTAACAAACTTCACACGTTCCATTTCTTATCTCACATATATAATAGAAGAGTGAATTTTATCAAAATTTAATTTGAATATATATATATATATATATATATATATATATATATATATATATTGTGGTTACAAAATCGAATTTGAACACGGAAGTAAAACGACAACACACTAACATACAATAAATGGAATACACAAAATCAACTGAGAAACCATATGCAATAAAACCCTAAATACACAAAATCAACAAATCCACAACATATGTAACAAAACCCTAACACCACAAACCCTATCAACTGAGAAGCAGAGAGAGTTAGTGAGAGAACAAACCGAGAGAGAGAGAGAGAGAACGAACCAAGGGAGCAGTAAAAATGAAAGACAAAAAATCAATCTTCAGAAATGGAAGAACATAGTAGAGTACCTTAGGGTTTTGTGAGAGAGTGTCGTGAGTGAGGAAGACGAAAGAGAGAACGGAGACGACGAGAGAACGGAGACGGCGATAGAACGGAGACGACGAGAGAACGGCGAGAGAGTGAGAACGGCGAGAGAGAAAGGTAACTGAGAGTCAGAGTGTGAGAGAGCGTTGTGTTGTAGAGAGTCTCGTGAGTGAGAGAGTGAGACCAGAGGACGCGTTAAAATTAGACGTCACCTTTAGTATCGGTTGTTTAAAAACCTGATACTAAATGTGTTAGAGACACACATTTAGCATCGGTTGTTTAAACAACCGATACTAAATGTAAGCGTGAAAATTGAAAACTTCAATTTAATTTCAAAATTGCCACCGCGTCTACATTTAGTATCGGCTGTTTAAACAACCGATACTAAATGGTGCTGTCTAAAGTCATTTTTGCACTAGCGAGAATCACCCATAACCTTTGTTAGTTTGATTATCATGAACGCTTTCAATTTCAAAAGATATTTTCCTAAGCATCAAAAGTTATGGCAAGTTGTTAGTGATGACCACCCATAACCTTTGTTAGTTTGGTCATCATGAAGGCTTTCATTTTTCAAAAGAGATTTTTACATGCATTTAAGTGAGTTTTTAGTAATGATCACCCATAACCTTTGTTAGTTTGATCATTATGAGCATCGCCTTCACTTTTCAAAACCAAAGCAAAAAGACTTTCACTTTCAAGGCTCGTTAGAACTACGTCTCTTTGATTCCCATTTGGGATATGTAGGAGCGAGCCACATTCTCGTCAAGCGCAACCATAAAAATTAGCATTTGCATAACAAAAAGAAGAGTTATTTTCATAACAAAAAAGAATCACTTTCGCAAACCAAGATCATTTTCAAAACAAAAACATTCTCCTTTCAAGAATCATTTTCAAACCCATTGTCGCTAGTGGCTAATCGTAACCTTTGTTAAATCTAGCCATTGGTAGCGATGTCTTTTTTCCAAAAGAACAATAAGCGATGATTACTCATAACCTTTGTTAGTTTGATCATTCGTGCCAATCAATCTCTTTCGAAAACCACTTTCAAAAGAGCTAATAAAAAATGAGTTGCTACTAATAGTCAATCGTAACCTTTGTTAAATCGACTAGTGGTAGTGACTCACATTTTCAAGAGTACTTAGCGGTGATTACTCATAACCTTTGTTAGTTTAATCATTCACTAAATGCTCGTCCTATTTCGAAAACTCACTAAAAAGATAAAAGACAAAAACCATTTCAAAGAAAAGACAAAGAAGAACTACGTAGCTTTGAGTTCTCCATCGCACCGGGAGATACGTAGGAGCGGGTCGCATCCCGTCAAGCACTCTTTCTAAAAAACCTTTTTCCTCCTTTTTTCATAATAAATGAGATTTTCATTAAGACTTTTTCAATAAGAAGTAGAGAGGCAAAATTAAGTATTTTTAAATCAACACACTAAAACCACACATTTAATTAAAGGTTCCCTCTCAGTAGAGAGGACGTGTGGGGTGCTAATACCTTCCCCGCGTGTAACTGACCCCCGAACCCAAATCTCTCAGTTTTCAAAGGTCATCCGCTTTTCCAAAAAGGTTTTTCTAATACTTTCCTTAAATAAGTATTGGTGGCGGCTTCATTGTCTTAGAAAAGTTGTAAACGAGGAAGGTTCTCCCTCGGGGACTTTTTCGGGCGCGACAACTGGCGACTTCACTGGGGACTAAAAGAAAAAAAAAATCAAAAGAGGGTCGAGCCTAATTAATTAAATATGTGATTTGTGTGTTTGATTTGAGTATCTTGTTTTGCCTCTATTCTTCTCCTTTCTCATACAAGCATTGTTGCATTCATATGCATTCGCTTCTTCTTCTTCTATGATTGTTTCCCCTCTTATCTTCTTTGCTTGTATGCTTAGTATCTCCATGCATTTCCCCCACTCTTATCATGTTCCCCCCTTCTTTGCTCCCTTTCTTAAGGTAAGCTCATGCATTTCCCCCTCTCTTATCATGTTCCCCTCTTCTCAGCTCCCTTTCTTAAGGTAAAAAGTGCATTATTGTTGGCACCCTAGGCTAGTTTATATTGGATTGATATTGAACCCTAGGGTAGACAACATGCTATTGTCTGGACTGTTCTGGATTTTTATTTGCAGGTGGGGTAGTTTTTAAGGAAATGCCCTTCACACACACACACGTGTACCTTGAGATAATATGCTTTGAGAGAAAGACCATAACCCAGGTCTGTGAGAGTACCTTAGGATGAGTGGATTCAAGTAGCGAGAGCCCATCAGGACCTTTGTCTGTTTGGCTACTTGCGAAAGTTTCAACCAGAGTTGTGCTCTTTCATGATGCCTTGTACCTAGCAGTTTGCTGCATTTACGAGGAATTTCGTGAAAGAGACTGTGGCTCTGATGACCTTTGTGAGGGTGCGAATACAGATACATGGAAAGATTACCCCTAAAACGCCTTAGATCATAGGTTTCTCTCCCTTTTAAGTCACAAGGGCGTTCCAAATTGTGTGCTGCATTGTTGCATTCAGTTTAGTCAAAAAAATTCCCTCAAAATTTTCAAAAAAAAAAAATCAAAATATATGCTTTTCCCTTTTCAATAAACGCCTATGTGAGGTGGCATATAGGTTGTAAATTCAAAAAATACCACTCCATGCAAAAACACAAAAAAGGCATCTTGCATCATTGCATCATTGCATAATTACATCGTTTGCATCATCTGCATTAAATAAAACCCAATTTTGAAAAATCATTCATCATGCATCTAAGTTGTTTGCCGGGATTGTAAAGTAACTTGGAATCTTGTCTTAGGCGGGAAAGATAAAGCAACATGGGATCAAGAAGCGAGATTGTACTTAATTCAAGGTTTCCGGTTGTCAAGAGAATAGATGTAGAGGGTTTGAAAGAGTTTGTTTCCTTGATGGGGTCGGAAGAGAGGGATTTATTCGAGAAGGCTTATGGTAACCTCCTCAGATTGTTGCAATTAGATGTCCAAGAGGGTGCTATTATGGCCCTGAGCCGATTCTATGATCCGGACACTCGATGTTTCCTCTTCAAAGACTTTCGATTATCACCAACTCTCGAGGAGTATGAGCAGTTCTGGGTTCTCAAAGTCGAGTTAGCACCTTACCAATATCAGAAACATCGGTACTCAGACCAGAGACTCTCTTTGTTGTTGCAAGTCAGTGTGAAGGAATTAGGGCTTCATAAGGAAAAGAAGAACCGTATCATGGGTTTCCCGCTAAGTTATTTCAAAGGTTTATTGAAGTTTTATGCCCAAAATAAGAAGTGGGGTCCTTTCAAGCAGCTGTTAGCCCTAACTATTTTTGGGATTGTCCTTTTCCCTCAGGTCGAGAAGTTCATTGATGAGACCGCTATTGGGCTTTTTCTAGCATTCATAAGTAAAGAAAATCCGATTAACCCTGTACCAACAATTCTTGCAGATACCTACTATTCCTTCACTCATCACCGTGTGTTAGGAAAGAAGAAGGTTGTTTGCTCTTTCCATGTTCTCTACACTGGTTCTCAACCATGTTGTCACTCATAAGAAGAAAGTCTGCGGACTTGGTAGATTATGCCCTGGGTTGTGAGGTAGAAGCCAGAAGTGCACAAGAATGGGTACACACTTTAGAGAGTCTCAGTGCTCTCAAAGTCTGTTGGTTCAATTATTCGTGTTGGAAAGATAGGCCTTCAATCTTGCTCCTGGGTGTGGCAATTTCGAGAATGTGCCCTTAATGGGAACCCAAGGCTACATCGATTACAATCCTTCTCTCACCATCGATGACTTGGGTATCCTATGAAGAATGCACCCACCAAGACATGTTGGCCCCTAATTTTTCTCGATAAGGAAGATTCAAAGAACCAAGGCTTGCTTGAAAAATCTCAAAGGCTTGGGAGGGTGTAGTTTACAAGGATAAAGAGGAGATCACAAAGAAAACGGGTGATGTTACTTTCTACCAATGGATCCACCAAAGAATTCAAGATGTTTGTCCACCTCGTCAGAATTCATTGTCAGTTGGGAAAGAAGTCCCAGAGCTTCACGTTCCAAGTCTCAAAGAACTAAGTGAGGTCAAGTCTGCCTTGTTCAAGGTAGAAGAAGAAAATAAAGCCTTGCAAGATAAGTTGGGGAAAGTAATTTCTGAGAAGAGAAAGTTAGAGAACGAGCGCAAGGCTGAAGCTCTCAAAGAAAGCAGCAAGAAACTTAAGAAAGAAGAGGAAAGTAATCAAGAAATGAAGAAATATCTGAGAGGGGCCAAAGATGAGTTGAAAAGATCGAATGCCAAGGTGGGTGAGGCCATGGTTAGAGCAAACGAATGGAGAAAGTTGTTCAAGGAGTCTGTGCAAAGTGAGAGAGCTACAAAGAAATCACTAGAGGAATTCAAGAAAGAGTCTCAGTCTGTGGCGTTTGAGCTTGAAAGTCAAATAAGGTGCATCAGACAAGATAGAGGTGCAATTGAGAACATCCTTAGAGAGTATCAGCAGGCTTTAAGGATGGAGCAAGAGAATTCAGATGAGTTAAGAAGGAATCTGATGCACATCAGTGATGCTTACCGACAGGTGTGAGAGGAGAGTCAATACTGGGAGCACCATTTTCTCGAGCTAGTGGGTGGGATTGGAAAGCAATAGATCATAGTTGAGTTGAGGGCAGAAATTCAACAGTGGAAGAACAAGTTCTCCAAGTTGGCATGGTTGGCTAACCAGGCAGTGAGGGATGTTCCCAAGAGGTTGAGGAAGGTAGAAGCTGAGATGCTGCCTTACAACACTCCGGTGCGAGTATATGAATTCGTGGAGTACTGCAAGTCTTTGGTTGAGGAACTCATGGAAAGGGCAAGAGAAGCTGCTGTAGTTAGCAAAAAGAAGAAGAACGAAGAGAAGATGAAGGCAATAGGCTTTTAGATTTTAATTCAATGTAATTTTCCCTTTTTTTAGAATGTTCACTAGGAAATTGTAATTTTTCTTAAAGAATATTGTACTTTTCTTTTCAAGGCATTGTATTACACATTTAAGGATATTGTATCTTGTTCCTCTCTTTGAATGATTAAAGTTATGATGCTTCAATGAAGTACGCTTATCTCGCTTGTTGATCCCAGTCGCGTTATGTTCTTGAAAATGTTTGAATATACGTTCATGACAAGAGCAAGTTGCACTGTGATTCCCGGTAATAAACAACAAATAACATAAAAAAATCATATGCATTACATTGCATTCATTAATTTGTCCTTTTGCTTATAAAAATATTTCTACTCAAACAGAAGATAAGGCAAGCTGGTGCTTGGACACGTTCACAGGCCAAAGGAATGGCAATCTTAAGTGACCTCGATCAACCTCAACCAGTAGCAGAGAATCAGAGTCATCCAGCTTCAGGCTCAGAGAATGGAAACGAGGCGGGCGGGCCTCGAGGTGCGTAATCGAACTGTTCGGCTCACGGTAGCTCCAGTCAGGGTGATTCTGAGATGAGAAATGAAATGAATGCCATGAAGGCACAGATGAGTGAGATGATGAGACTCCTGTTGTCTTTAAAGAATGGGAATGACTTTCAAGCTTTTCAGTGGCCTCCTTATGGCCTTCCTTTGGGTTATACTCATCCAAATCAAGAAGCTAACCCGAGAGCTGGTCCCGTGGCAATAGTTGAGAATGTACAACCGACGTCATCGGATCGGAAGAATGACTGGGAACCCGGGTTCGTGATCCGCATCCAATTGTTATACCTCAGCCTACTCCTCCACAGCCAGCTGCCATTCCACAGACTCAAGGCTTTGCGTCCGGAAACTCTGTTTACCCTCAGGTTCAGCACTCAATGCTTCCACCTCCTTATGGTGTAAGTAACTCCCCTCAAGTCTATTCTGCTGAGCACCAGCAGACCAAAGAGCAGTTCCAGATGTTAGAAGAAAGATTAAGAATGATTGAAGGCTTTGGCTCGGGGCTAGGGGAGCGGAGACTTGTGCCTTATTCTTGATGTGGTGTTGCCTCAAAATTCAAAGTCCCCGATTTTGACAAGTACAGAGGTGTGACCTGCCCAAAGAGTCCCTTGACGATGTATTGTAGGAAGATGTCTACCTACTCCCATGATGACAAACTATTAATCCATTGCTTCCAAGATAGACTTGATGGGGCATCTCTTAATTGGTATATGAAGTTAGAGCCATCCCAAGTCCGCTGCAGGAAGGATTTAGCAGATGCATTCCTCAAGCAATATCAATACAATACAGACATGGCGCGGATCAAGAAGGCAAATGCAGAGCATGGGCAAGAAGGACAATGAATCATTCAAGGAGTATGCCCAGCGATGGAGGGTTTTGGCTGCACAAGTTACACCTCCTCTTTTAGACAAAGAATTGGTTTCTATGTTCATGGAAACCTTGCCACCGCTATATTATGACCGTCTGATCAGCAGTGCATCATCCAATTTTTCAGATGTGGCGATTGTTGGAGAGAGATTGGAGAACGGATTGAGAAGTGGAAAGATTGCACAGGGGTCCACAAGTAACATAAGCTCCCAAAAGAAGCCATTCTCCGGCTTTCCCAAAAAGAAAGAAGGAGAAACCAATACCATCACTATCAGCCCACCATACCAGCCACCCGACATCCCAGTCCCCACTCCCACACAAACAGCCCGTCCATCCCAAAACAATAACCAAAGCAACCACCAAAGGACCTATCAAAACAGAACAACCTTTAACCTAATTCCCATTTCATACACAGACCTTTTCAACTACTTCATCACCAATAAGCTCATCAATACAAGACCCATGAAACCTGTTCAACCACCTTACTTCAGAGGATACAACCCCAATAGTACCTGTGCTTTCCACGAAGGAGCAGTTGGGCATGTTGTGGAGGATTGCAAAGCCTTCAAGATAGTGGTGCAAGACTTGATAGACGCAGCGGCATAACTTTCAAGCGGGAGGATCCAAGTATCACGACCAACACGTTGCTCGGTCACGGGAAGCATGACACTAATGCAATCATGGATATGAAAGAGCAGTCCCTAATCAGATCAGTAGAAGATATCCAGACTCCCCTAGAAATCATTCATGCAGAATTGTGCAAATTTGGGATTATTAGAATGGGTTTTGTTCAGAAAGGAGTTTGTACTGACGTCAACTGTGTGGGAGCATGTGAAACATTCAAGGTGGTGTTGCAGGATCTGATGGACGCCATATCATCCAGATGGGTATACAGGAGAAAGAAGAGGATGTTCTGACCTTCCAATCAGACGGGAGTAGAGGCGTGCAGAGACCTATCAATGTGCCATACAGTCGGAATTCGGCTGTGGAAAGGCCAAGGACTATTGTGATCCCATTTCCAGCTCCTAGCCAGAAGAACAATGATGTCCCATGGAGTTATAGTGTGCCATTTCCGGCTCCGAAATCTTAAGCTGCTCTTGACATCACCTATATTGCAGGGAGTAGTGGAGTAACCAGAAGTGGGCGTGTGTATGTTCCCCAAGCTCAGGAAGAGGGTCCTTCTAAGGCAGCAGAAGAGAGAATCCGAAAAGGAAAGAATGTAGAGCCAGAGCCTGTGATAAGTAGGAAGGTGTCAGATCCAGAGGTTACTGAATTCTTGAAGATAATGCGGCAGAGTGACTACAAAGTGGTGGATCAGCTACACCACACCCCAGCCAAAATTTCCATCATGTCCCTATTACTAAACTCAGAAGCCCACCGTGATGCCTTGGTTAAAGTACTGAATGAGGCCCATGCCGCCCAAGATATTACTGTCAATCAGTTGGATGGCATAGTTGGGAACATCGTTGCATCTAACTACATTACTTTCACCGATGATGAGTTCACCCCAGAGGGGAAGGAGCACAATAAGGCATTGCATATCTCAGTGAAGTGCGGTGAATATACGCTCTCCAGGGTTCTCATTGACAATGGATCCTCATTGAATGTTATGCCCAGATCAACAATGAACAAGTTAGAGGTAGATTGTTCCTACATGAAACCCACTTTCAACCCCGTCGAGCCTTTGATGGGTCTAAGAAAGAAGTCATGGGGAAATGAAGTTTCCAATGCAAATAGGGCTGAGGTGTTCTATGTGACCTTTCAGATTATGGACATTGAATCCTCATACACGCTTTGCCTCTTGGGAGACCTTGGATCCATGCAAAGCGGTATTTGTCCCTTCATCACTTCACCAAAAACTCAAGTTTGTAGTCGACGATAAGCTTGTAGTTGTCTTTGGGGAGGAAGAGTTCACAGTCAGCAAGCCTGTCCCCTCTCATTATATTGAAGCTACAGAGGAATCCTCGAGTCCGCCTTTCAATCCTTAGAAATTGCGAACGCTGTGTTCGTAAGTGAAGAATCCCCACTACCTGCACCCAAGTTGTCCAATGCTGATATTATGGTAGCAAAAAGTTATGCTGAAGAATGGCTATCAGATTGGGAAGGGACTAGGAAGATATGAACAAGGAATTCTGTCACCCGTGCATCTGCAAGAATACAAGGACAGACGTGGGTTAGGCTATTGGCCCACTCCAAATAGATAAGAGAAGAATGGTGAGAAAAATCGTGAGAAAAGATTGGCTAAGCTTCAGGGGAGAGAACCCAGATTGATGATGCCCCCCATAGATGACCTCAAGCAGAATTTTAGGAGTGCTGGCATGATGAACCCTAATCAGGTAGCCGTCATTGAGGAAGAGTTAGCTGAAGAAGGCGAGGGTCTGGGCCTGGTTCGTCGCAGTGTTGCAGGAGAAGAAATTGGCAACTGGAAGATCGTCGATTTCCCTGTTGTTTTCATTTCAAAGTAATGATCTTTGTAATGCAAATCTTTTGGCTCTTCCCAAGGCCTTAGGACATTTTCATAGGGGCATGCATGTTTTCTTTTAGATATCATCTATCAATAAAATGTAGTTTTGAATTCTCAAATGAATAAAAATTGCTTTTTGCGTCTTCATTTTGTGTCTCTATTTTTGCTTGTTCATTGCTTTTCTATTCCCGCAAATGCAGATCTAAAATGAATGCCTTTGAAAATAATAATCCAACGATTCATATGTTAATTTTGATTACCCCGTTAATCAAGCTGAGGAGGATGTTGAGGATGACTGGGAAACTCCTCCGGAACTGATGAGAATGGTTGAGCAAGAAGAAAAGGTTATTCAGCCACATGGGGAAACTGTTGAGATCATCAATTTAGGCACAGAGGGCGAAAAGAAAGAAGTCAAGGTTGGCACTTCAATGAAAAAGAGTGAGCATGAGAAGTTGGTTCAACTCCTGCGCAGCAATTGAAGATGAAGAAGATGATAAGCCTTGGTATCATGACATCAAGCAGTATATCCTGAATAGAGAGTATCCTCCAGGGGCATCGGAAAATGATAAAAGAACACTTAGAAGGCTGTCAATGAATTTCTTCTTGAGTGGCGAGGTGCTCTACAAGAGGAATCATGATAAAGTACTCCTTAGGTGTGTGGCAAAAGAGGAAGCAGAAAGGATCATGAGGGACGTGCATGAGGGCTCGTTCGGGACTCATTCCAACAGGCATACTATGGCAAGGAAGATATTAAGGGGTCAACACTATTGGCTGCGCAGATGGAGTCGATCACTACTGCTTTTTGTAAGAAAGTGCCACAAATGCTAGATTTATGCCGCTCACATCCATGTGCCACCAGCTTCATTAAATGTCTTGACTGCATCTTGGTCATTTCCAATGTGGGGCATGGATGTCATTGGTCCCATAGAGCCTAAGGCGTCAAACGGGCACCGCTTCATCCTGGTTGCAATTGATTACTTCACCAAATGGGTTGAAGCTACTTCATATTCCAGCATAACCAGTTTTGTGGTTGCCAAGTTTGTAAAGAAGGACATGGTGTGTCGCTATGGTCTCCCGTCCGAAGATGAATGGGGCAGTCGAAGTAGCCAATAAGAATATCAAGAGAATCGTGAAGAAGATGGTAGTAACCTATAAGGACTGGCACGAGATGCTTCCCTTTGCTTTGCACGGGTATCACACCTCAGTATGCACTTCAACCGGGGCAACCCCCTTCTCTCTAGTGTATGGATCAGAAGCGTTCTTCCCATTGAAGTTGAGATACCCTCTCTCCGAGTGCTCATGGAAACTAAGTTAGAAGAGGTTGAATGGGTTCAAACCCGTTTAGATCAGTTGAATCTCATAGAGGAAAATAGAATTGCAGCTTTGTGTCATGGTCGATATATACCAACAAAGGATTAAGACGACTTTTGACAAAAGGTTCGCCCCTGGGGCATTCAATGAAGGAGACCATGTGCTCAAGAAGATCTTGCCCATTCAAAGTGATCCCCGTGGGAAGTGGACCCCAAGTTATGAAGGGCCATATGTGGTGAAGAAAGCCTTTTACGGAGGAGCATTGATACTCACCAACATGGATGGTGAAGAACTCAGAACCTACAATTGATTCGATCAAGAAATATTACGCCTGAGAAAAATAAAAGAAAAAAGAGAAAAATGAGTCAAGCAAGAATTAGCTCGCTAGGTTGAAAACCCGAAAGGCGGCCTAGGCAAAATTGAGCGACCCGGTGGATTGAAAACCCAAAAGGGCGATCCAGGCAAAAATTAGGGTCAGAAAAGTTGGACATAAAAAGGAAAAATGAAAAGGGGCAAGCAGCGCCTCCAAAAGCTTGGATAAAAGGGTGATCAAGGCTGCAAGTATGAGCGGTTGGCATCGCGCTCCAGAAACAAAGAATGTTCATAAGATCTGTGTTGTGCGAAAAGGTGATGTGCAAGTGTACACAATCGCAACAAGTAATATATTGATAAGTAGAGTTCGTCTCCACATGGATTGGTATTAATTTTAGAGTTTAAAAATGAATTACACTTAGTGGAACAAGTAGCAAAGATTTAAGTAGCAACAGTTCAGTTGAACAGAGATTGTTTAAAGTAACAAGTTAAAAAGTAATTTAAAATATGAGAGAAATAAGTTGGATTGCTTTCACTAAGTAACTTCCCAGAAATAAGACGCTATAACGTCACACGCTATAGCGTTAAGCGCTGTTGCAAATGTTTTGTGCCTTTCAATCACTAGCGCGTGGTTTCATTACAAGATGCCTATGTCTAGGTTCTAAATAAGTTCACCCCCAGTATATGCAAGATCCCACGACTTAAGCTTTATGAACTATTGCACTTCTATGTCTACAGAAGCAAAAATTGATTAAATGTCTTTAACCAACCTTATCGTTCATATTAATCCTTGAAGTCTCTTTATGGTTCATGTCTGAATCCACAGAGGTACTTGTTTTACGTGGCCAAATATAAAACAAGTCTGGAAGAATTACAATACAAGGATTAAAACACAAAACGTGCAAAGTTATATACGGAATATCAAAGGTTCATTACAAGCTCTAGCAACCCAACTCAAGGAGTTTAGCTCATGTTGAGCATCATCAAAATAACACAAATAAACATACTTGCATTACCGTAGGTAAGAAGGAAAACACAAGTGCAAAAGATACAATCTTGATGCCTCCTAATCATTCACGTAGTGATGATACAAAAGCAGCAGCTTTACACCGTGAGAAAGGGTAGAAAATTACAAAGAAGAAAATAAAATCCAAAAAGCTTCAAAATGTATCAATGGAGAAGGAGAAGATGTCAAGTTCTATCTCTCTACCAATACTCTCTCTCTAGTTCTCACACTCTCTTTTCTCTAGAAAATCAGAGGGTAATGTAGTACCCTAGCATGTCATGCATGTCCTCTCAAAAGTCAATAAAGTTGATGTTTGCTTTTTCACCAACTCCACTATTCCATACTCATGTGATGCCAAGTGTCCACAAATATCCAATACAATCCGGGCATGTCAGCAAGCACAGTGGACACAAGATATGGAGTCTAGATTAATGAGATTGGCGCCAAAATTGCACTTTTACTTTAGATGCTCAGCTGATCTACCTTCTAGACGCTATAGCGCTAAACACTGCAATACTCACAAAACACATCAAAACATTCACAAGGGCACCAAATGTGCCAATTTTATAGCAAAGCAGTGTTTACCCCTTTCTTTCCTAATAGTAACAGAAATGAAATAAATACTATACTATTATTACTTGAGAACTTACTTAATTTAAAGATTAAAGGTATAAATAACTCATATAAATATAAGTTATCAATCTGCTGCGTCCATTCTCTTGTTTTTCTTAGTTTCAGAAAAATTTCCAATGTACTCCTTTCAGTCAGCGTGAAATTCTGCACGTCTGACTTCCATATGAATAAAAGTCTAAATTTTTCACTCTATCAGTTTGTTGTCTTATCATTGCTTTCTTTTCATTTCTGCTTTAAAACTACGTTTTATGGTAGATGATAAATAAATCATGGAAATGTGCATAAGTCATAGCATTAAGATCATTGCGAAATTTTTGAAAATAACAACAAAAAGAGACGATCTTTCAGTCAAGTAAGCTCACAAAAATCAAATAAGAAGAGTTGATTGCATTAGAACAAGAGGAAGGAGCTCGGCTCTCGAATTCTTAGCATAGATGATCGTTGTGTCTCATAACACAAGTCCTGCGAGTTGGTCGGACCAGCAAAAGAAAAGCCAAAAGAGCAAAAGAACAACAAAAGAAAAAAAAGAAAAGAACAGAAAAGAAAAGAAAGAGTTGAAAAAGCAAAAGAGCAATAAAACAAATAAAGTCATGCATTACATTCACCAAGCATAAAATCATGCACTTATCAGACATAGAAAATAATAATAATAATAATAATAATAATAATAATAATAATAATAATAATAAAGTAAAGAAAAGAGAAATTCAGACATTTGCATTACATTCATCATAAGAAAGCAATCATGGCATTTGCATTGCATGCATTGGTTCATTTTTCAGCTGCAGACAAGTGAGAGAGGATAAACACTTCGGTGTTAATGCTCGCCTTCAGATTCCAGAAAGCGATCCCCCAGTTGGGAGTTCAGAGGAGAGAAAAGAAAAAGAAAGAAAGAGAAAAGAGAAGAGAAAAGAAAAGAAAAAGAAAAAGAAAAAGAAAAGAAAAAGAAAAAGAAAAGAGAGAAACAGAAAAGAAAAGAAAGCGCTCAGGCGCGCATTGCAGTTTGGAGCCCAGAGAGATCATCGCTCCTTTCTGCCCAGGTCTTACGTCGTGTACGAGCAACGCGATAGACCGCAGCCCCATGTGAGGCGCAACGGAATAGTTGTATCAAGCCTAAGATACAGTGGACGCCGTGCATTGATCTCAGATATCGGTTTGGGTCGATAACGATCCCCCCGGTCGCTCGAAAAGGCCAACAGGAAGCGTGCTCCTCAAAGCCACGTGCAAACTCGGATTCGTCAAGAGTTCGTTTAAGGATTACAGGTTTTAGACAGCCTGGGCATTTTACCGCTTTCTGCCCATTTTACCGCTTTCTACACGCAAGTGCCCATTTTACTTTTTCTGTCTGCATGTAAGTGTCCATTTTACCTTTTCTGTCCGCACGTCAGTGTTCATTTACTGTTTTCGCATCGACACGAAAGTGTCTATCTTTCCGATAAAAGAAAAAAAGAGAAGAGAAAAATAGAAAAAATGGGAAAAAGAAAAAATTCGGGTTTTTCCAAGGAGACAAAATCGGTATAATTTCTGAATTCTTTATTTCTATTTTGCCTCGAAATATGTCTCGGCCAATTCATATTTCTTCCCAAAATCTAAATAAAGAAGGGCAGCTGTCATACCCGGATTTTGTCCGCCTAGGGTCAAAACCCTAATTTTCCACAAAAATAGTAAACTGTGAAGTGTGAAATCATTTTGTAGAGTGTAAGGAGCATTTTGCATGCATTTTTAAGGTTTTGAAGTCATCCTAGGGTTTTTAAAATCATTTTTAGAGTGGAAATGCATTTTTGGGGCAAGAAGCAAGTTTTTAGGTCAAATGGTATTTTGGTCATTTGCAAAGTAGGATAATTTCTCATCAAGAATCATTGTGCACTTTTAAGGGAATTTATTTGGGGCAAATGTTTTGAGTAATATGTGTGTTGCGCATGCATTGTTGATTTTTGTACAAAAAGTCAAATTTAAAAAGTCACAAAAAAGGGAATATTCTTCAAACATGCAAAGGTTTTATATCATTTTTGGGCATAGTGATCTCATGAAAATGGCCCATTCATTTATATTCCTAGTATTTGGCCCAATATGGTTAGATTTTATGGAATTACCTTGTGAAGAATAATAAAAAAAAAAAGAGGATATTTGGAAGGGTCTCATAATAGTACAATAGTACAAGATGACAACTTGCAAAACTTGGGCACCACTCTCCACTCCTCATGAGGCGCAACCAGCCCATTATCCCCCCATTTTTGATTTATTATCATTACTTGCAAAGTGTATCTCAATCATGACCCTCCATTCAAATTAAGATGCAAATCTTCAGCATTCATTCATATTTAATGGCAATCTTGTGATATGAAATTGTGGAGAAACATTTTTGGAAATTCACACCCTCTCCACTCCCCTCATGAGCTGCACATATACACCCATTCACTCCCTCATTTGTGCTTTCTAAATGTCCTCAATCCATGATCATCAATCCTAGCCTTTGATTCAAAATTAAGGTCCAATCCTAGAGCACAACTAGAATGCAAGGACCAAAACACCCTCAACCCTAATTGCATTCTATAAATACCTTGTTAAGACCATCTCTCACAATCTTTGGCCTCTCATTTCTCACTCACATAAACCCTAACACACTCCTTCTCCTCTCCCACTCTCTTGGCCGAATACAACCCACCACCACTACTCCTCCATTCTTCAATTTTTCACCATCAAATCCTCCATTTCTTTGATTCCTACACTAGATCATCTTCTACCATTCTATTCTCTTCAAGGTTTCATCATCAAATCTCCAAGATCTAGCTATTTTTGAAGTTCAAGAGTAGATCCAAGTTTGTTCTTGAGTTCATTTCATATCTTTCTTCATTTCTTTGTGAGATTTTGAGGTAAGCCTTGAATCTTTGCACCTAGTCTTTAAATTCTTGCATAATATCTCTTCTCCTCCTCTCAACTCCTTCATATTGTTGTTGTTACTTTGAGGAGCCACTTCAAACTCTATTGACAAGCACCTAGGGAGGCTTGGGGGTTTGAGGTGGCTCCTTGGCTTTGGAGGAGTTGTTCTTGTATTTTCTTGCATTTACTTGCATATCCATCTTGTTTGCATAATTTTTGGTCAAACAAAACTCATTTTTCATGCTTATTAGCTTCGGCCAAGAAGGGAAAAATAGGGTTCTTATGTGTTCTTGCTTATTTCATGAGTTGTAGTTGAATAATTGCTTGATTGTGGGTATGTGTGGCCTCGGGTTCAAGCTCAAGAATTAGGGTTTGTGTTTTCTTTTGATTCCTTTGATTTTGTGCGAATAAAATGCATGATTTGCTTGATGTTTTATCTTAGAACCTTGCATGGTAGATTAGGGTTATATCTTGTGATGCTTTGTGTGTTAATTTGTCAATTTTTGCATGAAATAAGTTGATGATTCAATGCACAATTGCATTCGGCCATGACTAGGGTTTTGGCCCCTTTTGATTGCTTGAAAATTGTCATTTTGATTGTGTTTGAGTAAATACAAGTTGTGCAATTGTGTTTGTTCACTTTTTACCATTTTACTTTACCACTTCATTAACTTTTTACCAGAAAACATAAAAACATTTCACCACTTTGGTTTTTACCATTTCACTTAGTTTTTACCAAAACATTTTCACTTCACCTCATAAAACATTTTTACCCTCTTGCATTCATAAACTTTTACCAAAACTTTGCCCCAAATTTTTACTTTAACTTGCTTGTTTAGTTAAGTTATTTAGTGAAATAATAAGAAGGTCTTCACCCCTTCATGTGCTTCGCACACTTCAAAAGAATTAGGGTTTGGGTTTGTTCCTAAATGTTTGCTTTAATAAACTTATCTTTGTTGATGATTGGCAAGAGGATTCACACTTGTGCACTCTATTTAAGTGTTGAGGATTGACCAAAGTGATTCAACATACTTTGATGCTTTGACTGCTAAGATGACTTGCTTATTTATGGTTTGCCAATGATCATACTTGAGGCCACTCTTTTGAATTCATTTGTGCCTACAACTTCCTTGTCTACTCTCATGTGGTATCATCATTACTTAGATAGGTCCATTCCTTACATTGCATCTTCCACTAGATGTGCATTTAGATTCCCTTGCGTTTTGTAGAAATGTTTGAGTATGGTCCTCGCCTAGCATCTTCCATTAGATGTGCATTTAGGTTCAATCTTTCCCACTCTTGCATTTTTGCTTAATGCCCAATTCAAGTTCCTTCTTTGCCTATTTATGTGTTGTGGTCTAATATGTGTAGTCTAGGCTAATATTTGCTCAAGAATTCAAATGAGATTAGTTGCAAGTTATGTCCATGTTGTTGCTTGCCTAAGGATTCGATTTAAATGATTGTGCCATGCTTGAATCTCCAAATCTTCTTGCATTCATTGTTTTCTTTTCTAAATAGCTTAGCATGAAAATGGTGACTAGTGACAATCACCCATAACCTTTGTTAGTTTGGTCGAGAGCCTAAATTGCAAAAAAAGATGTTTTCATATGCATAAGCTACTAGCGATAATCACCCATAACCTTTGTTAATTTGATTATCATGAACGCTTTCAATTTCAAAAGATATTTTCCTAAGCATCAAAAGTTATGGCAAGTTGTTAGTGATGACCACCCATAACCTTTGTTAGTTTGGTCATCATGAAGACTTTCATTTTCAAAAGAGATTTTTACATGCATTTAAGTGAGTTTTTAGTAATGATCACCCATAACCTTTGTTAGTTTGATCATCTCAATTTTTTTATTAGATATATTATTTCTACATGAGGGCATTCATGTCATTCACTAAGTAGATATCTTTCTTTCCTCTCACTTTCTACTCTATTTTCACTCAAACCAAATAACTAAAAAATCTTCCAACTTTCCACTCAACAATCTTTCCTTTAACTTTCTTTCCTTCCACCATCCAAACATAGCATTAGTTCTCCTTTCTTCTCTCTCTTCTATTTCTCCCATAAAAAATTACTCTCTCTCTCTTACCACTTAACTTTAGTTTTTTTTACCTAACTTTAAAAAATTTCTACTATCTACTCTAATCTAAATTTTTACAAACATTACTCTACTAAAATTACCTATAAGTGCATTTGGAAAAACTGAGATTTGGGACAATTGAAGATAAAAATGTAAATGAGTAACATTAAAAACATAAAAAAAAAAAAAAAACCTATCACCTTTTTGGGAAAAATTATCACCTTAAAATTTTAATTTTTCTCTCCGAAATCCAACTTTCATGCCTCTAGATCTAATATCTATCTATCTATCTAATCTAATATCTAATATAAATTTATACAAATAAACCTCCTATTAAAATACCAGATTGGATCTCTTATTAATAAGACACATATCAAATTTAAGGGTAAAAATGTCATTACCCTCTATTTCTTCCTTTTTCTTCTCATTTTTCTTTCACTCTCTTTCTTACTTTTCCCTTTTCTCCTGCACTATTTTTCTTCCGTTTTCTTCTTACTTTACTTTTACCTTTCACAATACTTCTCCTTTCTTCTCTCTCTTCTATTTCTCCCATAAAAAGTTTCTCTCTCTCCCTCTCTCTCTCTCTCTCTCTTATCACTTCACTTTTATTTTTTTTAACTAGATTTCAAAATTTTCTACTATCGAATCTAATCTAAATTTTTACAAACACTACTCTACTAAAATTACCTATAATGTCATTTGGAAAAAAATGAGACTTGGAATACTTTAAGATTAAAATGTAAATGAGTCACACTAAAAAACATTAAAAAAAAAACCATCACCTTTTTAGAAAAAATTATCACCTTAAAATTTTAATTTTTCTCTTTGAAATCCAACTTTCATGCCTCTAGATTTTTAGTAATTTAGATTTATTATTTTTTCCTCATTCCTAAATAAATGTTTCTCACTAACCTCTTTATTCATACCAATTTATGTTTTGTCATTATAATATATATTTATTTTAAATCAATGAATATTTTGTGTTGTTGTTACAAAAACATTGTTATGCAATTCTAACGAGAAAATATCATTTGTTACTGCTATAATTTGATCTCTTATTTTATGATTTTTGTTAGTGCTAAATTTTTATTATTGTATAAATTTATCGACTCTCACAATTTATAAATTCTTTTTATATTTTGCCTTTGAGTTCCAGTAGGAAAACATTAGATGTTTTTGTTAAATTTCCATACTTTTGATTCTCGATGGCGAAACACTACACGTTTTCAGCATACAAATACTTTACATTTGAGTCTCGACAAGAAACAATTACACATTACTAATAAACTATTTTTGTACTATGACTTCGTAAATATCTTTACGATTATGAATGAACGTGTCATTACAACATGTTTTGCGCTCTAACTAATAAATTTACGTTGTATTTAATTAATCCACTTTGACTCTCACTACTAAAATGTCTATTTTATCAATTGCTATTTGTTTGCCATTTATAAGAAACTATTTTCATTACTTTTGATTTCTTTCGGATAAAAGTAACACGTGTCCGGTATAATTTTGTCTCTGTAAAGCTTCCCCAAATATTTTAATATTTTATAAATGAACATTTTATTTTTGAGTCTAGATAAGAAAACTTTAGATATTGACACAATAATTCTTTTTATATTTTGTTTTGAGTTCCAACAGAAAAAATGTTAGATGTTGTAGGGATGGCAATGGGGAGGGGCGGAAAATTGTCCCCGTTCCCCTTCCCCATTCCCCGCCAAAGGGACTTTTCGTCCCCCATCCTCAAGATCCACGGGGACTCCAATTTTAAAAGTTAGCAAAAGTATAAATTAAAATATAATAAAATTAGAAAAATATATAAAAAGTAAGACTAAAATTCAAAAGTTCAACATTTTAATGTAAAAAATATAAAAGTTAGTCTTACTTTTATATTTTAATATTTAGAAAGTATACAAGTTAAAATAATTTAATATTTTAAATTAAAAATACATATAAAGAGACTAAAAAATTAATTACTTATAATATATATATATATATATATATATATATATATATATATAATAAGAATATTTATGTAATACAATCGGCAGGTCATGTCACATGGGTGGGTAGGATCCCCATGGCCACTTTGACCGCGGGGAGATTTTCAACCTCGTCCCCATTCCCACAGAGAAAAATTCCCCTCCCACGGGCCCCATTTGAGGCGGTCCCCGTGGGAATCCCACTTGCGGGTAGAAATTGTCACCCCTAAGATGTTGTTGTTAATCAAATGGGAAACAATTAATCAAAACAATTGATATGATCAACCTTTTTATAAATGATTTTTCACAAATTTTTTACACAACTTGAAATATAACCTTTTTCATCAATTTCTATCTTTTTCTTTTATTATATTTCACAATTTTCAAAGTGTTTATAAGTTCAAAACAAATTACTCCCTCCATATCAAAATAATAGTCGTTTAAGGTTTTGGAACGGAGATTAAGAAAAACAATAAATTGACAAAGTAACATGGTAGTTTTACTATATTATCCCCATGAATTAATAAATGCATGTTGGTGATGTCTTTGGTTAGCGAAAAGTTACAACAATTAATGAGGGTAAAATTGAAAAGATTTAATAAATGATGCATTGGAATGACAAAACGACAATTAATTTGAAATTTTTTACTTTGCCTAAAGAGACTATTATTTTGATACAGATGGAGTATAATATACAATGTCACGCGTGTTGATGCACAAGTATACTATTAGTTAATAAAAGAAAACCAAAAAATAATAACTACATAATAAATGAAATGTCAAGATTAATGATAATATACATAATAAATTAATTGCATAGTAGTATTAAATGAAGTTTTTTTTACCAAAGTATTAAATGAAGTTTGAAAAAGAAATTTAATGCTTTAAAGATTTAGTATTAAAAACTATTTAGTGTTCCTTATTTTTTTCAAAGAGATAAGATGAATTGACATTGTATTTATGGGTCAAATTATGCTTTTTTATTTTGACATCCAAATCAAACTTTTATTAAAGAATGCAATATAATCCAATGTTTTAAAACTCGGACCGGTGACCGACTCGATGAAGGTACTGAGTCATTGGGTCAAGGTCGGACCGAAGGGTCGACAGTTGAACCGCGTGACGATGACTCAGTCTCAATTACAAAATTTTCAAATATTCAGGACCTATAATCCACTAAACCACTCACATATGAAAAGTTAATTACATTTTATTTAAAATTAAAAAAATAATGCTTTTTAAATATAAAAAAAAATTATGTAACCAAAATACTAAAAATTATTATTAAAAAAAAAAGGTCTGCAATGTATTTCAAAATTTCAACAAATAATTGTAAATATTTTATATTTTTAAAATTTTATTTTATAGAAGAGCTGATACAAAAAGGTAATTAGTCATTTTGATCCCCGAATGTCGGTGCCCCTAAATATTTCAAAATTACAAACAAGTCTCAAAGTATCTTTTTTGTTTGTAATTTTAGGAACTAAATTGACAAAAAAAAACACATTTGAGGACCAAACTTAACATATCTTTTAATTATTCTTATTAATTATTGTCATGACTACGTAGTTGAGTATAATAAGTTGAGAGTGATGTACTCATTTTATGGGTAAAAAACTGAAAAATAACTAAAATTATATTGAAAGCCGACACTTATTTTGAGACTTTTTTTTATTACAAATAGGAGTAAGTATCAACCCAAAGCCATAAGGCTCACGAAATACATTAAAAACCTCATTCTCTTACATGAACAAATGGTTAGAGAACAATTCAAGAAAGTTATAAAGAAAAATCATGATTTTTGTTTCTTATAACCTACTAATACAAAGTGATGAGTAGGACATTATGCAAGAATAGGTGCTTCCAAGTCTCAACTCTCAACTTGGATCCAACACTTCTGTTTTTGATCACATCCTGCAAAAAAAAAAAAAAAAAAAAAAAAACAAAGACATTAGATGAAAACTTATAGATTGAAATTACATTTGATCACTATATTGTTCATGATCTCCATTGGAGCTAGTTTAACATGTATTTTTGTTCATAATACCACTGGTTCTTGCTATAAGAGTTTCCTTTGACTAGACTTAAACCCCAGAATAATCTTGTTATAGAGCTCTACAGATTACAGTTACGTCAATCTATTGCCACAAAATTTTCTACAAATACTTAACACGTAGATAACAAGACTGCTACTTGATTGTCAAACAATTTATAGAGACTCACCAAAAAACAGTTTATACAGAGAAGCAAAAGCAAAAACATACACCAAAATGGCACTCAGGATACTAGCTTAAGATATTTGTTGACAAATGAAATGGAACATAATAAGAGGGGAAAAAAGTAAGAGAGGATCAGAGACATAGAATGCTAAAAAAAACGTACTATTTTACAAGGATATAAATGGAGAGGCCACAAAATCACGAAGATTCTCTTCAGATAAGTTTACCATAACTTCACCTATTTTAGGAACTTTCATACGAAGGTAAAAGATAACTATGCATAGTCTGTGTTTAGCAGAATACACTAGAATAACACATTTCTGTTATACAATATATCAAATGCTATATTACTTTAAAATTGGGTTGAAAAATGAAAATCCTTATTGATTAAACTAATGTGTAGAGTATATGCCTGCAACTTAACTACCAAAATTTCTTATCAAGTAATATATAGGATATATGTAGTATCAATTTAAGAAGAATTAAAAGAGAGTTAAGAAAGTATATCAAGTATATACACAGCAACCAAATTCCTTTGTCAAACAAATGTTAGGAGGGGAGACCCGCTAAAGGTGGTCAATCAGATTCTTCGGCAGAGATTAGTCATCGATAAAGCCGATAGACACTTCAGTATCTATGACATAATAAAAAGTGGCCAATGTTTTCATCATGCAGTTAATTAAAATTTGTAGCCTTTTCTTTACTAACCTACCAATTGCCTATTGTCAATCAAAAGATTGCAGTATTGCTACCTCCCTCTTTATATGTTATTTATTATATACTTTTCGGAAAAATAAAATAAATGCAAAAGCATAATCCGATTCTTAAATTATTTAATTATATTTTCCTTAAATAAACCCCATTAAATTAAAATATTGAGAGTAAAGCAAATAAACTCAAATGCTGATGCGATTCTAGCACGTCAGCATTTCCTAAATTTATTATGGCCTTTTGTGATTTTGTTCCTTTTGCAGAAGGCCTGTAACCTATTACCTACCCCTTTTTAAGATTCTGAACTCAACAAGCATTCATTCAGAAAAAAGGAGTGAGGAAATATTTGGATTTGCGGGTTTTCTGCAACTATGGAGAAGAACAGCAGCAGAATCTGTGGGATTTGTGATAGGCACTTCTCGAGTGGAAAAGCCATGGGAGGCCACATGAGATCTCATTTAGCCATACTGCCAATTCCTCCAAAGCCTGAAACCAAGAATCAATCACCAGACAACTCAGCCGATTTAACCCAGCGTCCAATTCAATCTGCTTCCTCACTGACTTACCATCCAACGGAGAAACACACACAGAATTTCCGATCTCTGAAACGCAACTTCTCTGCCTTGGCAAACTCAAACACCAAAAATGAATCAGGATCTTATTCTTATCCTAAGAACCCAACCCGCAAAGATCCGAATGCCGCAAAACTTACCATGAGCCGCTGATGCAAAAGCTGAACCGAAACAAATGAGTTCAATAGCTGAAACTCTTCAAGCAGAAAAAGCCGCTTGGTCTCTAGTTAAGCTTTCCACCGATAAATGGCCAGAAATCAAAGAGATGAAGACACAAAACATGAAGGAAACCGACAAGATGGAGGCAAAAGATGGTGAAGATGGCAGAGATGACTCACTTTTTCAAACTGACTCTCAAGCCAGGTTCAAATGTGATAGGTGCGGAAAAATGTTTCGATCTCATCAAGCTCTTGGTGGGCACAAATCAAGCCATAAGAAAAGCAAGGATCTGAGCCAGGAAGGTGGTTATTCTGAAGATGGCAAAGGTGACAGCAATGGAGATGTTGTAGATCAGAAAGTGTTCCAGTGCTCATACTGCTACAGAGTGTTCAAGTCTGCTCAAGCACTCGGTGGACACAAGAAGGTACATTTTTCTGATGTTATGGTTACTAATGTTCATAGCAGTGCTAATGAACTTAGAGGTGTGTTGGCACATCAAGTAGATCTTAATTTTCCAGCTCCTAGTGAAGATGAGAAGGTTAGCAACACCCACATTGAATCAAATGTCCAGTGATGGATTGAGCTTTGAATCTCAGAGCATTTGAGGAGGTAAAAATTTAGACTTAATTAGCTATTCTGTAGACAGTTATGCACTGTTCAGCCGTGGATGTTAAGACTTTATATATGCTTTCAATCATTTTAAGGTTAAACAATTTGACATTGTGGTTTTACATTTTTGTAAGAGAGATCTTTGTTTTGATTATTATTCAAGTGTTCTTGCTAGTAGTTTCTATCTTCTTTGTCTGTTAGTTCACGCTGTTGAGCCTAATTATTTCTCCATATCTCCATAGAGGCCAAAGTGATCGTATTTTCTTTTGTTTGAACATGTATGGTTTAGTTCAAACTTCAATAGCCCCTACTCTGTATTTTGAATGTTGGTAGAAAAGTAAAAAGCCTGGGATGGATGGCTTCTCTAAGATAAGAAATCTCTAATTTTTGACATGGCTTCTAACTGGAACATGAAAATATGACTCCCAAACCATGGCTTAGACTAATGGACTATCATGTTATAAAAAAAGGAGTAAAACACATAATATGCAACTTGCTGAACAACAATCGTAAACAAAATTTCTCTGTTATTATAAATTCGTATTAGCATGATAACATGTGTTGTCTGTCTCCTTATAGCGCCTTTCATACAAAAACTTTTTCAAAATTCTTTGAATCTAGGCTTATAGGAAAGGACCATTGCAAACCTGCTAATGCAGATGCTCTGATATGGCTTTCTAGGAGAGAAATTTAGCCTTAATGAATTACCCCTTTTTTCAAAATTTGATAGTTTCTGTGAGTTCTGACTTCTGATGGCTTCTTTGAATCCATTACTGGCAAAAAGTAGATTTAAGAGAAAACCTCAGAAATCATGATCCGATAAAAAGGCATCAGATCTATCTGCAAAAATTTATATATGCCACTATAATTTCAAATATAAAAAAACAGGGAATTGGGATTGTGCAAAAGTGTGGCACCCTCTATTGGGGCCCAGGTGACTGAAAAAAGGAGAAGCAGACAAAACTGTACAGAAGGCGTCTAATTCAAGTAATAAAACGGCGAAAAATGCAAAATCCAAGCGGCCGGGAAGGCTGAATGGAGTCATATGTGAATCACAAATACACACACACATACAAAATTGTTTGTGTTATGTGCATGCGCATGTGAACCCAATTACTTCGGGAGTAACTCCTCGCATTGTTACTCCACTTAATTTACTAGACATTAAATTTCACCAATTCAACCATATATCGTCATATTATATTAATGATCATGCACACAAATTTCAAATAATTTGTACATTCGTAACTATATAATATTATAGTCGATATTTACTTATATTTTTTAAAACATATTTGATGTTGAATTGAAGTTATTTGAATAATTTTTAATTTTTATCGAGTTGATCCACTCCATAAAATCTTTTAGTTGAACAGATGTATTGGCAACTGGCATATGGATAGAACTGAATGGAACAACGTATTTTACTTTGTTCTCATTGGTTCCACCATTTTAGTGAAATTAATTTTTTTTTTTTTTTACTTTTTATCAAATTTGTTCCAACTTGTTTATCAAACGCTACCTGAGGGTTGTGGATTCAAGTCATATAGGGGGAAGTAGGAACCACTATTAATCCATTTTTCTTAGAGATATATATGACATAAGGATAGTAACAACAAATTAGCGTGGCTCCCAAACCTACTTCAATTAACCTCCTGGAATAAAAGCACCTATGAAATGCTTCCACAAAACTTAATACAGGCACCTAAAACTAAACAAATACTCCAAAAATAGTTTCAAATCAGAATACTTGCCAATCCTCATATTCATAGTCCAACTAATAAATCAGGCATTGGTCCTCAGATATTTGAACAGAACAGAGGGCATAGAACGAAACTAAGTAGAGGAACAAGGCCAAATGACTCCTAAGCAATAACTTGATATTGCAAGTTCTCTAGTTGTATCTAGAGTAACTTGATATATCTAATATTGAATCAGAAATCTGTAAACATAAACCCAGTTACCTGAAATTTATCTGTATAGACAATTCATCTACCAATCAAAATAGAAGTATGAGCGTATGTGGAGAATACCCATCCCTGTAAGAAATCAATGATAACTCAAAGTAATAAAATGTGGAAAAGGATTACAAATACAACAAATACCTTCCAAGGGAAATGAGAGGAGTAGGCTCAGGAGGCAACGTAAGAGCAAGTGCAGAAGATTGAGATGTAGGAGTCTGGACTGGAGGAGTCTCATCAACAATAAAACTAGGTACAAGCTAAGTGCTTTCAACAATAACACTAGGTACAAGCTAAGTGCTTGAGCTAACAGCCGCCAACAACTGCACAAGGTACAAAAGATAGTGGGAGTGTCTTAAACATGGGACAAGTGTACTTAGCTGGGATAGGAGGCAAACGTAAATAGTGAAGATTGACTCAAGTGTAGAGAATCCAAAGAAAGATTTTATTTGAAAAGGTAACATCTCCTAAGACTAGATACATATGGAGGCTAGGAGAATAACAATAATAACCCTTTTGGGACTAAGTATAACCAAGAAAAATATACACTAAAGAGATTGAGAAACAACTTCATTGAGACAAGAATGTGGTTATGACAAAACAACTTGATCTAGAGACAAGAAGTGCCAACAAAAGCAAGACCTGTTTGGAAAATAACACATAATACAGTCCTTGTTTATTAAGAACAAAGGAGGGCACCTGATTAAGGAGGTAATTAGAAGTAAGGACAACATCCACACACAAAAAAAAAAGGAATATTGCCCAGGATTAAATGCGCCAAAGTTGTTACTCAATAAGACATTTAACAACCCTGCTTTGTTGAAGAGTACAAAGCGCGCGATGCTTGGTGAAGAATGCCATGAGGAGTTGCAAATATTTGAAATGATTGTGATAAGTACTTTCGAGCATTACCACTGCCCAAAGTACAAATAGGGCACCATATTGTGTTTTTATTTCATCACAAAACTGCTGAAAAATTTAGAACACCTCAAACCAAATTTAAATCAGAAGTAGCAAAGTGCAATGTGAGTAACCCATAATAATGTGACACTGTGTAAACCGCAATTGACTAGGACCCCAAACGACGGAATGGGTAAGGCAAATGAAGATAGAGCATGATGACTAACTCAATTAGGAAATGAATTAGACGTGTTATGCACAGCTGGTACACTATGTAAATGAAGATTTTGCACATAAGAAAATGGATATACAAGCACGTCCTAAGGTTGTTGGATTTGAGATTTTAGTATGTTGTAGATCGACTGACTACAACTACGACAAACACGATGCTTGTTTTGACCTACTTTTTCGGCAGCAGTGACAGTGGTAAAACAAACTATCCAAAAGATGCCAGAAAATGCACAACAAAGGACATAAGAAACCCGTGTGAGACACAAGTTTCAAAATTCACCAGTGAGAATTGGGTCCATACACAAATTAGTTTGCCTCTTGTCAAGGAAGGAAGAGAAACAAAACACATATGATGACATTCGTGTATCTAAACTATACATTTAATTTTTTTATTATATAGACTATAAATAAAAAAAATAAAATATGTTTGCGACATTAATCGATACTATACAATGTACAATTAACCTATTTACTTTTTTTAACATTTCTTGTTCCCTTTGTTGGTGGAAAATAGATGTTGAGACTTCCATATTGGATAGTGATATGGCTTGAATAGTAATTACAAGGGGGTAAACCCTCACACCATGAGCTAGCTTTTGGGGTCAATTAATGTCAAATCCCAAACTATAAGATGGTGACCCCTGTAGATGACTAATTGTGCAAACTTCGCACATTAGATGCGCAATCTTGGGCGTGAGGAGGATGTGTTAAGAGCCACACATAGGAAAGTGATATGGCCTGAATAGTGGTTATACATGGGGGAAAACCCTACCCTGTGATCAAGTTTTTTGGGTTGAGTTAGGCCCAAACCCAAATTCTAAAAATTGATTGCATAAGACCCTCTAGGACCAAGATGTGGGATGCCAATTAATGGTACCAAAAATGAATTTTCACCTTTATCACACATCACCTATCAATCTCCCTCACACCTTATTGAACATGTAAATTCATTCTTTGATTGAAGAAGATAGGGAAATGGGATGGAGAGTTTGAGATCAAATTATGGTTTCATTTTTTTTCTATAATGAATATTAAGAAATGGGAAGAGAAAAAATTCGAAGATGTTTTATATTTAAAAGAGAAACTTCTAAAATGAGGAATGAGTAAAAATCAGGCCACATGTGCATCCTACATGATGCTCAAAGCACCATATGCGCATGTCCGTGAAATGCCAACTTAAGCTTGTTAACATAAAGACAAATATGTCTGATGGAGTCATCTTTTATGGACCACTTGAGCAATTTCCGCATTCTAGGAAAACATGTGAGCAATCCCATGTCGTTCAAGGACCGAAATAGCTATTAATATTATTCGCTACCTTGCCACACTATTATGTACCTAGAGTATATTAAATGGGTTAAATTAGCCCAAGCATGAAAAATTGGAACCGAACTAGGAAATGTTTCTAAAAAACATATTTCCTTAAAAGCAATTATAATTCCATTACATTAGAAAGATGGTTGATAATTCGTAAGAATGAAAAAGTCACTCACAAATCACAATTTACAAGATGAGACTCAACGTGCAAAGGGCGGCACAAGTATCTCACGGTGGCACTTTGTTTTGAATCTGAAAAACACACCTATCTTAAAAGTTAGAACTAAAAATTTCCCACATGCAAGTACAAGAAAAAACCACATAGTTGGGAACAACAGAAAACCTACTAGTATAAAGGAACTCAGTCCTAATCAGACAAGTTTACCCCAAAACACCACCCACCAAAACGTAATTGATCCTATTCACTTTGGATTCCCAACATCATATTATGAATTACCAATAATGTGGCTACTGATGTGGTGAAGCACGTCTCTTTCGAACGTAAACAAACACAACTCAAAAACAAATACTACACTACATAATTTTCCATTTTTCTTTTGCTTAAACAAACACAACTCAAAAATAAATACTATACTACATAATACTCCATTTTTCCATTGCTTGAATGAGATCACAAAGTATAAATTATGCTTTCTGTTCAAAGACAATGAATATTTTTTGTCCTGCCTTTTCTCAGTTTTACTCTGATTGGTTTTAGAGATATCTTATTTAGAAAAAAAATGGATTGCATAGTTTTGATATAGATGGAATAGACCAACCAGTATGACTCGAAAACAAGTAAACCAGCCAGGTATTCAGTTCCTTGAACTCAAAAAATTCGCTAATATCAGAACTGGGAAGAATTAGATAGCCATTCAAACCATTCCAAAACTAGTGAGTAAGAACCAATTTGTTTTGGTTAGTTTCTATTTTCAATTTAATCAAAAATATTTGTTTGACCACATGAAGACACAAGGACCTATATACAATTATTATTATTTACTTTTAGTCCAAGAAATATAACATTACCGACAGCGAAGCGCAGCTCAGCCGGTTAGACGCTTCACCTTCACCTACACCCAAAAGGTCATGGGTTCGAGTCATAGAAGGGGGAAGTGGAGAACACTATCCCCTTTTAAAAGAGAGAAAAAAAAAATATAACATTACCAATGTTAATTTAAGTTTTCACTTAGCTTAATTTCTGAACATCTTATGTTAGTTTATTACTTAATATAGATAATATTAAAAACATATTTAATTATACACTGATTCGACCACCAATGGACCAGTGAATCGTGAACCTATGTTTTCACTAATTCAATGGCTGGTCCAGTTTTTAAATTATGAGCCACAGATTACCATGAAGAAAAAGTAAAAGCCTTAATTACACTGTTCTTCAAATCTTGATTCAGAGAAAGAGAGAAAGTATGTATTACCAGTTAGGAACCCCTCCAATAAAATCTTTCAGAAGTTGCACATGTAAAGCTTTCACTTCACCAAACAAACAAGCAATCCTCTACACAAGAAAGAATGAATAAAATCAGGTTTCAGTAAATACTAATAGTAATTTTATGTCGCAGAGTGACTTGCAAGTATATGTCATATACACATACATATCTCATGCATATGTAGCAAATAGCAGTCAATAGATAAAAAAGAACCGATATAGATCAAAACACATTACAGAACGAATCAGCCAACAAGGAAAACAAAATCAGCCTAATACTCTCTACAAAGGGAAACATATCATAAATTTTAAAAACCTGAAACAAACAAACGCATTGAATTGCACGAAATCCTAAATCTAATAAATAAAGAGGATTAAATGAAATTCAAATATTTAGTGAATTGAATTACATGAATCAAATAGTGCGTTCTCTTCTACCGCTAATTTCTCCGTCATAGAAGTTTGCAGGAAATGCTCCTTTTGTGATGTGTTTTGCAGGGGATTCACCATTCCGCTGTGGAATTTGGACACTGCTGTTGAGTTGAGGTCTGAGCGTGGTTGTTTAGAATCTTCTAAAAGTTTGAGACATTGAGTGACCTAATTTCGGAGTTTTTTCATGGAGCAATCACGATTTTGAAGAGATTGATGGAAGCAATAAGGGGAATTTCCATGGAGTTGGAGAATGTGATTCGACAATATCCGGCGAAGGTGGAGTGGAGGAGTCAAGGCACACCGAAAGACTGCGTTTGGAAACTCGAGATTTTGGTACTGGAGGAGAGCGTAGAACAGTGTTTGGTACTGGATGATGGGAAGGTATGCATTATTTTAAAATTTGTGTGTTTGGTTTAATTTTTTTGAGGTGAGGGAAAGGAGGGGCGGAAAATGTTTCTTCACTCAATTTTGTATGATTTTTTTTCTTATCTTATCTTCAGAATCTTATCCTCCTGCCCAAACGCAACCCGTGGAAAAGCGCCTAGGCTTCAGCTTCAATTGTTGGGCACCCGTCAAGCTTCAGAGAAAAAGAAAAGAGGAGTTCATCATCGTGATCCCGTGCGACACCACCACAACCAACACTCGCTCCACCGTTTCTCACTGAAGCAGCCACATTCAGTTTCACGAAGCCAAAAGTAGGAGGAACCCCAAACTCAGCACTTGTCTTGTTCCTTCTGCGAACTAGAGGATCAAGTATTTGAGCGACGTTCACGACTTGTAGTGAGGCTTCAATTCTCCCCTGAGCTTTGAGGAAAATCGATTTGAAAGAGACACTGTTGTTAGCAAAAATAAAGTTATTATGAGCAAACCGAATACAATCCAGCACCACTCCAAAGGTAAGAGTCCAATTGATTTGTTGCATGTTGCTCTTCTTGTTCAGATTAACCTCTAACCATCTCTTCAAAGTTTGAATAAGGAAAAAATCAACCGGGAGAGGGGTATTGAAGCAGTTCCGCAACAATTTAATATGATTGCAATTGCGAAAGACATGAAGTAAAGTTTCGTCGACACCACCACAGATTGGGCACAAGGTTGAATTAGACACGTGTCTTCCATATCGTTCAACATTCGTAAGAAGGATCTCCAACAGAGCTTTCCATAAGAATAATCTAATACGTGCAGGACTGGGGCAACGCCACACTAGATCAAAATTAGCAGTGACTAGAGCAGAAGGATCTTGTTTGATAGCAAGATATGCAGACTTGGTTGAGAAGGATTCATCTGCGTTAGCTTTCCGTACATATGTCTTCATTAGCATTGATATAAGGATCTGGTTCTTTTCAACTAATTCAGCAAGTAAAAACTCATTTAACACATTCTGATCCCAATTCATTTGATTGTTTACAAAATCACTAACCCTTCTTTGCCTAAGGACGTCATTGAGGGGTTGAATAACGATTTCAATTAGAGGTTTGTCATGAAGGACCCAACAATCCTCCCAAAACCTAGTAGTTACCCCATTTCCAATTTGTCAAGTCAAATTACTTCGGAAAGTATTCCAATTAGTACAAATACCCTTCCAGAAATTAGAACCGCTCTTCTTTGAATCAACATTAGGAGAATCAGAATAGCATGTATTATATTTAGCTTTAATGATAGACTTCTAAAGAGCCGGAGGTGGAGAGAAAAGGTTCCAAGAATCCTTCAACATAAAAGTGGAATTCAGATCTCTCGTGCTTCTCAACCCCAATCCACCTTCTTTCTTAGGTTGGCATACTTTCTACCAACTAATAGGATGAAACTTCATTTGCCCATTCTCTTCCCCCCAGATTAAACCCCTACAAATCTTGTCTATGTTGTCACAAACACCTTTAGGGACAGTAAAGGATTGCATAGTATACGAAGGAAGGGCTTGTAAAACGAATTTGGTAAGAGTAAGCCTACCAGCAAGAGAGTGAGATTTTTAGACACTCAGCCTTTGATTGACTTTATCAATTATGAATCTAAAAGAATCCTTAGTCACCTTATTGTGAAAAATAGGAGTGCCCAGACACTTACCCAAGTCAGAGGTATTTTGAAATCCCAAGGTCTCTTAGAAAATAAGGGACATTTTCAGAGTAGTAGACCCTAGTTTTGTAAAGACTTACTTTCTAGCCAGAAGAGGCACAGAAAGTTTGCAAACTCGTTTGATGACTTTGGTTAGGGTAGAATCAAAGAAACAACGACAAGTCATCAAAAAGGCAAGACGGGAGATATAGGGCATCTTCTAGTAATCTTAATAGGGGACCAGACCTTATTTCTAACCTCAATATCAACAAGGTGGAATAATCGCTCCAAACAAAGGACAAAAAGATAGGGTGATAGGGGTCACCTTGTCTAATGCCTCTTGAAGGAGAGAATTCATCAAGTGCTTCCCCATTCCTAAGCAATTGCATAGTAGGAGAAGATATGCAATGCCAAATCAAGTTGGATATATGAGGGGGAATACCAATGTCATCGATAGCCTCTCTAATGAAATTCCACAACTCACATAGCCTTCTCAATATCAATCTTGATAGCCATCCAACCTTTGTTTCCTTTCTTCTTTCTCATAGAGTGAAAGATCTCCTGAGCCACACTAATATTATCCTGATCTTGGCGTCTAGGAATGAAAGCACATTGTGAAGGCTCAATGAGCTTGTCTAGATGAGGTCTAAGTCTAGCAGCAATAATCTTAGTGACAGCCTTGTGATAACTCATATTTATATGAGTTATTTATACTCACTCACGAATAAATCATGCAAGTTCTCTAGCAATACAAGGTTTAATTAATTAGTTTTATAAAAGATTTCTGAGTTTAAGTGAATAAGAGTTTTAATAGATAAATCTGTGCATTTAGGCACCAAGTGGTGCCCTTGAGAGCGTTTTGATGCTTTTTGTGCTTGTGCAGAAATTCCAGCTCTGAACGTTACCACGTCCCTCACCACGTCTACCAAAGTGCAGCAGAACAAGGGTGAAAGATCTTAATTTTGGCGCGCTAAGCAATGATAGTCAAAGATATAAAAGTCAGAAGATCTTCTATTCCCCATAAGTTGACACGCAGATACAATCGTAGCGCTGAACGATTGTCGTGAGAAGATGGGAAAGCAGGCTTGGTAGGTGAGTTAGTGACATCAGCACGCGTAAGCAAGGTGGCTATTTAATGAAGGCTCAGCTCTCTCTCAAGGCATCACCTACCACGACCACAATCATCATCTCTTCCAAAAACTTCAGAATCACTTCATCTTCATCCCACCATCTCTCCATTAAATTCGAGCTAGTTTTGTAAAGAAGATCCGAAAGCAGACTTCATCGTATTTTGCTTGTCCGAACTTAGTATTTATTTTCGCATTTTGTAAAGCTCGGACGTTGTAACGTCTATACAAATGTATATGCTTAAAAGTTACTTAGGTGTATCGTTTACAATCAAGTTCTTTTCTCATTATGTATGGTATTAGGATTTTAAATCCTTTTCATTCTCAGAAAGATGCTCGGCATGAAATTGAACACTTTGTAGTTGAGTTGTTGATTTGCTTTTAATGAATTTCTAGCTAATGTTATGAAGTGTTAACGTTGCCTTCGCTTTTAATTCTTTGCGTAATAATATTTCCAAAACTTGTTTTGAGGTTGGCCTCTTAAAATGGGTAGATTCATAGTAGTACGGACATGGTCTATGAAAAGAAATCAAAGATTTATATGAACGAACAATGCACTAAAGACATTTAGGCATCTTTATCTAAGTCTAGACATAGAATAGATAATAGTTCATAGAACATTGCTGTGGGTACTTAAAATACAGGAGTGGGCCTATTTAGAACCTAGACATAGGATTTCTTGTACTTGAAGCTCTGACGTTTTGTCTGAAAAACAATAGCTCTTTTGCAACAGCGTCAGAACGTGGCCACGTCTACACAGATTAACTTTTGAACGTCATAACGTCTAAACGTTATAACGTCTGGCTAGGAAGGATTTATCTGCATGCAACAACTCAACTCATCTCTCATTCCATACCCTCAACCAACATTTGTTTACTTGCTTTAATCACATCTTTAGTTTTAAAAACAACTCTTATTGCCGATTTGTTACTTAATTCTCTTGTGCTTTGATCTTGAACTTTGAAAAGCAACCCAATCCTCGTGGGAACGATCTCTTACTTAAATCCACTTTATTACTTGTACGATGTGTATACTTGCACTATAATTGCGAAAAACCATACTACTACACAAACGCGAACAAGTTTTTGGCGCCGTTGCCGGGGATTGTAGTGATTTTCATTGTTCAAAATATTAAAACACAAGTTGAAGGAATTTTCTTGTGTTGTTTCTTGTCGCTTCGTGTCCGAACAGTAGACGTTACGTGCATGCTTAGTTCCGACTCAAGCTCTAGTTCAATCAACCAAGTAGTGAATCAACTCGAGTTTGATCCGAACTCGAAGAACTTTCGCATAACTAAGGAGACAACAAAGGTTAAGAAGAAGCAAAGAACAACAAGAACAACACCCAACCATGTCCGAACATAACACCGGTTCTAGAGGTGGACATACACCAAGAGGAGTCGAGAGGACAAGGTCTTGGACCACAAACTCATACAGAGACAATAGTTGTTGATGATGAACACTACCAAAGGCAAAGAACTCATCAATGCAGGACCACAAGATATGGTCAATGATGTGGATAGGCCTATGCGTGATTATGCCGTGGCTCAATCCTGCTCATTTACAAACAGGCATTGCAAGACCAACCCTTCATCATCGCCACTTTGAGTTCAAGCCCATGATGTTCCAAATGCTTTGCGACTACAGCCAATTTGGAGGTTTCCTCAAGAAGATCCATATTCTCACCGAGACAATTTCTCGGATGTGTGCAAAGAACTTTATCATCCCCGGAATGTCGAGGATGCATTTAGATTGAAACTCTTCCCATACTCACTCAAGGATAAGGCTAAAAATTGGCTGAATTCCTTGGAGCCAAATTCAATTCATACTTGGGATGAGCTAGCGAGAGAAGTTTACGGCCAAATATTTCCTCCCAACAAGAATGCTAAGGCGAGAAATGATATCACTTCCTTCAAACAAAGGGAAGGGGAATCACTATTTGAAGCTTGGGAGAGGTGGAAGGAATTACTAAGAATGTGCCCTCACCATGGCATTCCTGTGGTGATCCAAATGGAGACGTTTTATAATGGCCTAGATCAACCTACAAGATTGATACTTGATGCTTCATCAGGTGGTGTCATTCTAAACATGTCCTTTTCTGAGGCATGCAAGCTCATTGATGAAATAGCCACCCACAACTCTCATTGGCCATCAGATAGATTTACTCCTGGGAAGAAGGCAGGTGTTCATGAGATAAGTGAAGTAATCGCTCTTTCTCGTCAAGTGGCTACCCCGACCAACATGATCAAAACTTTGAGTACTTCAAACGTGGCCACGTCGGGTAAGCATGCATCATTGCAGCAGATTGAACCTACCCACCGTGGAATAGTGTGTGTTTATTGTGAAGAAGGGCATGTGTATGAGGAGTGTCCCTACAACCTCAATCAGAAACTTTGTCTCTCGAAACAAAGGAAATGGCCCTACTCCAACTCCTACAATTCAAATTGGAGAAATCATCCAAATTTCATTGGAGAAACAACAATGCACCAATACCAAAGAACAATGCTCCCGCAATACCTCCAGATTCCCTCCTCAAAGATCAACAGAGGCAAGATATGCGAGAATAACAACAATAGCGGTTTGGAAGCCATGATGAAGAACTTCATAAGTGATTGCAAGACAACCCTTCAAACTCATGAGTCTTCAATTAAAACTCTGGAAAATCAAATTGGACAGATAGCTTCAGCCCTCACTCAAAGACAGAATGGATCTCTTCCTTCTACAACAGAAACACCATCATCATCAACCCCTAATGGTAATAATGGGGTAAATGGTCAGGTAAATGCAATTTCTTTAAGAAGTGGTACTGAATATCCTGAACCAACTATGCCTGTGGAAAAAATTTACAGGAGAAGCAAAAAGAAGTGCGAGAAAGAGAAAAAGAAAGGGAAAGAAGCAAGCACAAGTGGTGTGAAGGATATTCCGAGACGTTACAACGTCTAATTTTGAACCAGAATCAAGAGCGTACCTAGGCTTGTACCTGAGTATCCTCCTCCACCATACCCTCAAAGATTGAAGAAGGCCCATGAAGATAAGCAGTTCAGCAAGTTCATGGAAATGTTAAAACAGTTACACATCAACCTTCCTTTGGTTGATGCTTTACAGCAGATGCCAAATTATGCCAAGTTCTTGAAGGACATCATCACCAAAAGGAGAAGACTAGGGGAGTTTGAAACTGTTGCTTTAACTGAAGAATGTAGTTTAATTATGCAGAATAAACTTCCTAGAAAACTCAAGGATCCTGGCAGCTTTACTATACCATGCTCCATTGGAGATTTTTACATTGGCAAAGCATTATGTGACTTGGGAGCAAGTATCAACTTGATGCCCAAGTCCATTTATGACAAACTTGGTATAGGAACTGCCAGGCCTACCTCTTTAAGCTTAACTTTAGCTGATAAAAGTAGAGTTTATCCTGAAGGCATACTAGAAGATGTTTTAATTAAGGTTGACAAGTTTGTGTTTCCAGTGGATTTTGTTATTTTAGATTTTGATGCAGATAAAGAAGTTCCCATCATTTTGGGAAGACCCTTCTTAGCTACTGGAAGGACAATCATTGATGTGCAGAAAGGAGAATTAATCATGAGAGTCAATGACCAAGAAGTCAAGTTCAACGTCCTCAATGCTCTCAAATATCCAGATCCTAGCACAGAGGAATGTTCGTATGTGGTTGCCATTGATCATATGGTTCAGAAACAATTTGTTCCGGAGTGGGCTCAAGGCCCAGTACAGTTTAATAGGCCCAACACGGCCCAACTTGGCGTGCTCCACAAGATATGGCCAGAGCGCCTGTGCCACTATAAAAGCAGCACAAATCCCGAGAATCAGGTACGTTATCTCACCTTGTGAATCCTGCCCGAGCGACCTACACTGACTAGAGCGTCGGAGTGTCATTGCAGTACCACCACGCAAGGCGGCCAAGACCCTGTGTTTCACCCAGTCCCTCAACGACCGATTTAGGTCCTCGGCGACCGTGCCAGTCCTTCCTCGGCGGCCGTGCCAGTCCTTCCTCACAGGTCCTTCCATCAACGTCCAGCCAGGTCCTTCCTCACAAGTCCTTCCGTGCGGCCAAGACCCCTGGTTCCAGCCAGGTCCTCTACGACCCAGGTCCTCAACGACCCAGATCCTTCTATTGGTCAATGTACGATCACAATTCAACAAGGATAATGATCATTTGAAGAAAATTCGGGCAAAGAATGAAATACAAGAATTATTGGCAGAAGAAATGTTCCTCTAGACGTCAGAACGTCGCTTGCGACACGTGGCCACGCCCGAGCCCCCGCACCAAAGTCTTGGACAAAGAAGTATGAATCTTTAGGGCAAGAGGAGTCAAATCAAAGAAGAATGTGCCTCCATTAAAAAGCCACCTACTTTGGAATTAAAGGTGTTGCTCGATCACTTAAAGTATGTCTTCTTAGGGAAAATGATTCCCTCGCTCAGTGATCATTTCTTCCAAGCTCACTCAAGAGCAGGAAGATGATCTCATTACTACCCCAAGAGACATAAAAGGCAATTGGTTGGCAAATGGCGGACATCAAGGGTATCACCCCACGATCCGCATGCATAGAATAGTCTTGGAGGAGAATGCCAAGAATAGCATTGAAGGGCGAGAGGAGATTGAACCCCATAATGAAGGAGGTAGTGAAGAAAGAAATCATCAAATGGTTGGATGCAGGAATCATTTATCCTATTAGTGACAGCTCCTGGGTGAGTCCAGTTCAGTGTGTACCCAAAAAAGGAGGGGTTACTGTGGTGACTAATGAGAAAAATGAGCTAATTCCAACAAGGACAGTAACAGGTTGGAGGATATGCATGGATTACAGAAAGTTAAACAAAGCAACTAAGAAGGATCATTTCCCTCTTCCATTTATTGATCAAATGCTAGACAGGTGCTCGCAGCAGAGATTTCTCTTGCTTCCTTGATGGTTACTCGTGCTACAACCGTGATAGCTATAGCACTGAAGATCAAGAAAAGACAACATTCACTTGTCCCTATGGTACCTTTGCTTTCGTAAGGATGCCATTTGGATCAGGCAATGCTCCCGCAACATTTCAAAGGTGCATGATGGCCTTATTTTCTCGATTTTATTGAGAATTCCATGGAGGTTTTTATGGACGATTTCTCGATCTATGGAGATTCGCATACAAAGGATGCCCGGATAATTTGGAAGGAGTTCGATAAGGTGTGAATAAACCAATCTAGTGCTCAATTGGGAAAAATGCCATTTCATGGTACAAGAAGGAATAGTATTGGGGCACACAGAATATCAAAGAAAGGGTTAGAGGTGGACAGAGCAAAGATTGATGTTATTGACAAACTACCTCCACCCACAACTATCAAAGGAGTCGAAGTTTCTTAGGACATGCAGGGTTTTGAGAAGATTCATCAAGGATTTCTCAAAGATTTCAAAACCCTTGTGTTCATTGTTGCAACGTGACCACGCTCTTTAATTTTGATGAGCAATGTCATGAAGCTTTCAACAAATCAAGACCGCTTTGGTAATGCTGACTCCAGTAATAGTCACTCCAGTTGGTCCAAACCATTTGAGTTGATGTGTGATGCAAGTGATTATGCCGTAGGGGTCAGATTGGGCAAAGGTATGGAAAAAATTTTCATTCTATTTATTATGCCAAGAAACCTTAGATGATGCCCAATTGAATTATACTGTGGATCAAAAAGAACTCTTGGTCATTGTGTTTGCATTTGATAAGTTTAGATCATACTTAGTGGGTGCAAAAGTTATTGTTTTCACCGATCATTCACCATTAAGTACTTAATTTCTAAAAAGATGCAAAGCCAAGACTTATTAGATGGGTTCTCCTCCTCCAAGAATTTGACTTGGAAATTCGTGACAAAAAGGGGGGAGAACCAAAGTCACGATCATCTTTCTAGGCTTGAGAATGTTGATGCAGTGCACAGTGAAAAGGATATACAAGAAAAATTCCCGATGAGAGACTATTGTTAGTAGCCTCGATGAGTCAAGACGTGGCCACGCTCTATGACACTTTCGTCAAACGTCATAACGCCCGATACTATCGCTCCATGGTATGTTGACATAGTTAACTTCCTTGTTAGCAAAATTGTGCTCGTAGGATTCAACTATCGCCAGAAGAAGAGGTTCTTCCACACTATAAAGCACTATTTCTCGATGAACCATATTTGTACAAATTATGTCCGGATCGGTTACTAAGAAGATGCCTAGGCGAGGAAGAGCAACTCCATGTGTTTGCAACAATGTCATTCAAAGACCTTATGGTGGACATTTTGGAGGTACTAAAACAAATGCAAAGGTCCTACAATCAAAGCTACTATTGGCCAACATTATTCGTAGAGATGCACATGAGTCGGTTAGGAGATGTGACAAGTGCCAAAGAACAGAAACATATCAAGCAAGCAAGAGATGCCACTCACAAACATTCGGAAGTTGAATTGTTTGATGTATGGGGAATGGACTTCATGGGACCATTTCCTATGTCCCATGGAAATCTCTACATTCCGTAGTCGTGATTACGTGTCAAAGTGGGTTGAAGCAGTGGCATTACCAAACAATGAAGCTAAATCGCTTAGCAAGTTCTGAAAAGAATATATTCACAAGGTTTGGTACTCCAAGGCCATAATCAGCGATGAAGGCTCTCATTTTTGCAATAAGTTAATTGAGAACCTCCGCCAAGTATGGAGTGAAACACGCAATTGCTACTGACTTATCACCCCAAAACCAAAGGGCTGCTTCGAAATATCCAACAGGAGATCAAAAGAATACTTGAGAAGATGGTTGGTCCCAACGAGAAAGGAGTGGTCATTACACTTGGATGATGCACCGTGGGCCTATAGAACAAAGATACAAAACACCATTGGGCATGTCTCCGCATGCTAGTTTATGGAAAGGCTTGTCACCGCCAATTGAGCTCCAACATAAGGCTTATTGGGCATTGAAACAATTAAATTTGGATCATGCAAAGGCCGGTGAGCAAGGTCATATGCTTAAATGAGCTAGAAGAGTTTAGACACCATGCCTATGAAAGCTCAAAGAATGTACAAGGAAAAGACCAAGAAATGGCATGATCAAAGAATTCAAAGAAGAGAACTGATAGAAGGACAAAGCAGTATTGCTATTTAATTCAAGGTGAAATTGTTCCCGGAAAGTTGAAGTCAAGGTGGTCAGGCCCATTCAAATTAATGAAGATGTATCCTCATGGTGCCGTGGAATTATTTGATGAAAAGACAAACACCATGTTCAAAGTTAATGGCCAACGTGTGAAACAATATCATGGAGAACATGTGGAGAGGGACAAAATTCAAATGTCCTTCAACAATTCTTGAATAAAAGAGACAAAAGTCTGGCTGAAGACTCTTAAAGCAAGCGCTCTTGGGAGGCAACCCAAGGATTTTTAACTTTTTTGTGTCTTTTTAATTGTTGTGTTGCAGGAATAAGTGTTGAAGAAAGGAGAAAGGAAAAAGGGGCAGACGTCGTAACGTCTCAGAAAACATTAGACGTGGGCACGTCTGGGCAGTCAAGGCAGATTTAAATGAAGTCAAAGGCGTAAGTGATGACGTGTCAGAAATGATTTCCCTCTGCAAAAACGAACGTGGTGACCGACCACGGCGACGCCATCTCCTTCCCTACTTGTCTAATCAACGGTTACTTTTCTCCATTACTCCACTCTACCATTTCTCAACTCCCCATAACCACTTCCCCATAAAAATCTAACCATTCACCGCCATTCCACCACCTGCAACCTCTTTCTAACCTCTCTCTCTCTCTGAACCAAATTCTCCCATCCCTTTCTCTGAAAACCTAAAATTTCCAGAAATCCCCCATTTCCTTCCAAACATTTTCTGCGCAAACATTATGACTAAAGTGAAGCAATCCGCCACCAAATCCTCTGGGAAAGGCAAGCATGCTGACCTAAGTTCATCCTCAGCCCCCATCCCTGAAACACCAAACCCATCCAAAAAGAAAGCCCTACTTCCTAAAAGGGGTTTCAGTCAAGAAAGCCCCAATCCTAATTTTCTCGCAACCGTCGCAGCGTTGGGTTGGCAGAAATTTGTGATGCACAGAAAGGAGTATATTGCTACTCTGGTTCACGATTTCTACAAGGGGATCGTTGAAAGGCCTGAATGAGAGCCATCCATTGTCTCAAAGGTGCGAGGAGAGGAAGTAAAATTTGGGGTCAGAGTCATCAATGATTATTTTGGGTTAGGATACTATGGCAAAGCTGTGGAGACCAAACAGAAGAACTATGGATTGGCCAAATGGACGCCATTAAGGATAGGATATGTGTTGAAGGTGCCATGCTGGGGAAAGAAGAGGTGAGCATGGGAGCGAGTTCAAGATAATGAAGAAATACCTTTGTGATGAAGCCAACACTTGGTTCCATTTCATAAGGCACTGCTTAATTCCTACCTCTCACACATCATGGGTTGACAAGGAGAGAATGATTGTGATTGATGCAATCATGTCCAGAGACAAAGTGGAGGTTGGGAAGTTGATCAACCGCGAGCTCAACAAATGGAAGAACAGGAAGGATGGATATTTGTACTTCCCTTGTATGATAACCGATCCGTGCATGGAGGCGGGAGTGGAGATAGAGGCCTCGAGCTTAGGAGCAACCTCAAGGCCCTTTTCAACAAAAATTTCACCTAGGGTGAAATCTGCGCAGTCTTTGCAAGTTCTGTTGATGCTCGACGCGTTAACGCGTGGAGGAAAGACAGAACTCCCCGCCAAGTTTATCAAAGAACAATTTGAGTGGCAAAAGAAGGTATTTGCCCAGGTGTCTAAGGGAAAGAAAGCAGTTGAGGAGCCTGTATTGCCTGAGTGGATGCAGGAAGAAAATGAAGATGATGTTCCATTGTCTACAATCCAAAGGAGAGCTGTCAAGAGAGAAAGGGCAAAGCGAGCAAGAAGCCCACCAAAGAAGCAGAGCCCAGCAAAGAAACAAAAGAAGGTAAGTAGTGAGGAAGATTTTAATTCTGATGATTTAGATGATATTTCTGATTGTGATGCAGAGGAATCAAAGAGAGTAAGCATGGAAGTGATTAGTGAGGAGGAAGAGGAGGAGAGCCCTGAGGAAAAAGGAAGTTCAAGTGAAAAGACTGTGAGTGAATCCCCACCAAATCAAACAAACAAAGAGCAAGCCCAAACAAAATCCAAAGAAGCTAGCCCCAAACCACCATCCCCACAAGCCACACAACCACCACCTTCACCAAAAGAAACTTCCACCCATGACCAAAACACACCTAAGACCCCACAATCCAAAGCTCAAGACCAACCAACCCCACAACCACCCCTACCCCAACCTGAACCTCAAAAACAACCCTCACCCCAGAAACCAGACGTGGCGACGTCTGAGCCAACAAACACAGAAAGTAACCCAGAGTCCCAACCCATCAGCCCACCCAAAAAGACAAGAGTGAAAAGTGCACTCACGTACAACCCCTTTGGAAGAAAGAAAAGGCAAGAGCTAGCAGCTGAGTCAAAACAAGCGCAAAGGAGCGAAGAAAAGAGGGAAGTTGTAGACCCACAACAATAAGGCCAAAGCTTCATGTGAAGAGAAAAGCTCAAGGTGCCGCAGGAAATCTGCTGCATCGCTACTAGTGCAAAGATTTGTTGCCACTAGTGTTTCAACGACCCTTCCTCGCTATTGTTGAAGAAGCGCCACGCACGCCGTAACGCTCACAAAAAGAGGTCGCACCAAACTTGCGTAAATGCAAGTCAATAATGAAAGAGAAGCTGCCATGGAGAGAGTAAGACAAACAAGCAATGGAGGAGGCCACTCGAAACCGGCAGAGCAGCACTGGCTGAAGCAAGCCTGGCGGACGATTCTTTGGAATTGGAGGATCATCCATAGACGTGGCAACGCCTAAAGAGCCGCAGGTGGAAAAAGCCCGTGTGATCCCCAACGATCCAATGCAATTTAGCCTGGCTGATTTGGCAATGAGAATGTGGGAGGAAGCTAAGAAGAGAGTTGCGGCTGCGTCAAGTGTTGCTGATGTAAGTGTGGGAGCCAGTTCAAAAGAAAAAGAGTCTGAGGAGACAACAACAACAACTACCATAGCTGAGCAAGCAGGAGTGAAGGTCAAGAAAGAGAAGAAGGACAAGAAGAAAGGTGAAGGTCAGGCAGGAGTATCCACCAGACAAAGCGGAAGGCTTAGGTCTGGTGCAGCAAACAAGTAAGTCCCCCATTTAATTTCAAAAGTAGTTGTAGTTTTTATTTTGTTTGTTTTTGTTCTTAGTTTTAATTTTAGTTGAACTTTCAGTAGTTTTATTTCATGATCTGAATGAGACCCCCTTTAAAAAAAAAAAAAAAAACTCACAGAAATCATGATGTTTATCTTTGAGCAGTGGGGACACTGCTCAACTTTAAGTGTGGGGGGATCTCAATGTTTTAAGTTTGTTCTGTGTGTACATGTAATCAAATGCAAAAGCAATTTACTGTTCTTACTCATCAAGCATGAAAATAACTCTCTTTGGGCTAAAGACAAAGTGAAAATGTGTGTGTGAGTAGCCTATGCATGATTAGATGGAAAGAATTGATTGCTGCTCCTACACAAGCTCTGTTTTTAAGAAAGAATCTAGCTAGCTAGGGAATATTTTGTGCTAAAGTTAGTTTTGGTGAACTATGGTGAGAGTAAAACTTGATTAAAAACCTAGAATAGCAGTAGAAGCTAAGTTTGGGGGTGAATCAAGTCGCATTAAGGCCGAGTGCAAAGACTATAGGATGGTTAAGTGCGTGTGTAGTGTGAGTGCAACGTTGTAACGCCTACCCGTAACGTTATAACGCCCCTGCCGTGTGTGTTGTGTAGTGTGTTCAGACGTTGCAACGCCTCACCCATAAACGTGGTAACGCTCTATTCCCAAAAATACCAAAAAGAGTGTGTTGTTACAAATAAGTGGAAAATCCACATGTATGCTATGTTCCTTGTAATACTCTGAAACAAATGCTTGGAGCACTCCAATATATAAAAAAAAAAAAAAAAAAAAACTCCAAAATGGAGCTAATAAAGGAGAGTTGCTCAAGAATGAGGGGTTACACTCTTTTTGCGTGTGTGAGTCAAAAAAATTAAAAATTAGTTGCACTAACCTAGTCCTAGCACCCAATTAAGACCCTTTGTCATGCTCTAAATGAATCCCTATTTTGAAATTGTTAGCCTATTCTCTGCTTTTGAAAGATGTTTTATCACACCATTTGGAAACCACTCTCTCAATAGCTAAGGTAGTTACTTGAACTAGCTAGAGGAAGAATTAATCAGAGAGGTCACACACTCACTTTGAGCTTTAATGAATCTGAATTTAATTATGCATTGGTGCGTGAGTGTGTGAAGAAATAGCCCTTGAGAGTGAATTTTGATCTGTTGGTTGAGTAGAAATGAGACCTGCTAGTGTAGTTGATTTCATGTAGTTGTTTTTGTTGTCTTGATTGCTTGAGGACAAGCAATGATTTAAGTTTGGGGTGTGATAACTCATATTTATATGAGTTATTTATACTCACTCACGAATAAATCATGCAAGTTCTCTAGCAATACAAGGTTTAATTAATTAGTTTTATAAAAGATTTACGAGTTTAAGCGAATAAGAGTTTTAATAGATAAATCAGGCATTTAGGCACCAAGTGGTGCCTCGAGAGCGTTTTGATGCTTTTTGTGCTTGTGCAGAAATTCGATCTTTGAACGTTACCACGCCCTCACCACGCCTACCAAAGTGCAGCAGAACAAGGGTGAAAGATCTTAATTTTGGCGCGCTAAGCAATGATAGTCAAAGATATAAAAGTCAGAAGATCTTCTATTCCCCATAAGCTGACACGCAGATACACTGTAGCGTTGAACAGTGTCAGGGAGAAGATGGGAAAGCAGGCTTGGTAGGTGAGTTAGTGACATCGCGACGCCGTAAGCAAGGTGGCTATTTAATGAAGGCTCAGCTCTCTCTCAAGGCATCACCTACCACGACCACAATCATCATCTCTTCCAAAAACTTCAGAATCACTTCATCTTCATCCCCTCACCATCTCTCCATTAAATTCAGAGCTAGTTTTGTAAAGAAGATCTGGAAACAGACTTCTGTATTTTGCTTGTCTGAACTTAGTATTTATTTTCTCGCATTTTTGTAAAGCTCGGGACGTTGTAACGCCTATACAAATGTATATGCTTAAAAGTTACTTAGGTGTATCGCTTACATCAAGTTCTTTTCATCATATGTATGGTATTAGGATTTTAAATCCTTTTCATTCTCAGAAAGATGCTCAAAGATGAAATTTGAACACTTTGTAGTTGAGTTGTTGATTTGCTTTTAATGAATTTCTAGCTAATGTTATGAAGTGTTAACGCTGTTCGCTTTAATTCTTTTTGCGTAATAATATTTCCAAAACTTGTTTTGAGGTTGGCCTCTTAAAATGGGTAGATTCATAGAGTACAGACATGGTCTATGAAAAGAAATCAAAGATTTATATGAACGAACAATGCACTAAAGACATTTAGGCATCTTTATCTAAGTCTAGACATAGAATAGATAATAGTTCATAGAACATTGCTGTGGGTACTTAAAATACAGGAGTGGGCCTATTTAGAACCTAGACATAGGATTTCTTGTACTTGAAGCTCGACGCTTTTGTCTTTGAAAAGCATAGCTCTTTTACAACAGCCGCTCGGACGTGGCCACGCCTACACAGACAACTTTTGAACGCCATAACGCCTAAACGTTATAACGTCCGGCTAGGAAGGATTTATCTGCATGCAACAACTCAACTCATCTCTCATTCCATACCCTCAACCAACATTTGTTTACTTGCTTTAATCACATCTTTAGTTTTAAAAACAACTCTTATTGCCGATTTGTTACTTAATTCTCTTGTGCTTTGATCTTGAACTTTGAAAAGCAACCCAATCCTCGTGGGAACGATCTCTTACTTAAATCCACTTTATTACTTGTACGATGTGTATACTTGCACTATAATTGCGAAAAACCATACTACTACACAAACGCGAACACCTTGTAGGAAATTTACATAACCCAATTGGTCTAAATTTTTTCATAGAAGACACAACATCCAATTTGGGAATGAGAGTGAGAAAATTTTCATTGATATCAACAATGTTCCACGGTTCAGCAAAAATTTTCTTGATCAAGCTACACAATGAAGGACCAACAATATGCCATTGGCTATGGTAAAATAGGGTTTGAAAACCATCAGGGCCAGGGGCCTTGAAAGCTCCAAAGCACTTAATGGTGTTGAAAATCTCAGCATCAGTAATTTATTTATTTAAATTATGAAGACATACCTCTTCTGCTCTTGAAGGGGAGGGAAAGAGTGGGACACTGGGAAAGGAGTAAGCACAATGTCTTCAGAGAATAAGACTTTATAATAATCTATAGCAAGACATTCCAAATCCCTAGAATTATCAATCCAGGCACCATCATCATTCGAGAGTAGTAATATGGTTTCTCCTTCTCCGATGGAAGTCACCTCATGAAAATACTTACACTACAAGAAAAATCACTACAAGAAATTTGGTTATTACCGCGACGGACAAATCCCCAAGAATGCTAGAAATCTGCCAGAAAAAGAACATTCTCGGCCATTCAATCCACGCCGTAATGCGCCAAGAAAATGCTCGCAGCCTAACCATTATCGGCGGGGGATTTCTCGCGACTTTCTCGCAAGAATTATTGACGGAAATTTCGCCAGTAATTATTAGCAGAAATTCCGCCAGTAAGCAACCAAAATCTGCCAGTAATGTATTTAATTTTTTTAAAAAAAATATATATTTTTAATGCGTTTTTTTTAAAAAAATGATTTTAAATTGTTGACACACAGTAATGGGGGGAGGATTCTGAAAACGAAACAGCAATAAAAATCAAAAGAGAGGGTGAGAACCAAGCTTCTGAAACAAACACACCCAATCCAAATTTCCAAGATGCCTTCATTTCTTCTCACGCCACTCTTGTTGCTGTTCTCCATATTACCCAACACATCAACTACCAAAACCTCCCCAACAACAACAACAACAGAGCCACCACCTTCGCACAACCCCCTTCTCTCTCATCACCGCTAGCCACAGGTCCTCCCTCTCTCACCACCACGTCACCACCATACAACCACTGTCAAAGGGCCACATCACAACCACCATCATGCATGCACCATCGTTTTACCTCACTCTCTTCCATCTCCCAATTCGGTTTACCCTCCGCCCTGTCTCTCTTCGGTTTACCCTCCGAAACGCCGGCGGCTCGCCGGCGAACACCATTCTCCCACCGTCGTTTCCTCCCCGCCGTCCTTCTCCCTCTTTCCCTCTCACGCAACTCCCTCTTGTAACACCCCTTATCTACCCCTTAATTTCCAACGTCATTATCGGAGTATTCCACTGCTCAAAATATTAATTAAGTAGTAGAAAGGAATGTTACGTTTCCATTAAATTTCACTTATCGTATGCACCATTAAATTTGTGCAGCAACACATACATCACAAAGTTAAAACTTCAAAAATCATCTTATCACAGCGGAAAATAATTATTGACTCGCTAGTCCACTCAAACACGTCACATAATCTTCAAATAAACCTCATACAGTTAAGTAGTTTGACATCGAATCCCAAAAATACGCCCCCTAGGTGCTACGGTATCAGAGAGCGACACAAACAGACCTCCCGACAGCTAACAAGAAGGCAGCTAGACCTTCACTCGCGTTTACCTGCAGCGTTGCCACAATAGAGCAACATTCCAAGCAGAAGGGGTGAGAATTTCAATAAAACATAATCAGATACATAATAGAGAAATGAGAGCAGGCAATCACATAGCATCATCATCACCACCAATTCATGGTCACACAACAACAGCTCCAATCACAAACAACACAATTCACAGTTATAATTATGTATGAAAGTGCAACCCCCACCAGGGCATAATGCATGATGGTACCATATTCATCACAATTAAGAGGCCAAGCCTATTCTTCACTGGAGGCCAAGCCTATTCTTCGCAAGAGGCGAAGCCTATTCTTCACATTTATGCACATGCCATGAGATTCTATATACACATGTGCATTTCATCAAAATACTCACCGAGTACTCACCATCATCATCATAAAACACTCATAGAGTGTATTCGCTGCAATTCATCACAATCACACAACAAAGATTATTAAAACTATACTCATGGAGTATATTCTTCACAAAACATCACAAGTCATATCACAACATCATAATCACTCGTAGAGTGAACTCATCACCTTTCACACAAATCATACTACAACACCATCCTAATTATACTCATAGGAACATTTACCGCAACTCGTCAAAACCATACACACCAACATCATTTAAGGTATATATATTTTTCTGCTTATCTTTTGGTTTAGTGTGTTATAAAATAGTGAACTGATTGACTATGGGATTACTCGGAATCGATACTACTTGCAATGTGCATTGGCCACCTTTGCAAGGCTCTCGATGATGCCCTTGTAAATACACCATTGAAAGAAATTCTGACCTTAGTGGTAAACCACAATTTAGCCATAGTCAATTAGAACACTAGTAGTATAACATTTCACAATAAATCACTTACATAAACATAGTATCACAATTTTCATAAAACAGCACCTTTTACTTAATAAATACAGCAACAATACACGGTTTATTTTGCCTTAAAAGTAGAATATTCAGTTAGGCCTCTGAATAAGCTTTCCAACGCATCTTAGAACACCTCAATCGGGTTCCTTCAAAAAGATATTCAATTTACAAAAACAAGAAGAACAGTGACTCGCGCCCGGGGCGCGAGAGTGAGGCGCCAGATGAGCGCGAGAGGACGAAACATCAGCCCTCGGCGCATCACTCTTTCGCTGAGGCGCGACCCGAGCGCGACCGAGGCGCGATGGGCAAGGTAAACACTCAAAACGCAGAAAACTCGGAATTTTCGATATTTTTTTCCCACTCAATTTCGATTTCAAAAACATGATTTTGTTCATCAAGATATTCATTATAAGATTCATCAATAGACACATCAAAATACCCCAAGGAATCACCAGAACTCATCACGCAACCTTCAAACATTCATGAAGAATCACCGAATTCATCAATTAATCATCAATTTCATCAAGACATCATCAACATTTATCAATCACATCGAATTCATCAAAACAACCTCACAAGTTATTAAAACAACATCAAAACCCCAAAACCCATCATATACCCAATCACGTTAAACCAAACGCTCACCCTTACCTCGAATTTGTATGTTCCGAATTAACGGCGACGAGTCACGTGACAAAACTCAAAGAACACAACGAACGAAACGCCTCCTTCCTCCTTGAAATCGCAGCCACTCACTCTCCTTTGATCAATGAGAAATGAACACAATGGGGTTAGTGGATAGGCTACAACACTAGGATAATGAAGAAAAACGGCATGGAAAGGATCAAGAATTCTCACCAAGGAAACTTGCGAAATTCCCTTCCTTTCCTCTTCTTAGTGCAAACGCTCCCTCTCTCTCTCTTCTCACTCTCTCAATTCGCAGCTCTCTCAATTTCTGCACAAACGAGAGAGTCAAGCTAGACTCCTGTGGGTTTAAGCAAAGTGGGCTCGATGAAGCACCGGGCCCTCCACGCCCACACCACTCCCTTTACTCGCTCCACCTCCCGAACCACGCCCATCAATTTAATTAATTTAATCACGCTGCCAATAAAATCCATAATTAAATTAAATAATTAAATTAAATTATTTCCGGGTGTTACAATTCTCCCCACTTAGGATTTTTCGCCCTCGAAACATACCGATTCAAACAATTCGGATACGACTCTGATCTTATCTTCCAGCTCCCACGTCAAAGCTTTCACCAAAGACCCCAAACCATACCACTTTCACCAAATTGATTTTCTTACCTCGAAGGGTCTTCACTTCCCAATCCTCAATTCATACAGCACGGTCTCCACAAAGGAGATTATCCCGCACCTCTACCTCATCCGGTTGAATCACGTGAGACGGATTCGCAATATACTTTCGAAGCCGCGACACGCGTGAAACACGCCGTGCAAGTTCGAAAGACTAGGTGGCAAAGCCACCCGATATGCAACACTTCCAACTCTTTCCGTAATCGATGCGGTCCAATGAAACGAGTCGAGTCGCTTCTTTGATTTCGAGCACGCCCGACACTACCATATAGGTGTGACCTCAAGAACACGTGGTCACCGCCTCAAACTCTAAATCCTTCCTCCTCTTATCATGGTAGCTCTTCCGCTTCACTCGAGACGCTTTCATTTTCTCTCGGATCATCTTCACTTTCTCGGTGGTTTCTCTAACCATTTCAGTCCAAGCACTAAACTTTCCCGGCCTCGTACTAACATACCGAGTCCTACACCTCCGACCATACAATGCCTCAAACGGTGCCATCCCGACATCGGAGTGATAACTATTGTTGTATGTAAACTCGATCAAGGGAGATGAGCATCCCACGCACCTCCTCGCTTCTAGAACACACGACCTCAACAGATCTTCCAATGATTGAATTGTCCTCTCATGCGCCTCGGTTTGAGGATGATAAGTTGAACTCAACCTCAATTTCAACCCAACTCCTTCTGCAAACTACTCCAAAATTCCGAAGTAAACCTTGGGTCTCTATCTGACACAATGCACAAAGGAACACCATGCAGCTTCACAACCACCTGAATGTAGATTTCAGCCAATCTCGACACCGGATACTTAATACCGATAGGAATAAAGTGAGCAGATTTTGTCAATCTATCCACAACCACCCAAATTGAATCATGCCCTCTCACCGTATTGGGTAACCCAGTCACAAAATCCATAGAGATACTATCCCACTTCCACTCTGGGACATTCAACGGTTGCATCATTCCTGCGGGCTTCTGGTGCTCGACCTTTGATTTCTGACAGGTCAAACACGAATACACAAACTTTGCCACATCACGCTTCAATCCAGGCCACAAAAACATCTTTTTCAGATCTTGATACATCTTCGTCGCTCCGGGATGGATACTTAACTTACTCCTATGCCCTTCCTCAAGGATTGCCTTTTTCATTTCCTCATCTTCGGGAACGCAAATTCTTCCACGGTACCTCAATACGTTCTGAGTATCTAACTCGAAATCTTCATTCCCCGGCTTACCAATCCCACTCATCAAATCTACCAATTTCACATCTAACTTCTGCGCTTCTCGGATACTAGTCATAAAATCATTGCCAATTTTCAACATGCCCAACCTGACACTCTGAGGTGTGACTTCACAAACTAAACTCATGTCCCTGAATTGCTCAATCAACTCAAGCTCTCTAGCCATCAATGCCGACATATGCAAAGTCTTCCGACTCAGAGCATCTGCAACCACATTAGCCTTACCCGGGTGATAACTCAATTCAAAATCATAATCTTTCAATAGTTCCAACCACCGCCACGCCTCATATTCAATTCTTTCTCGATCGAACAGATACCGTAGACTCTTGTGATCACTAAACACCTCAAATCTCGATCCATACAAGTAGTGCCTCCAGATTTTCAATGTAAATACCACAAAGCAGAAGTTCTAGATCATGAGTAGGGTAATTCTTTTCATGAGTCCTTAATTGCCTCGACCCATAAGCGACCACTTTCCCATTCTGCATAAGCACGCCACCCAAACCCATCTTGGAAGCATCACAGTATACTACAAACGGGTCGACCGAACTAGGTAAGGTCAACACTGGAGATGTAGTCAATCTTCTTTTCAGCTCATTGAAGCTTTCTTCACATCGGTCATCCCAAACAAAAGCTTTGCCCTTGCAAGTTAATTGGGTCAATGGCGAGCCAACTTCAAAAACCCTCAATGAATCTTCTATAATAGCCACTAATCCCGAAAACTCCTTATTTCAGTAACTGACTTTGGAGACTCCCACTGCAACACTGCATCAACTTTGGAAGGAGCCACCGCAGTCCCTTCACAAGAAATCACATGCCCGAGAAAACTGACCTTTTTCAACCAAAACTCACACTTGGACAACTTGACATATAATTTTCTACTCCTCGTAATTTCTAATACTACCCTCGGATGTTCCGCATGCTCCTCTTCCGACTTAGAGTAAATCGAGAATGTCATCAATGAAAACCACCACAAACTTGTCCAAGTACTCCTAAAATTTGGTTCATGTATCCCATGAATACTCCGGTGCATTAGTCACACCGAAAAAAGGCATAACTAATACTCATAGTGTCCATATCCGGTCCTAAATGCCGTCTTTGGAACATCTTCATCCTTGACCTTGATCCGTGATAACCGGACCTTAAATCAATCTTGCTAAATACTTTAGCACCCAATAATTGATCCATCAAGTCATCAATCCTTGGCAACGGTACTTATTCTTGATTGTAACTTTATTTAACCGCCGATAGTCTACACACAACCTCATACTACCATCTTTCTTTTCACTAGCAACACTCAAGGCTCCCAAGGTGACACACTCTGGTCTCACAAACTTCTTTTCTAACAAATCTTCAAGTTGCTTTTTCAATTCTCGCCAACTCGATGCAGGACATTCTATATGGTGCCATAGACACACGGGCTTTGTGCCGGAACCGCATCAATAGTAAACTCCACTTCTCTCTCGTGGTACATCCGAATCTCATCGTGGAACACCTCGTAAAAACTCACGCACTACCGTGATTCATCAATCTTCGCTTGGCTCTCAAGAGACAACGATGCTAATAGAGAAAATAGTGAACCTCTTCTCTCATCACCCTGTAGTGACTTCGACGCGAGATAGCAAAACTGCACTTCTTCATGCGAAGCAAAACTCACTGACCTTTCATGACAATTGATATGAACATGGTTATCAACTAACCACCCATACCTGAACGACATCCATCCCACTCAAATGGCAAATGAAACGATCGGATCAACTAAAAATTCTCTACCATACATAGATACGGGGCATTTAGCACAAACAACGGAGGTAGTCACCGAACCCTTAGCCGGAGTATCGATAACCATCTCCTCAACATATCGGATAAAACAAGGCTTAAGTTCTCAACACATGCAAAGAACAATAAAACTATGGGTAGCACCAAGATCAACAATAGCAACAAGAGGAGTATTATTGATATAGCACGTACTCGAATCTCGTTCACTACGTCGGACCCAAATGAAGAGCGAACACCTTTCCATACGACTTCTCTCTCTGGGTTTAGGACAATCGTGCAATCGACGTGACCACTCTCTTCACAATTGAAGCATACCATCTCCTTCTTATCACGGTTGAAGGACATGTGTCCCTCCTTCCCACACTTATAACATCTCTTCTTTTCCTTGTTTGGGCAATCCGGACTCTTATGGCTGCTTTCCCACACACGTGTAACAAGTAACACCGGCCGCAAGATCTCCCCACTTCGCTTAGACCCACCAACAGATTTACCAACAAACTTCCCTTTGCCCTTACCAAAGAGCACCTCATATGGCTTCCCACGACCGAAAAATTCTTTTGCCTTTCCTCATAACTCGAGAAGGCATTATTGTCCTCTTCAAAATTCTCGCACTATTAACCAACAATGGGAATACACGGATCCGCGATACCCTATGGCTCTCTTAATGTCAAGACGCAACCCGCTTTTCAAACTTGATGCATTTGGAGAACTCAAGACCTCTCCATCATAGTGTGGATAAAACTTGGACAGCTTCAAGAAATTTTGCAAAGATACTCGCCATACCATGCTACCTTGCTCAAGTCTCAAAAACTCCACCTCTTTCTTTCCGCGACATCTTCCTGATAGTATTTCCTCTTGAATTCCCTCTCAAATACCGCCCAAGTGATCTCCTCATTGGCGAATACAACCCCGACTAGCTGCCCCCCACCAATCATAAGCCTCTTTCTTCAACATGTGTGTGCCATAGCGAACCTTCTGAGCATCGGTGCAATCCATGACACGGAAAATCCGGTCCATCTCGCTTAGCCACTCAAGGGCACCATCAGGATTATACCCGCCTTCAAAAGTAGGAGGGTTCTCACGCTGGAACGTGGCCAAACTACGCGTTCCATCACCAATGGCATTGGGTATGTTACCCACAACCCCAAAGAATAGCTCGCAAGGCGGCAAGAATCTGCGCATCGTTCCGTCCTGCCATTCTAGTACTGCAACAGAAAACAAAAATCAGAAACGAGTAACAAAGCTCAAATGTTACTCAACTTGACGACTCAACCACCGGCCGGACAGACCGAACTGCTCTGATACCACTAATGTAACACCCCTTATCTACCCCTTAATTTCCAACGTCATTATCGGAGTATTCCACTGCTCAAAATATTAATTAAGTAGTAGAAAGGAATGTTACGTTTCCATTAAATTTCACTTATCGTATGCACCATTAAATTTGTGCAGCAACACATACATCACAAAGTTAAAACTTCAAAAATCATCTTATCACAGCGGAAAATAATTATTGACTCGCTAGTCCACTCAAACACGTCACATAATCTTCAAATAAACCTCATACAGTTAAGTAGTTTGACATCGAATCCCAAAAATACGCCCCTAGGTGCTACGGTATCGTAGCGACACAAACAGCACCTCCCGACACCTAACAAGAAGGCGGCTAGACCTTCACTCGCGTTTACTGCAGCGTTGCCACAATAGAGCAACATTACAAGCGTAAGGGTGAGAATTTCAATAAAACATAATCGGATACATAATAGAGAAATGAGAGCAGCGGGCAATCACATAGCATCATCATCATCACCAATTCATGGTCACACAACAACATGACTCCAATCACAAACAACACAATTCACGCTTATAATTATGTATGAAAGTGCAACCCCACTGTGGCATAATGCATGATGGTACCATATTCATCACAATTAAGAGGCCAAGCCTATTCTTCACTGGAGGCCAAGCCTATTCTTCGCAAGAGGCCAAGCCTATTCTTCACATTTATGCACATGCCATGAGATTCTATATACACATGTGCATTTCATCAAAATACTCACCGGAGTACTCACCATCATCATCATAAAACACTCATAGAGTGTATTCGCATAATTCATCACAATCACACAACAAAGATTATTAAAACTATACTCATAGAGTATATTCTTCACAAAACATCACAAGTCATATCACAACATCATAATCACTCGTAGAGTGAACTCATCACCTTTCACACAAATCATACTACAACACCATCCTAATTATACTCATAGGGAACATTTACATAACTCGTCAAAACCATACACACCAACATCATTTAAGGTATATATATTTTTCGGTTATCTTTTGGTTTAGTGTGTTATAAAATAGTGAACTGATTGACTATGAGATTACTCAGGTAACTGATACTACTTGCAACAAGCATTGGCCACCTTTGCAAGGCTCTCAGTGATGCCCTTGTAAATACACCAGTGAAAGAAATTCTGACCTTAGTGGTAAACCACAATTTAGCCATAGTCAATTAGAACACTAGTAGTATAACATTTCACAGTAAATCACTTACATAAACATAGTATCACAATTTTCATAAAACAGCACCTTTTACTTAATAAATACAGCAACAATACACGGTTTATTTTGCCTTAAAAGTAGAATATTCAGTTAGGCCTCTGAATAAGCTTTCCAACGCATCTTAGAACACCTCAATCGGGTTCCCGGTTCAAAAGATATTCAATTTACAAAAACGCATGCATAACAAAGGTGAAAAACAATTGCAAAACGCTTAGAAACAGTGACTCGCGCTCCGGGGCGCGAGTGAGGCGCCAGTGAGGCGCGAGAGGACAGAAACATCAGCCCTCAGCGCATCACTCTTTCGCTTGAGGCTCGACCCGAGCGCGACCGAGGCGCCAGTGGGCAGAAACAGCTCAAAACGCAGAAAACTCAGAATTTTCGATATTTTTCCCAACTCAATTTCAGATTTCAAAAACATGATTTTGTTCATCAAGATATTCATTATAAGATTCATCAATAGACACATCAAAATACCCCAAGGGAATCACCAGGAACTCATCACGCAACCTTCAAACATTCATGAAGAATCACCGAATTCATCAATTAATCATCAATTTCATCAAGACATCATCAACATTTATCAATCACATCGAATTCATCAAAACAACCTCACAAGTTATTAAAACAACATCAAAACCCCAAAACCCATCATATACCCAATCACGTTAAACCAAACGCTCACCCTTACCTCGAATTTGTATGTTCCGAATTAACTGGCGACGAGTCACGTACAAAACTCAAAGAACACAACGAATGAAACGCGTCTCTCCTCCTCCTTGAAATCGCAGCCACTCACTCTCCTTTGATCAATAAGGAATGAACACAATGGGGTTAGGGATAGGCTACAACACTAGGATAATGAAGAAAAACGGCATGGAAAGGATCAAGAATTCTCACCTGAAGGAAACTTGCGAAATTCCCCTTCCTTTCCTCTTCTTAGTGCAGCGCTCCCTCTCTCTCTTTCTCACTCTCTCAATTCGCAGCTCTCTCAATTTATGCACAAATGAGAGAGTTGCGCTAGACTCCTAGGGTTTAAGCAGTGGGCTCAGTAAACACTGGGCCCTCCACGTCCACACCACTCCCTTTACTCGCTCCACCTCCTGAACCACGCCCATCAATTTAATTAATTTAATCACGTTGCCAATAAAATCCATAATTAAATTAAATAATTTAATTAAATTATTTCCGGGTGTTACACCTCTCGCAGGTCTTCTTTCTTCTCTCTCTGTTTTTTCAAAACCTCATTCTCTCTTTCCTGGGATTATGTGGCAACGAGAAAAGGAGATGAAGAGAGAAGAGATGAAAGAATATGGGGAAAAGAAATCTGAGGAAGAGAGAAGTTATAGTCAACAACGCACGCAGGTTAATTCGGCCACTAATTACTGGCGATTTTCCGCCAGTAACGCAGATTACTGGCGAAAATTTCTGCCAGTAATTACGGGCGGAAAATCCGCCAGTAACGCAGGTTACTGGCGGAAATTTCCGCCAGTAATTCCGCCATTATCTACTTGCAGAAAATCCGCTAGTAATTCCGCCAGTAAACATATTGGCTGATTGGATCCGCCAGAAATGTTATAGGATCCGCCAGAAACGTACTGGCAGACTAAATCCGCCAGAAAATGCCAAAATCCACCAGAAAACCTATTGGAGGACTGAATCCGCCAGAAATGTTCCGCCAGTAATTCACGTAATTCTTGTAGTGAATGGGTTTTTCCGGCGGATTTTTTTGCCGGTAAATGTGTCGTCGCAACGTGTTTCCGATGGAATTTCCGAGTCCGTCGTAGATTTTCAAATGCTCTGGGGGTTTTTCCAAACCGCGGGGAATGGGGAAATAATCTATTTCAAATGTAAATGGTCCTCTTCTCGGGGCTGGAACTCCTAGGTTGTCGCTTGGATCGGAGGTTGCCGAGGCTGATATCTAGATCGGTGTTGCCTTCGCTCCGGGGTTCTTCTAGTATGGTGACGACGACGTTCCCGCCTCTGAGGTGCCTCCCGGCTTCTAGAACGTCGCCTTTGTGGTGAGGACGAAGCAAAAGACGAGTATTCCTCACTAGTGTCTTCCGTGATTCCAGGGGGTGTCCGAGGTTCTTCCCTTCCCTGTCTTCTCGGGGGGGAGCGATGAAAGTGACGTCGTCTTGGAGGAGAACGATGTCGCCTTCGTGGCTCAGGTAACCTACTGAGCTCTTCAGGTTCCGCTACCGAGTTAACCTTGGGAGCATAACGCTGTGGAGAATTCTGGTCTGCAATATCCCGAGCTCGGTATACTGCAATCTCGGCTTCCAGCTCTGAAATTCGGAGGCTCCGAGCCTTGTCAGCTTCATTATGTTGATTCAAAATTCGGACCAGTTGTTGTACGGCATCCACAAGAACTGGAAGGACTGCAGGAGGAGAGGGAAGTCGGGCTCAAGCCGAGCTTCTATGATCAGCATTTTGATCAGATATAGATTGAGTCACTGCTACTCCTTCCGGAGTTCCCCCTAGACGGGGTTGATTTCGAGTTGGTTGAACGACACTCACCAAACGTAAACCAGATCTTAATTCGGGGGCCATTTTTTATCAGAAAAGAAGGTGAAAGTATTTGAATTCAAGATACTCCCACTGTGGTCGCCAATGTTCTGTACCGTATCTAGGGATCTGCCGATCCGAGATAGTTGGTAGGAGATGAGATTGATCAATAATGATTACGTCCGAGATGAGATGGGGTGTACCTGCTGTGAACACTCAATTTTTTTCGGTGTTTTTCACTTTTTTCGAAAAAATTACAAAAAATAGTCACTTTTTGCGTATTTTCGGGTTTTAGTTTTTAGCTACTATGTGAAGGTAATTTCTCTCTCCTCAGGCCTCTTTTTGACGATCCGAACGGTAAAAGTGAAGACATATGTGCCACGAACCTGCTGTCAAAAAATGAAGACGATCCAACGGTTAACCAATCCGGAATCGCACTTTTACGGTGAGAGGTTTGAGAAAAATGGCCCAAAATCGCAGCTATTGCAAAAGCAATTTCTCTCTCCTCAGACATCGTTTCGACGATCTGAACGGTGGAAGTGAGGATATATGTCTCACGAACCTACTGTCCAAAAATAAAGACGATCCAATGGTTGACGAATCCAGAATCACATTTTTATGATGATAGGTTTGAGAAAAACAGGAATTGTGTTCTCTAAGTGGGAATTGTTTTCTCTATCTTGTTTTAGTCCCACATCACTTGCAAGAAACAACAACCCTGTAGCAATTGACTATAAAAGAGGTTGAGAGGTGAAGGTTTGGGAGGAGATTATTGGCGGGTTAAGTGATATTTTGGGTCAAGCCTTTGCGGCCCATTTCACTAAAAGCCTATCTTTGATCATTTAGTACGTTTTGAGTCGGTTTTCCGGTTCTCAAAGCGATTTTTGCGGTTTTGGGTCAAAATGGACCAGACGGGAGCCCAGTTCACGGTTGACCTGGTCAGACTGCTTGGTCCGGTTCGACATTCATCGTGTTAAGGTTGGTCTTGTATTTATTTATTTTTGTTATTATCTTTTTTTGTTTATGTACATATTTGTTTATTTTTGTCATTTATTTATTGTTTATTAATTTATTTTTGTGTATATTTATTTATGTATATGGTTTTCTATTTATTTATTTATTAGTTTTATCATTTTTTTTAATACACAAACTATTTATTTATTTATTTTTCTTCAAAACTAAAAATAAAAATGGGTTTGAGTCGAGATGTACATCTTATCAAACCCGCAACACAGGTTTAAGAGACCCGAGTTGTACAACTTGGTCCTAAACCACCTTAAAACTAAAACCGAATGACACATTTTCCGAAAAATCCCCAATTAGTTTATTTCTATGTAGCATCTATTTTCAAAAATACAAAAAAATATGGGTTTGGCCGAGATGTACATCTTGTCAATCCCGTTTAAGAGACTCGAGTCGCATTTAACTTAGATCTTAAACCCCTTCAAAACTAAAATCAACCAACAAACAAATTTTCCTAAGAATTACGTGGCTCGAGTCTCTCATCGCACTGCAGAGTACGTGGCGCGAGGATCTCCTTGTCAAAGTCAAAATAAATTTTCTTCCAAATTAGTCCATATTTCATTTCCTTGTAAATAATTAATTATTTTTCTATTAAATTTTTGTAAATCTTATTTTTAGGTAAACAAATAATTAAACGACTTAGTAATTATTGCACAAATCAAATTTAGGGTAGCTGTCTTAGGACGGATGTGTTAGAAGTGCAATGAAACTAGTTTCACCCTTCCTTCGCATAACCGACTCCGAATCCAAATTTAGTTACGCAGATCGATAACCTTAGGTTTAGGTTTTTCTCAATTTCCCTATTTAAAATAAATTGGGTGGCGACTCCTCGAATATCTATATTTGAGCCGTCCGCGTCAAGATCCCGGTCACGACACCTGCAAAGCCACTCTGATGCTAAAGTTAGTAGCTGAAGAGTTAATGCAAGTTTATGTGGTAATTAATATGTACCCTTTTGTTACCAGTAAATCTCAGATTTATAGAGTCAAAGAGCACTTGAGTGTGATGATCTGGACCGTCTAGTGACGAGGTGTATTGTGGGCCGTTGATGAATGAATCTGGGCCTTGGTTGTTTGAATGCCCAATCACTTTGTTTTGAGAAGTGGGGTGTAAGTAGTATGAACATATTTTCCCATGAATGAGTTTAAATTTTCAGTCTAAAGTTTAGGATTAGCTTTACTATATATACTAGGACACACGCCCGTGCTATGCACAGGGAGGTGATTAACAGGCCTACAGATGTAGTTTCGAAAAAACATCAACATTTATTAGGGGGCATAAAAATACGCAACACGTATATATAAGACGAAGAGGCAACAATAGCCCTTGGTGAGATGAAGTCTAGGCGTGTCCAAAAGCTCATTATATAGAGGACTCATTGTACACACAATGCGATGCATGCACATGACGTGGTTATAAGTTGTGAAAAAAATTAAAAATTATGTATTACAAACTTAGTGGTTGATACGAATTGATAATTTACAACTAAACATAGAATAGAATTTTTATGTTAACAGGGTTGTCTTTATATATGATATATTTGCGAAGATACGAACCAATGCATGATGGTGATTTAGAATGTGAGAAATGTAAGAAAAACACTCTTTAACAATAATGAGGGCAATATAGTTCAAAAAAAATGGATGTCAACTATTGGTTAAAAAAATGGCATTGAAATTTCGATGTAGATATTAACTAACCAACGGTTATGTTATATAATTTAGAGCTTGTCGTATTTACCTTCCAGGAGATAGATACGAATTCCAGCAAATTTCGCATCGTATTTATCTAGATACGATTCCCTCCCAAAAGCTTCAAAAATAGTAGGTCGTATTTACCTTCATCAAATATAAATCAAATTTTCCTTAAAAAATTGCATCGTATTTACCTTATTACGAGATAAATAGGATTCATTTTTTAAATTTTTTGTTTTTATCGTGGAAATCAGATATATAGGTAAATACGACTTGGAAAAACATAAATCGTATTTACCTATTACAAACATAAATCTGGTTGGTTCAATTTATGTCAGGAGTATGTCCGTCTAAAAATATAGAGTGTGGATATATTGGTAAACAGTGGGAGTACAAAAATATATATTTACCATTTTTTACTTACATACGATTTGATCAGAAATATTTTAGAGCTCGTCGTATTTACCTTCCAGGAGATAGATACGAATTCTAGCAAATTTCGCATCGTATTTATCTAGATATGATTCCCTCTCAGAAGCTTCAAAAATAGTAAGTCGTACACATAAAGGGATTTTTAAAAAAAAAGTACATAAAGGGACTAAAAAAAAAGTACATAAAGGGACTAAAAAAAAAGAAAAAAATATTTTGCCGCTCAAAACATGAGAAACCACGTTAGTGTATTAATATATAGGGATTACCCGTGCGATGCACGGGGAGGTGATTAACAGGCCTACAGATGTAGTTTCGAAAAAACATCAACATTTTATAAGGGGGGTATAAAAATACGCAACACATATATATAAGACGAAGAGACAACAATAGCCCCTGGTGGGATGAGGCAACAATGTCGGTCCAAAAATATAGAGTGGGGGTATATTGGTAAATAGTGGGGTACAAAATGAGGGGTACATTTTGATAATAAAAAAAAGTGTTGGACAAAAAAAAATTGTCAGGGGTATGTCGGTCCAAAAATATAGAGTGGAGGTATATTGGTAAATAGTGAGGTACAAAATGAGGGGTATATTGGTAAATGGTGGGGTACAAAATATAGAGTGGGGGTATGTCGGTCCATAATATAGAGTGGGGGTATATTGGTAAACAGTGGGGTACAAATGAGGGGTATATTGGTAAATGGTGGGAAAAAATTTTCCCACCAAAAGTGGATAAAAAAAAGTGTTGGACAAAAAAAATTTGTCAGGGGTATGTCGGTCCAAAAATATAGAGTGGGGGTATATTGGAGTGGGGTACAAAATGAGGGGTATATTGGTAAATGGTGGGAATAAAATTTTCCCACCAAAAGTGGATAAAAAATAGTGTTGGACAAATAAAAAATTTGTCAGGGGTATGTCGGTCCAAAAATATATAGTGGGGGTATATTGGTAAACAGTGGGGTACAAAATGAGGGGTATATTGGTAAATGGTGGGGCACAAAATATAGAGTGGGGGTATGTCGGTCCAAAAATATAGAGTGGAGTATATTGGTAAACAGTGAGGTACAAAATGAGGAGTATATTGGTAAATAGTGGGAAAAAAAAATCCCGCCAAAATGACGTTAGTGTATTATATAATAGGGATATATATATATATATATATATATATATATATATATATATATATATATATATATATATATATATATAATTTAAAAGAATTTAGATTTTGATAGATAAAGATATTTTTTAAAAGAAATAGTATAAAATAGTAAGGTCTTACTTCTTTGCTACACCAAGAAATATATGTTATTATGTCATTTTTATAATTATTTTGAAGTTTTTATTATTTGAATTATAACATTTAGTTATAATAGTTGAATAATAAATCTAACGATGAATAAATCAGCAGTTATTTTAATATTTATGTGAAATAGTCGAATAATATTCCACTCTGATCTGTAGTAGACCTTCAGATGAATGAGCAGATGAAGCGCCCGAGATGTTTGAATGCCTTCAACTGCCAGTCTGGGTGGTGTACCTGCAATTACACTCTGATGCCCAAGTCGGTGGGGTGAAGCGAAGCGAGAATTGTAAATGGGTGAGAATTAATTACCTCGTCAGTGTCAGACCTATGGGGTTTATATACCGCACAGTGAATGGCTTGGAGCCGTTTGATCCTGTACTATTTGATCTGGTCTCTAGATGGTAGGGTTAGAACGTACTGGCCACCTTGGGGTGGTTTGATCTGCGAGTTGCTCAATTTGCTAGGTGGGCCTGGCTTCAGGCCCAGTCCAGAAACAGTTGCCCCCAAGCCAAGATTTACCCGTGGGGTGAGCTTAGGCTTGATCATGTTGGACTCGTACTAATGTGGTGTTTAGATCCCAGATGGATTGATCGTTTTATGCGAGAAGTGAGTCAGCGACTCACTTTATCTGGTCGTCCTTTGATCGAGTATTCACTGGGCGGTCTGGTTGGTCATGCCTTGTGTCGTTGGATTCTCTTGAAGTGACGTTTAAGTATTTCGAGGTGTAATTTCTTACAAATCTCGGCTAAATGAGCTTTATTCCTTATCCAACTATTCATATTTTTATTGCCAAAAATATATATATATATATATATATATATATATATATATATATATATATATATATATATATATATATATATATATATATATGACAAATCACCAGTATTTGTCCATGCTCCAGATGTCTAATCCTAGAGCGAGGGTTGTGTTGAGAGTTTCACGGTATGAAATATATGGCCTAGGTTGTAACTTTATATGACTTGGCAATTTTAATCTATGACCTAGGTTTTGTAGAGTTTAGTTAGAGCCCAAATTCTAAGTGCCCTTAGAAGTTAGAACACACTGCTACTATCTATTGGATTAGCATATGAGGGGTAAAAAAATCATTGTTCAGCTTCCTAAGAGAGATTTTGAGAGAAATTGATCTTTTCCTCATGCATAAAGACCAAAAACAAGCATGCTAATTCTAGTCATAACTTAAATGAAAAGAAACAAAAACAGACTGACATAATAAAAAATAAAGCTACAATGCACATGCTGCAACAGCAAGAAAGTGATTATCTTATACTCCCTCCGTCCATCTTATATGACTTTTTAAGAAAAAAATATTGTCCCACAATACATGACTTTTTAGAATACCAATACAACAACAAATTTCTATTTCAGTCATACTCTTCATTATTTAAAATATTTTTCATACAATTCTACTTTTTATGTTTCTAATATCATTAATGAAGGACAATTTGGTAAACTAACTCACAATCACTCTTTTCCATACAAAATTAACTACTTTTCTTAATTTCTGTGCTACAACCTTAAACGACATATAATACGGGACGGAGGGAGTACCTTAGAAACCGTAAGCATTCAACTGAGCAAAAATCTGGATAGAACATAGCAGTGATCCGCATTATCACCCAACCACACCTTTACCTATAAAAACAAACAAAAACCAGTTGAAATTGAAGGGAATCCAGATTTTGGAAAATGCCTGTGATGGAGAAAAGTTTAGATTTTGATGTTGTGATTATACATGTGAATTGAGAAGGGATGGATGGTTACCTTTGTTGTATTTTATTTTATTATTTTAATAAATATTTCAAAAGTGGGAATAAACTATATTTATTTTTTGATACTATATTAAAACGATGATAATACATATATATTTAATTTAATAGTTTGAATCACACTTTATATCATCAAAGCTTACGTTACTTCCGTTTTGGTTTTATGGTATTGGTGATAATATATATACAGTTATATGCTTAAAGATTAGCTTTAATATATATATACGTTATGTTCATTTGATTTTATTTTATTATTTATAATATTAAAGTGATGTAAAGCCATCAGATTTTCAAACGTTCAAGTTTATGTTTTAAGCATAATAAAGGTGCTTTTAATTGCTTGTATTTAAACGTATATATTATCAATAGTATTCATTATTTGTTCCGTTTTTTTTTATAATTATAATGCATAATTATAAGCATTTCCAAGAGAAACTTTTCTGATATTAGTTTTATATATATGGAAAAAAATAATATTGGAAGGTAGAGAGATTGAAAGATGCATCAGTTTTAAAGCATCCGAAAATTAGCTTTCAATCTTCCAATCAAATAGTCTTGGTTAATCTCTCGCATGCAAATAAAAATTTTATTCTTGCTGGGTTGGAATCCTTTTTAGTTCTTTGCGATTGATACGGAATGGTTGTATCTCTAATTTCTTGTTGTAGAGGCGGATAAATTCTTCGAGACAAATCACCGCACCTCCGGTTATTTTTTTCCTGCGTTCTCGTGTTCGCGAGATGCTTTAATTCTTTGTTGTCTTGTTGCGCATATTACTACAACCTTGACGAAATCGTATTTGGAAGAAGCGTTACATGAAGAGAATCTGGCAGAGGGAAAAAAAGGTTGTTGTTTATCATCGCTGTCTTCACCACTGACGGGACTTGAAATTGCCAATCCTTTCTCCTTCTTCATCGATTGATCTACACAACAGCACCACCACCTTCTTCTTTCAGATTGATCCTTTCTTCTCTTCACTTCTCTTCTTTGGTTCCTCTCTCTGTATGCAACTCTCAAAAAATAAAAATGGCTTTTTGTAAATAAATAAAATAAGAAGAAAAAAAATAAAAAAGAAAGTGACGAACGAGCATTGTCGTAAACTCACATATAGAAAGTGAACATCGGGAACTTTAAGATACTTAACTTTAATAATGGCAACTCCTCCGTTATACGCTTAAATTAACTACTTTTTATCCTTTATTTGACTAAAAGTTTATTATTTAAATTTATTTTTTTTAAATAAAAGTTTATTATTTAAATTTAAATATAAAATTTTGCTATAAAAATTTAAATATTGATAAAATTCAGCTTATCATGTTTTTCAGAAAATAAGGAATAATTTAATATTTTAAGTTATATGTGTGGGAAACAAATATGGTTCATATATATAGGATTATAAATTTAAACTAACTAGTTAACTGGACGAATATAATTGAAATTTTTTTCTAACTTAAAAATTCTAATTTTTCTTCCTTTCAACTTTTTTAAGAAAATTTCTTTCCTCCAATTTTTTTGGTATAAACTGAGTATTCTCTGCACGCAACTACAAAGACTAATCTCTCAAACCGGGTAGTCTTTCTTCCAATTAATGATACTGTTATCCTAAATATTAATTTTACTTACATAAATACAAAATTGTAGGTGTTAATTATTTTGCTATTACAAAACGGTAAGTTATTGAATAAAAAGCAAAACTGTACTAGATAAAAATTACAATTCTAAAACTGTAAGTTATTTTTTACTTTTAAAAGCAAAACTGAAGAAAGATAATACCATAAATTTATAATGTTATATATACTAGATAATATTAATATAAGACGTTAAGACAGTATATTTGCTTTAACGCTATTATGATTTTTTATATAAAATTAATGTATCATATTATTTTTTTTGACAAGAATCTATTATATTATATATATATATATATATATATATATATATATATATATATATATATACTTTCTCCCAGTTATAAAATAAAATATAGGGAAGAAGAAGAAGTAGAAGATATCAAGAACAAGAGCAAATATGGAGTATGTAAGAGGTTGTGTATTATTATTATTCTCTTCAATTGCGTGTCTCTATATAAGAAGGTGCCCTATTTGTAGGATGGAGATTGGCAAGTGAGTGGCCAATCATAAAAGACCACTTACACAAGATAATGATGAGGATAGGTGAAAGATAATGGACATCCAATAGTAATATTGATAAGGATGTCCATCGAGGATATCTTTCATTAAAATTGTCTTAGAAAAATCTAGTGGGAAAAAAATGTAGTGAAGGAAAAATAGTACAAAAATCCTTTTGTGAGATATACAAATTTATTTATTTCTCCTCTCAATCGGTCAATCATCTTTGAGACGGTGGAGACCATTCATTTGCACCATGGTTCAAAAGTTACGCTTAGAGTCTTGACTTTGTGAAAAGATCTACAAGATTATCACATTAACGATTTTGTTGAATGCTTATATCACCATTCTTCTAAAAATCATGAGTGAAGCAAAATTTTGGGGAAATATGCTTTGTTCGATCTCTTTTAATGTAACCCTCTATTAACTGAGCAATGCATGTAGTATTATCATCAAAGATGGTGTTGCATTTATTCTTTCAGAAGACAAACCACAAGTCTCTTGTATGTGTTGAATTAGAGATCTTACCAAACGCATTCCCGACTTGCTTTATGTAGTGCTAAAAGTTCTGCATGATTTGATGATGTTGTCGTTATGGTCTGTTTCACAAATCTCCATGAAATTATTGTACCACCACAACAAGTAAACAAGTAACTTGTTTGTGATCTACCATTGTGAGGATCAGACAAATAATCTGCATCTACATTACTTGTTAATTCTAATTTGGATACTTTGGAATAAATAAATAAACCATATTCATTGTACCTCTAAGGTAACGAAGTATATGTTTGCCTCCGTTCCAATCTTCGTGCGGGTGAAGAACTATATCTTGCTAATAGATTGACGGACAATAATATATCACGATGGGTATAATTAGCACGGTACATCAGTGCTCCAGTTGCATTAAGGTATTGTACTTTAGGACCAAGTGGTTCTTCACCCTCTTCTCGAGGTCTAAAAGGATCTTTCTCTACATCCAGTGATCTAACAACCATTGGAGTAGACAATGGATGATATTTGTCCCTGTAGGAACGTTTCAATATTTTTGCTATATAAGCATCTTGATGCACAAAAATTTCATTATTCAAATGCTCAATTTGTAATCCTAGACAAAACTCTGTCTTTCCCAAATTTGTCATCTCAAATTCTTTCCTTAAGCAATTTATAGCTTTTGGAAGCTCTTCAAGAGTTCCAATAATATTTATGTCATCAACATAGACAACAATTATAGCAAATTCTTTTTCAGATCTTTTTATAAAATACATGGACAAATGGGGTCATTTGTATATCCCTCCTTTGGTAAATATTCACAGAGGTAATTATACCATATGCGTCTAGATTTTTTTATCCCATAGAGAGACTTATTCAATTTGATGGAGAAGTCTTCTCGAGATCTAGGGCTATGTGCCTCAAGCAAGTTAAATCCTTCAGAGAGCTTCATGTAAATGTCACTATCAAGTGAGAAATATAAATGTCATCATACTCCAAGATCATACCGATGAAGTTTGCCAAGCCCTTCCCTCGGTAAAAAAGGTTGTTGTTTATCATCGCTGTCTTCACCACTGACGGGACTTGAAATTGCCAATCCTTTCTCCTTCTTCATCGATTGATCTACACAATAGCACCACCACCTTCTTCTTTCAGATTGACCGTTTCTTCTCTTCACTTCTCTTCTTTGGTTCCTCTCTCTGTATGCAACTCTCAAAAAATAAAAATGGCTTTTTGTAAATAAATAAAATAAGAAGAAAAAAAATAAAAAAGAAAGTGACGAACGAACATCGTCGTAAACTCACATATAGAAAGTGGACATCCGGAACTTTAACAGATACTCCTTCCGTCTCATATTAAGTGTTCTTTTTAGAATGTTTTTCTGTCTCAAATTATCCGTCACTTTAGAATCTTAACTCAATATTTATTATTACTTTCCAATAAATACCCTTACTTTAGAATATCAATAACTGTGTCTTTGATCTAATTGAGAAAAACTTAAGGGTATTTTAGTCTTACCACATTTGTTTACCATAAAAGTTAGCATATCCAATCATTTTATTAATACTCGTGCATAATCTTAAACGACGCTTATTATGAGACTGAGGGAATACTTAACTTTAATAATGGCAACTCCTCCGTTATACACGCTTAAATTAACTAAATTTTAAATATAAAAATCTTGCTATATAAATTTAAATATTGATAAAATTCAGCTTATCATGTTTTTCAGAGAATAATGAATAATTTAATATTTTAAGTTATATATGTGGAAACATATATGGTTCTTATAGGATTATAAATTTAAACAAACTAGTTAACTGGATGTATATAATTGTAATTTTTTTCTAACTTAAAATTTCTAATTTTTCTTCCTTTCAACTTTTTGACAAATTTCTTCCTTCCAATTATTTTTATTATAATCCGAGTATCACTATCTTGCACAACTACTGGACTAATTTTTAAATCGGGTTGTCTTCCTTCCAATTAATGATACTATTGTCCTAAATATTAATTGTAGTTGTTAATTATTTTGATATTACAAAACGGTAAGTTATTTTGTAATAATTGAATAAAAAGCAAAACTATACTTGATAAAAATTATAATTCTACTGTAAGTTATTTTTACTTTTAAAAGCAAAACTGAAGAAAGATAATACCATAAATTTATAATGTTATCTATACTAGATGAGATAATATTAATATCCCTATTTATTAATACATTATCGCCTTTACATTTAGGTTTGAGCGGCAAATATATGTTAACCATTAGCATAACTAGGGCGATTACCGTGCGATGCGATGAAGAAAGGTGATGTAATGAGCCTCTGGATGTAGTTTGAAAAAACATCAACATTTTATAAGGGGGTATAAAAATACGCAACAAACATATATAAGCAAAGAGGCAACAATAACTCTTGGTGGGATGAGGCAACAATGTCGGTCCAAAAATATAGAGTGAGGGTATATTGGTAAACAGTGGGGGTACAAAATGAGGGTACATTTTGATATTAAAAAAAGTGTTGGAAAAAAAATTTTGTCCAGGGTATGTCGGTCCTAAAATATAGAGTGGGAGTATATTGGTAAATAGGGAGGTACAAAATGAGGGTATATTGGTAAATAGTGAATTACAAAATATAGAGTGGGAGTATGTTGGTCCAAAAATATAGAGTGGGGATATATTGGTAAACAGTTGGGTACAAAATGAGCGGTACATTTTGATAATAATAAAAAAAAAGTGTTGGGAAAAAAAATTATCAGCGGTATGTCGGTCCAAAAATATATAGTGGGGGTATATTGGTAAACAGTGGGGTACAAAATGAGGGGTATATTGATAAATAGTGGGGCACAAAATATAGAGTGAGGGTATGTTGGTCCAAAAATATAGTGTGGGAGTATATTAGTAAACAGTGGGGTACAAATGAGGGGTATATTGGTAAATGGGGAGAAAAATATTTTTCCCCCCAAAATGGCAAGGTGTGCCTTAATATATAGCTGATTCATGTATGGCATTTTACCATTACATATGGGATTTTTTTAAACTCCCCCTCTCCAAATTCTCCCTCTCACCCCATAAATCCCATTTTGGACAAAAATACCCCTAAAATATAGGTAAATTTGATAAATCCGGGAATCTTGTGAGGTAAATCCGGGAAACCTTTTTCTTCCTAACTTTATCTATAAGTTGGGTAAATCCGGTTAACATTTTTGCTAACCGAATTTACCTATCTGTGAGGTAAATCCGAGAATCCTGTGAGGTAAATCTGAGAAACCTTTTTCTTTTCAACTTTATCTATAAGTAAGGTAAATCCGGTTAGCATTTTGCTAACCGAATTTACCTACATGTGAGGTAAATCTGGGAATTTCTTAAAAAGTTTTTTTTTTAAATGAGAGGTATTTCTGGAATAAAAGCGTTTATGGGGTGGGAGGGAGGATGTGGGGGGTACCAAAAAAAATCCTTACATATGTATGTTGTTTGGTGTTAAAGCTTTAATGTGTGTTATGACTCGATAATAGAATGTGGTAGTGACTCATGTAAAAGGTTCTCATGCACATGTATGATTAATAAGTTGCTAGAGGATTTTGTTGTTTTACGCAACAGATGTACATCATAACATGACTTTCACTGTCTAATGGATCATTTTTGTTGGCAATATCAAACGCGTGTGCCCGGCTCAGAGTTTATATCACTCAATGAAAGTACTGTTTGATCAGTGACATCTAACACCCTCAATTTTCTATGTAATTGTTTTTACGTATTTTCACTTGTGTGTTTTTTCACGTTAGCGCGTGTGAATTTAACCCCAGAATTTGTTTGTATTTTAACCAAACCGAAAATAGATATAGGACCTAATATATTATATTAGGTTGAGGTTTAATTTTCGTTCCAAAATTCCACCGGAATTTGGACGCATTTTGGACCTACCGGACGAAATTTAACCGCTTAAAAACTCTAACCATGACCCGAATATGAAAATGTTCGACGTTAAGGTCTTAATCGACAGTTAGAATAATTTAGTTAACATCCGATGCGATGTTAGTTCCGCAAAAACGCTAACTATCGCCTAACCGTATTATTCTAGTAAGACGTTAAGACAATATATTTGCTTTAACTTGCTATAATATTTTTCTATTTTAAATTAATGTATTATCTTTGTATATAAAAGCTAGAGCGCGGTTTTCCCTCCAATTTTTTCAACACTTTTGCCATTATATATAATACTAGGACACACGCCCGTGCGATGCACGTGGAGGTGATTAACAGGCCTACAGATGTATGTCCGTCTAAAAATATAGAGTGAGAGTATATTGGTAAACAGTGACAGTATAAAAAAAACCAAAATAATATGTATTTAACAATGAGGGATACATTTTGATAAAAAAAGACAATGAGTGCTAGACAAAAAAAAAGAGTGAGACCTTAATTTTTGCTAGATTAATAATGGACATAAAGTTTGCATTATTTACAATTAATGTTATCAAAAAATGTCTCCCCAAATTGATTAATAAAGTAGTTAGTGTAAAGTGTACCATACTATAACACATACATGACTAAGTAACACACATAAAGAGACTTATAAAAAAAATAAAAATTAAAGTAGTCAGTGTAAAGTGTACAATACTATATAACACATACATGACTAAGTAACACACATAAAGGGACTTATAAAAAAAGTTTGCATTATTTACAACTAATGTTATCAAAAAATGCCTCCCCAAATTGATTAATAAAGTAGCCAGTGTAAAGTGTATCATACTATAACACATACATGACTAAATAACACACATAAAGGGACTTAAAAAAAAGTACATAAAGGGACTAAAAAAAAAGGAAAAAAAATTTTTGCCGCTCAAAACGTGAGAAATCACGTTAGTGTATTAATATATAGGGATTACCCGTGCGATGCGATGGAGAGGTGATGCGAGGCCTACTGGATGTAGTTTGAAAAAACATCAACATTTTATAAGGGGTATAAAAATCGCAACACATATATATATAAGGCGAAGAGGCGACAATAGCACTTGGTGGGATGAGGCAACAATAGCACTTGGTGGGATAAGGCAACAATGTCGGTCCAAAAATATAGAGTGAAGGTATATTGGTAAGCGATTGGGGTAAAAAATGAGGGTACATTTTGATAATAAAAAAGTGTTGGACCAAAAAAATTTATCGAGTATGTCGGTCCAAAAATATAGAGTGGGGGTATATTGGTAAATAGGAGGTACAAAATGAGGGTATATTGATAAATGGTGGGGTACAAAATATAGAGTGGGGTATGTCGGTCCAAAAATATAGAGTGAGGATATATTGGTAAGCAGATGGGGTAGAAATGAGGGTATATTGATGGTGGGATAAAATTTTCCCACCAAAAGTGGATAAAAAAAAAAGAGTGTTGGACAAAAAAAATTATCGGGGTATGTCGGTCCAAAAATATAGAGTGGGAGTATATTGGAGTGGGGTACAAAATGAGGGGTATATTGGTAAATGGTGGGAATAAAATTTTCCCACCAAAAGTGGATAAAAAAATAGTGTTGGACAAATAAAAAATTTGTCAGGGGTATGTCGGTTAAAAAATATATAGTGGGGGTATATTGGTAAACAGTGGAGTACAAAATGAGGGGTATATCGGTAAATGGTGGGGGCACAAAATATAGAGTGAGGGTATATCGGTCCAAAAATATAGAGTATGGGTATATTGGTAAACAGTGAGGTACAAAATGAGGGGTATATTGGTAAATGGTGTGGAAAGTTTTTTTCCCACCAAAACGACGTTATTGTATTGATGGACGTACACCTGTGTGATGCACATGACATAGTTATAAGAAGATCTGTAAAAAATGTTAAAAAAATTATATATTGCAATGTTAGTGGTTGATACGAATTGATAATTTACAACCCAACTTAGAATGAAATTTTTATGTTAACAAGGTTGTATTTATATATCATATATTCGCGAAGATATGTACCAATGCTGGGTGATGATTTAGAATGTGAGAAACTTAATGCATAAAAACTTTGATATAAACACTCTTTAACAATAAAGAGGGCACGATAGTTCACAAAAAAATAGATGTGTACTATTGGTTAAAAAAATGACTGTGAAATTTTCTTGTAGGTATTAACTAACCAACGGTTAAGTTATATGGGTTCAATCATTCTCATAAAAATAAAGGGTTTTCACTTACATATGATTTGACCAGAAATATTTTAGAGCTCATCGTATTTACCTTCCAAGAGATAGATACAATTTCCAGCAAATTTTGCATCTTATGTAGATACGATTTCCTCTCAGAAGCTTCAAAAATAGTATGTATTTACTTTCATCAAACATAAATCTGATTTTCCTTAAAAAATCGCATTGTATTTACCTTATTCTGAGATAAATAAGATTCTTTTTTTTTAAATTTAAATTTATTTGGTTTTTGTCAGGGAAATCGTATATAGGTAAATACGACTTGAAAAAACATAAATCGTATTTACCTATTACAAACATAAAGTCGATTGGTTCAATTTTTGTCAGGGGTATGTCCGTCCAAAAATATAGAGTGAGTGTATATTGGTAAACAGTGAGGGTACAAAAAAATCCAAAATAATATGTGCTTAAAAATGAGGGGTACATTTTAGTAATAAAAAAAATGAGTGTTGGACAAAAAAAACAATAAGTGGGACCTTAATTTTTGATAGATTAATAATGAAAATAAAGTTTGCATTATTTACAACTTATGTCATCCAAATTCCCCCCCCCCCCTCCTCCCACCCCACCCCACCCCACCCCACCCCACTCATAAAGTAATTACTGTAGTAATAAAGAGGGGATATATATATATATATATATATATATATATATATATATATATATATATATATATATATATATATATAATTGACATAAATCTTACCTTATTGACCTTATTGATGATATTGAAAAGATCAGAGTGCACGCTTCAATATACTCAAGGAGAATTATTTCAGACCAAGAGGAATTTTAAAAGAAGCCAAATTTATTATTCAAGTTCTGATTTACAAGTGAGGCAAATATGCCTTATATAGGAAAAGCTAAGACTTACTATTTAAGTAGGTAAAAACTATTGTTACGTTAAAGTAGCACTGTAAAGACAAAAGACAAAATACTATTATAAGTGTCGGGTACACTTGTGTGGCCCATCGTCGCATTGATAATAATAAAAGTTAAAAAACAAAAAAGGAAATAGTAAAAGATTCTTTTGGTCGACAACCATATCTTTATGGTTTTGATATTATATGTCGACAATAGTAATCATAACTGATTTTATGACTTATTGGTGTATGGATTATTGACCCTTTCCCTTGGTGATATTATGACTCATTGGCTGAATCATTGCATCCCAGAAATCTTTTGGTGTAGGTTCTTCCTCCTCTGCCTGGGATTCTCTAGCTAAGCAGTTGAAAGTGTTTGAATCTAGTAAATCTTGTGAACTACTGGTCTTCATTGACACATCTTCATTTTTGACTTTCAAAGTTTTAAAGAATTGATTTTTCATGTGGTCCAGAGTTCGAACCATAATTTGTTCTTCTGATTCATTTGGGTATATTTTAAAATAATTTTTGATTGGCTATTGATAGCTCTTGGGAACTTTGTTCTTTTGGCTTAGCTTGGTCATCAGATATAGTTGCTTCAATTTTGACTTCTATATCCTGAAGATCCTCTTTAGACATTTTAATCCACCACTTGTAGAATAAATTTCTTCTAAGTATAGGGATATTGAATTTATCACAGGTCCATCTCCATATCCATGGAATTTGGAATTTAATAAAGTATAAGCAATGACCTTGTCTGTAATCATTTTGAAGCATTCTCCAAAATTAATGGGCTATGATTGCACCACAAATCATATAAATTTAATATATTTTTTGGTAAAATTTCTAAAGAAGGACCAAATTTTATCCACTAATTATAAAACCAATTTGGTATAGGTTTTCCCAGAATTTCTGGATTAATGCTAAAAAACCAAGAATGTTTATTCTTTGGATTTTGGTAATAGAAAGCTAATGAAAAAGCTTGGATATAATCCCAATAATTAAAATAGGCGTATTCGCCTTGAGCAATTTAATTGCTTTCTCCCCATTAGGGTTTAATCCCCATTTTCTTGGTAATAATATCTTATTGATATGACGTTTACTGAAGTTTATAAAACTTCTTGGATTATTATTTTGATAATGATGTGTAATTATTCTTGATTGAAGAACTAATAAAAATATTTCCAAATGTAGTGCGGACTTGCCATAGAGTCCAGGATATCCTCTTGATTCGAGATATCTTGTTTTAACAGACCATCCATCATTAGGGGTCAAACTAATGTCTTCTTCCTCGACATGCATTATGTCTTCTGTGCCATGATTCTCATAATATTCAGTTACCTCTTGTGGTATATCATTTATAGTTGCATCTTTATAAGTTGATGCCTTATTTGATGATGAAGAAGAAGGAATATCTTCTTTTCTTGGAGGTTCAGGTAATTGCTGCAAATTTCTAGTCACGTGGGTGTAGTCGATCCCCATTAGAGGAATGTTTGTTTCCTGATAGGGCAACAAATTGTTGCTCCCTCGACCACGACCATAGCCACGACCTCTTCCCCTATTGGGGTGTGTCATTTCCCTGCAAAAATTCACGAGTCAAATAATCAGCAAGAGAATTATTTTCTCCTTTAATATATTGTATATCAAAATCAAATACTGATAATTGGGCTTGCCAACTAGTAAAATTTTGTTTTGAAGCAAGATTCTTGACATCTTTTTCAATGATTGATTTGGCAGAACTACAATCAATTCGCAGCAAAAAAATTTGATTTAATAAATCATCTTGAAATTTTGAAATACATTTAATTATGGAAAACATCTTTTTCTTAATAGTCGAATATTTAGACTGTGTTGGATTCCATTTTCCAGAAGTAAATCTTACTAAAACTTCTTTATTATTGTCTGGTATGACTTGTTTCAAAATACCACCATAACCTATGTTAGAAGCATCTGTCTCAACTATTTTAAAATACTTAGGATTTGCTAGAGCCAAACAAGGTAAACATTTTACCTTACTTTTGATCTTCTGGACAGCTAGAGAATGATTCTCTGTCCAAGGTCATGGGTTTTCTTTAACCTATTATATAAAATAGTTGTATCCTGAGCTAAATTCTCATAATAGTCTGAAATATAATTTAGACTTCCTAAAAATCTCTATAATTATTTCTTATCAGAAATAATATCAGGAAATTTAGAAGCAAATTTAATGCTTCTACTTATAGGAGCAATTGTTCCTTGGTCTATTTCATGACCTAAAAACCTTACTTTTGTTTGAAAAAGTTTCATCTTTGAAGTAGATATAACTAAACCATTGTGTTTAACCAAATTTTTGAATATTTTTAAATGTTTAAAATGTTGATCAATAGTTTTAGAAAATACTAAAATATCGTCAATATAGACAATCATAAAATCAGAATAAGAATTGAAAATATCATTCATAATATTCTGAAATTCAGAAGGAGCATTTTTTAATCCAAATGGAAGAACATTCCATTCAAAATGCCCAAAAGGAACTGTAAAAGCAGTTTTGTACTTGTCAGATTCATTAATCTGAATTTGCCAATAACCTGATTTCATATCAAATTTTGAAAAAATTAAGGCATCATTGAGTCTATCTAAAAGATCTTTTTTATTAGGAATTGGATATCTTATCTATTTCAAAACTTTATTAAGCGGTTTATAGTTAATAACTAATCTAGGAACACATTTTTCTTGTTCAACATTTTTCTTTACATAGAATGTTGTACAACTCCAAGGAGATTTGGATTTTCTAATTAATCATTTTTCTAAAAGAGAATCAATCTATTTTTTACATAAATCAAGATATTCTTGATTCAATTGAGCTGGTCTAGCTTTAGTAGGTATCTGACTTTCATTAAAGCCATCAATATAGGGCAAAGCAACAACATGTTGTTTCCTATTCCAAAAAGCATTAGGTAGATCATTACATACCTCTGAGACAAATTGTTGTTCAATTATTTTAATTTGTCTCCTAGTTTCTTCTTTATTAAGATGATCATTAATATTAAATATATTAATTTCACTTTTTAGAAAACATAATTGTTTTTCTTTGTTAAGAAGAATGTCTTTAACCTCATTAAGCATTCTTGTATGAGGATCGGAAATAAACTTGAAAATAATTTCTTTATTATCAATAATGGTAGTAACACCATTTTGATCAATATTTTTAATTGGCATAATATTATGCAAAAAAGGAGTGCCTAAGATAATTCTATGATTTAAATTTTTAACTAGAATAAAAGGAGTTGGCAAACAAATATTTTACTTGCAAATATAAGCATTTGAAAGCTTATAATTAACTTGTAATTTATCCCCTCCAGCTTGGGTAAGGGCTTGTGTAGTTTTTGAAAAATATTTTGTAGGGATAATTATTCCCTCTTGAATACAATTTAGATCAGCCTCACTATCTATGAGAGATATCTCATTTTCTAAAATAATTTTTTTACTGACGACTAAAGTTATTCTCACAAACCATTTTTGTGAAGTTACTCTATCTAATATAGATAAATAATTGCTACTGGATGAAGCAACATCTTTTGGTTGAGTAGGAGCTTCTATAGAAGATATTCTCTGGAATAATATATCATTATTCTTTTTTATCTGAACAATTTTAGATTTTAAGAGATTTATTTCTCTTCTTAAATCAGTAGTAAAAACTGGTGTTTCTTTAATATTAGATTCTTGGAATCTAGATAAGACCTCGCTCATTTGATAAGGATCCTCTATAATTAGAGGAGTTTCTTTCTTATAATATTCTCTCATAAGAGTGTCTATCATCTTTCTTTTCAAATTGTCATCAGTTATGGCTTCCAAAGCTTTTAAAGCTTCATCCTGTTCTTCTGTGAGAACATTTAGTCCATTCATTTCAACAATGGATTTCCAATACAAATTCATTGCACTGACAATCATTATTGTTAGTGGAAGTTGATTCAGAGGAGGTATCATTGATACACTCTATTCCTTCGCTAAAATAATTTGGTCATATGTTAAATCAGCATAATTAATATTTATACCACCATTCTTATTTCTTAAAGATTGTCTAACCTTTTCAGAAAAGAGATAAGGAAGACCATCAACAAATTTTTCCTTCCAATGATAGAATTAGGGTCTTTTAATTGGAAAACCCTAGATAAAAAAGTATCCTTATACCATCTAAAATGAGTTAAAGATGGACATCTTAAATTTTGTAAAAGAGAAGATAATTTTTCTCCTATAGGAACATTAGTTCTTACAAAATGTTTTAGTATGGATAAACAGAGGGTATAAACCGCATCCTCTTCACCAAGATCTTGTGATGTGTAGCACTAGAACTAGTTTCTAGCTTAACTTCCTTTTTATGATCAAGAATTTCTTTTTTCTGAGCATCAGTAAGATAATGGTCCCACCAACCTCTTAGTTGGCCAACAAAACCAGTAGCTATAAAAGAAGCTATTAAGCTATCGAATTTCCATGTTGTTTACAAGCGATTGGAATACATAATCATTCTATGTATTGTGTCTAAGATTTGCTTATCATTTAAGCCATCAATATTCCATTCATAAATGGCTTTACTAGAATAGGAATTCTGATATGGTTCATTTTCCTCAAAAAGTAAATCTTGGGGTGAGGGTCTTTTATAATAATATTTTTCTATAGCTTTAGGGGTGTAAATAGGATTAATATTAATATCCTGGTTAGCAAACATATTTGCTAAATCATCAATATTATTTATATCCTTGCTAAATTCTGAAGAACTCTCAGAACTGTCAGAAATATTTTCTTGAGATAAAACACTTAAATTTAAATTCTTTAATTTTTGTTCCAAAATATGGATAAATTCAGAAGTATTATCTTCCATTTTAAAACCTTTTATAGGCAAATGAGGTTGTACTATAGGGGTCTCTGCAACCATAGGTGCTTTAGACTCATTAGTTTGTTCAAAAATCAATTTCTGTTGAAAAATTTGTTTTTCAACTAATTCCTTTAGAGATAATAAATCTTTTTCAAGAGAAACAAATTGCTCTCCTAAACAATTAAGGAAAATATTTGTATAATTCTGGGTTTTTAACAAAGAATTTAATTCTCTAATAGTAACTTGATTACTTTCTACCTTTTGTAGACTAATAAAAGCACGGGCTTCTACGTTTTGTCCTAAATTTATAGGTTGTCTAGGAGGGAAAATACTATTAATCTTTCCTCCCTTCATTGTCTCCCAATTTTTTGAATTAAGGACTAAAATTTCACTATCAACCTCATTTTTGATTTTATTAGTAAAATGCTTAACAAACCATTTTACAAAAGGAATATAATCCTGAGTTATAGTCATATCTTCATAATAATCATCCTTAAACTTATTAAGTTCAGGAAGAGAGAATTTCTTAAAATACCATTCCCTAAATTGGGTATATCTATCTTGTTGGAACTCATCATTAATGAGTTCTCTCATTCCACTACCTAGAGAGAAATCTATGATGTAACCCATTTATAGATGGAAACTCATTTCTGATTGAGTAGGTGATTCCCTACTCTGCGTGGTTTTTTGATATATCCCATAAGGAATTTTGTTCTCACTAATTCTAATATTTTCTACTGTCTCCAATTCTTCTATTGGTTGAGAAGTAGAAGCCCTGTTTAATTCACTTGGAGTTGTATAAAACTCACTAACAGAATGTCTTGCTGAAAGACTTCTTGGTATTCTAATAACCCTTTTGGGATTAAACTTTATTTCTATATCCCCTTCACTAGTTTGGGTTATCTGGTCTATCTCTTTATTTAAGATAGGTTCAGGATCTACAGCCTGGGGTAGAGACCATTTCTCAGGGAATTTAATTTCATTCCATTTGATTAACTAATTAGTCACTATGTTTGAAGTCAACAGGTTAGTTTGGACAAGAGTTGTTGTCCCTGGAAAAGATATTTGCTTGACATTTGGATTAAGCGTGTTTAACACCTTGTAATAAACTCTATAGCATATTGCTATTATTTCACTTCCTGGTTTGAAATTATACCCGTTAGTATCAAGAATATTTTTGTCAGATAAAGACAGACTTAAATTTGGAGACACATCAAAATAGACGGGTCCATGACATAAGCTAGTTTCTATTAAAGAAGCTAGAGAAGATTGAAAGTCTTTACTTCTACCATCTCTAATATATGCTAGGATACTAGAATTTAATCCTAACAAAGTTAAAGGTTTAAAAGCAATTTGCACAAGACCAATATGAACAAAATTATAATCTTTAAAAGGAAGTAAATCTTTTTACTTAATAATTTTATTATGCAGTATTCTCGAAAACTTGAGCAGTTTGTTCAATAGTCTTAAAAACATATCGTGGCTTAATATCAAACATATCAAATTTGTAGATTTGGCTTGAAGGGACCAAAGGAATTGTCCACTTGTTTAGTGATCCAAATTTTTGGATATTCAACCAACTCTTCATTTTTATAGTAAATTTTTTGGATAATTCTTATATATATATATATATATATATATATATATATATATATATATATATATATATATATATATATATATATATATATATATATATATATATATGGGAGGCATATCTAGTGAGAAAGGGGGTTCTTATATGAGAGTGAGAGGATCAATTCTCAGCCATTAGATCTAAATCAACGGATCAGATTAGAGCACATAATTAATGAGTCACGTGCTTGACTTTTTATTTCTTGAACGCTGAGCCAGAACACTCAGAACGTCTTTCTTCAAGATATATTGTCCCATTGTCTTCCTTCTTCTTACTAAGAGTAAACTTGTTAAAGCCAAGCCCTCTTGTAGGGGTGTTCAAAACCGAACCATGTTAATTGTAATATAGAATAAAGCTAGTAGTTGTTCTGTAATAATAATAAAGGTTAGGGGGTCATTTGTAAATATAGCAACTTAGTTAGTTTCTCTACTATTACAACAGTTAGAGTTTGTTGGAAATCTGTTAATTGATTTTTCAATTGTATTTGACCCTTTAAAAGGGGAAACCTCTATCAATGAAGAAGTAGAATGATTGATTCACTTTACAATTGCAATTCTGAGTTTACAATTGGTATCTAGAGCTGTAACGAGAGGGACCTGTGTGAATCAATCGATTGAAGGTGATCTTCAATGGCGGAGAACAATGGAAACGGGAATTACATGCATGCTTCGATTCCCAAGTTTGATGGTCACTATGACCATTGGGCTATGCTTATGGAGAACCTTCTCCGCTCCATTGGGCTATGCTTATGGAGAACCTTCTCCGCTCCAAAGAATACTGGACCATCGTCGAGGGTGGAGTTCCGGCGTTAGCGACACCGACCACGACGGAGAACACCAAGGCGCACGAGGAAGGAAAATTGAAAGATTTGAAGGCTAGAAACTATCTCTTTCAATCAATCGATCGAGATATTATTGAAACAATTTTGAACAAAGAATCTTCGAAGGCAATTTGGGATTCCATGAAACGAGAAATTTCAAAGATGCGACAAAGGTGAAAAGATCTCGATTGCGTCTTTGCGAAGAGAAATTTGAGCTTCTTGGTATGAAAGATGATGAGCGTGTGGCTGACTATCTTTCAAGAACGCTATCCGTTGTCAACAAGATGAAGATCTTGGTGCAAAGATTGATCGAGTGAAATTGTGGAGAAAATTACGAGGTCCATGTGTGAGAAATTCAACTATGTGGTTCTTTGCAATTGTGAAGGCAATGATGTTGAGAACATGACGATTGTGAACTTCAAGGAGTTTGCTTGTGCATGAACAAAGAATGCATCCTCAGAAGGAGGAAGAACAAGTCTTGAAGATTGCAGGCACGAGCAGAGGTTCTACAAGGGGAAGAGGACGAGCTTCTACTAGAGGAAGAGGTAGAGGTAAATCATCCTATAAAGACTCTTTAGAATGTTATAGATGTAAGAAGCTTGGACATTTTCAATATGAATGTCCAAATAGTGAGGATAAAGCTCACTATGCTGAGTTTGATGATGAAGAAGAAGTGCTTTTGATGGCTGCAATTGAGGCAGTATTAGAGATGATCTGGTACTTAGATTCAGGGTGTAGTAACCACATGTGTGGTCAAAAGGAGTGGTTCTCAGTACTGGATACTACCTTCAGAGAATCTGTTAGACTTGGTGATAGTTCCAAGATCATAGTTGAAGGGAAAGGTATAGTGAATATGCGTATAAATGGTATGCTTCTTGTAGTGAGTAATGTGTATTACATACCCAAACTGAAGAACAATCTATTCAGTCTTGGGCAATTGCAACAGAACATTGAATTGTCAATTTCCTTGCATCAAGATGAATGTAAGGTGTATCACACAGAGAAAGGATTGATTATATCTTCAAAGATGACCAAGAACAAATTGTTTCCAGTATCTGCTACTGCAGTAAGTTCATCCTGTTTGTATACAGAAAAGGAAGATGTATCACAGTTATGGCACTAGAGATTTGAGCACTTGAATATGAAGAGTCTAAAAGAAATGTCACAGAAGAATATGGTTAAGGGGCTGCCTGAGATCAATGATCTGGACAAGACTTGTGAAGTCTGCTTGAAGGGCAAGCAACACAGATTGGAGTTTCCAAAGGCATCAGGCTGGAGAGCAACTAACAAAGCTGGGCCCGATTCATTACGATATCTCATGCCCTATTACACCAGAGTCTTGTGGAGGAAAGAGGTATGTTTTGACTTTTATTGATGATTATAGTAGAAGAACTTGGGTTTATTTTCTAGTTGAAAAATCAGTTGCACTAGGGTGTTTTAAGAAGTTTAAAGCTCTAGTGGAAAAGGAATGTGGTAGAAATATAATGTGTCTTAGGGCTGATAGAGGAGGTGAGTTTACCTCTACTGAGTTTGAAAGTTTCTGCTCTGAGAACGGTATTAAAAGACAGCTTACTACTACATATAGTCCCCAACAAAACGGTATAGCTGAAAGAAAAAATAGAACCTTGATTGAAATGACTAGAAGCCTACTGTTAGGCAAGTCCATACCTAAAAACTTACGGCGGAAGAAGTCATTAATTGGGTGTCTATCTAATAAGCAGAAGTCCTCTTTGTGATCTTGAAGGATATTACTCCACAAGAGGCTTGGAGTAATGAGAAACCTACTGTTAGTCATATTAGAATATTTGGTTGCATAGCTCATGCTCATGTTCCAGCTGTTATGAGAAAGAAACTAGATGAGAAAAGTAGAAAGTGCATCTTCATAGGTATCAGCAATGAATCAAAGGCTTATAGAATATATGATCCTATTCTAAGGAAAGTGATTGTAAGCAGGGATGTGATTTTTTCTGAAAATGAAAGATGGAGTTGGGGATCACAAGACAGGAGGTTTGCAGAAATTGATAGTGGTACAGAAAGTGAAATTCAAGTAGAAAGGGTTGACAGGGTGGTTGAAATTGAGCAAAATCAGGAAGAGGTAGCTAATGAGGCTCCAACAAATGTAGAAGCAGGTTCATCACAGAATCAAGAAGAAGAAGAAACTGGGTCTAGGATAAGAAAGCCACTTGTGTGGCTAGGTGATTATGAAACCAGCTTCTTTGGTGAAATCAGCAGTGAAACTGACCAATTGATGAATCTAGCTGTTATTGGACCTATTGAAGATCCTACAACATATGAGCAAGCCTTTCCTCATGAGGTTTGGAGGAAAGCTATGGATGCTGAGATGCACTCCATAGAGAAAAACAAGACTTGGAAACTTACTCCTCTACCTAGTGGTGCAAGGAAGATAGGTGTAAAATGGGTGTATAAGACCAAACTGAATGAATCAGGGGAAATTGAGAAACATAAAGCCAGATTGGTAATGAAAGGGTATTCTCAAGTACATGGTGTAGACTTTGATGAAGTATTTGCTCCGGTAGCTCGTTGGGATACCATAAGGAGTGTTCTAGTTGTGGCTGCCCTAAGAAGTTGGGATGTGTTTCAACTAGATGTGAAGAGTGCATTCCTGTATGGAGATTTATTGGAGGATGTGTATGTGGATCAGCCACAAGGTTACATTGCTAAAGGGAGAGAAAATGAAGTGTACAAGCTTCTAAAAGCACTTTATGGTTTGAAGCAAGCTCCACGGGCTTGGTATAGTAAGATTGAATCTTACTTTGATGAACAAGGTTTTGTGAAATGTCCATATGAGCATACATTGTTCACTAAGCATGATAAGAATGGAAAGCTATGCGATTATAAACATATGTTGATGATCTTATATTCACGGGAAATCACAGAGAAATGTTTGAAGAATTCAAGGATTGTATGAAGAAGAGATTTGACATGACTGATTTAGGGAGGATGAGATATTTTAGGCATTGAAGTTGTCCAAAACAGTAAGGGCATCTTCATATGCCAACAAAAGTATGCTCGTGAAGTGCTGGTAAGGTTTGAAATGCAGTACAGCAAACCTGTAAAGACTCCTATGGTGGCAGGAACTAAACTCTCCAAGCATGATGAAGGAGAACCAGTGGATAGTACTCTGTACAAGCAAATAATTGGAAGTTTAATGTACCTCACTGCAACTAGGCCTGACATTGCCTTTGCAGTGAGCTTTGTGAGTCGTTTTATGGAAAAACCAGTGGAGAAACATCTGATGGCTGCAAAAAGAATTTTGAGATATGTGCAGGGGACAGTTGAGTATGGTATTCTGTACAAAAGAGGGGGATCAGAAGCTCTTGAAAGTTATTCTGATAGTGATTATGCTGGTGACCAAGATGATAGAAGAAGCACCTCGGGCTATGTGTTTCTACTTGCAAATGGAGCTATATCTTGGTGTTCTAGAAAGCGACCAGATGGTAACCTTGTCCTGACAAGAAAGTTGAATTCATAGGCTGCGGTTTGTATGTGCTTGCCAAGGCATTTGGCTAAACAGAATTCTGTACAGATTGGGCATCTCCCTGCAGAACAAGATGGTGATTTACTGTGATAATACCTCAACTATTAAGCTCTCAAGAAATCCAGTGCTGCATGGACGTAGCAAACACATAGATGTACGATTTCACTTCTTGAGAGAGCTCAACAAGAAAGGAGCATTGGAATTGAAGTATTGTGCATCAGAAGTACATAATGCTGACATTATGACCAAAGCCCTCAAGTTGGAAGCTTTTGAAGAATTGAAAAGCATTAGGAATGTTACTTGCATCGAATTAAGCCCGAATGCTTGTGGCGATTTGATTTAAGGGAGGATGTTAATTGTAATATAGAATAAAGCTAGTAGTTGTTCTGTAATAATAATAAAGGTTAGGGGGTCATTTGTAAATATAGCAACTTAGTTAGTTTCTCTCTTTATTTACAACGATTAGAGTTTGTTGGAAATCTGTTAATTGATTTTTCAATTGTATTTGACCATTTAAAGGGAAACCTCTATCAATGAAGAAGTAGAATGATTGATTCACTTTACAATTGCAATTCTGAGTTTACAAACCAAACCAATAAGAAAAATAATAACCGAACCAAACCAAACCGAAAACCGTAAAAAATTGCTTTTGATTGGTTTTGTTCGGTTCTAGTTTTCAATGCACCACGCAGTTCAGTTCGGTTCGCGGTTTTGATTTACGAAACCAAACCAAACCGCAAGTAACACTAAGGCTTGTTGAATTACAACATTCCTTACTAAGTTACTAACCCAAATGCAACTACAACCACACTCTCACTCACTTACTAGCCCAAATCCAATTAATTCTTGGCCATTGCTTTTCCCACACCCCTCTACTCTTTCACACCCCAACAAATTTTATTCCAAAAATAACCTCGCGTGAAAGCGCTGAGTTCACGTGTTTAAAAAGCTGTTGAGCGACCTTGTTCGAACACGTTGAATGACCTCGTTGAGCGGTGAAATTACGCACAAGAGGTGTGAAGCCAATATTTTTAACACACTCGAGCGATGTCGTTGAGCGGGTTCGAACAAGGTCATGCGAGCGAGTTCGCATGACCTCACTCAACAGTGGCAAAGCCCAAAGAGAGTGTGAAGTCAAGATTTAACACACACGAGCGATGTTATTCGAACTGTTCGAAGGCCGTGTTTCGAGCAGGTGAAATTTCGTGAAAAAAAGAGGTTTTGGTAGGTCTTTTGGTCTTTTCACACCCTTATGGGGTGTGTTTTGAGTAGGAGGGTGTGTGAAAAGAACAAGCCCAAATTTTTGAGTCACATACAAACACAATCCATATTGTTATGCTAAATTTAAAAATTACAACAAAATATTTAATTCAAATTCTTTTAAACATTGTCTTTAACTATTTGAAATAAAATAAAAGAGAGTGATTTATATACTACATATATTTGAGTAGATTTTTTCTTAAAGATTTATGTTAGCCTTTTTTATGTTAGTTAATTTTAACTCCCGTTTTAAATTATTTTTTTCTTGGAAAAAACCGAACAAACCGAACCAATCCAAACCGTATTGATTTGGTTTGGTTTGGTTCGGTTTTATTTTAGGAAGTCAACCGAACCAAACCAAACCGCATGTAATTTTACCTTGCGGTTCGATTAACTTTTTGTCTCAAAATCGAATCAAACATGTATATAAACACCCCTACCCTCTTGTATCTCTTTTAAAAATTCTGCTCGAGTTAATGTTGGGAAATGGATTGATTTTCGATTGAAAATTTAAGAGTGGATTTTAGTTTGGATATCGTTGTGCAGGTTTGGAATTCCACTTGCCGTCGTTGGTTCTCTTTTTCTTTCTCTGCAAATGGTCTTGAATTAACAAAAAATAATAGTGACACTTTCTCTTGTCTCATATCGGTGGATAAACCCCCTGCTCTTTTAGCAGTTTAGGTTTTCGGTGAGGTGCTCTCTAGAAGCACTGTGTGGCATTGGAATCCAATATCACTAAATCACCAAACAAGGAAGGCCCCAAATAATACCATGAATTATATTAGTGATTATCTATGTCGACAACATAAACGGAATGCAAAGTTTTTTCTTTTTGAAAATCAAGCATAAAAATTAATTCTGCAAACCGTAATCTTGATCATTGCACAACCAACAATGTTCTTACATAAATCTTGACTCAGATATAAAACTAAAAAAATGTCCTACATAAGTTTTCCTTTAAAGCTATCTGCCCCAGGATTCTAATGAAGACAAAATTCTAATGAGAAATGGCCACATAATATAAACTTAAATAAATTTGATAGTAGAAAATTGAATAAAAAGAGAAGAGATGTGTCTTTTCGTGGTAGATTCAGTGACTCTCAAAATGAAGAAGGAAGACGATGAGATAGTAGTGCAGACTAGAGCACTTAATTAATAAGTCACTTACCTGTCGTACAGAACTACAAACCACAATACAACTACGGTGCTACTACAATACTTCTAGTAAGCCAAGTTTTGCATGTAAACGCATGCATATAATATTCTTAAGTATCTAAGTTGAGCTAGGTTACCTTATTACACACAGATCTTAGGATCTTTATCACATTCCTTATTTTCTTCTTCTTCAACGCCAAATTCCTCTTTGCTTCCTTCTTTGTTTCCGAAGTTGAAGTTGAAGTTGTCATGGACGTAGTCTCGCTATCACTATGTTGATGTCTCATATCGAAAATTACACACAATTCCTCAATTACTTTATTTACTCTCTTCTCAGTCTTGGTCTCAGAGTCGTCTGAACTATCAGTCTGCATGTCAGTAGGCACTTCATAGTTGTTAAATGAAGGTTCTTCCTCCTCCTCTTGAGGTGATCGCCCTTCCTCCTCTCGAGGTGAGTACTCAGTGCCAGCCCGCAAGTTCCTTTTTTCTGTTGTCTTCTTCCCACCTTTCCTTCCCACCTTTCTCAAGTCATTAGCCACAGATGGATCATTTCTCTTCTTCCCACCTTTCCTTCCCACCTTTCTCAAGTCATTAGCCACAAATGGATCATTTCTCTTCTTCCCACCTTTCCTTCCAACCTTTCTTTTTTCTGTATCTAGCTCAGAATAGTGTTCGTGTCGGGGGTTTTACTCTTCCCGACCGTCTTAAGGAAATCTGACTCCAATCAATTAGCCTCCTACTCTGCTTCTTCTCCGGCTTATGTGGAGCTCTCTCATTATTTGGATGCTCATTTTCTTCTCTCTCAGCTTAGAAATCTGTCTCTCCCTCCAAATTATTTGGATGCTCATTTTCTTCCCTCTCAGCTTGGAAATCTGCATTAGTTGGAGCTCTCTCATTATTTAGATGCTCATTTTCTTCTCTCTCAGCTTGGAAATCTGCCTCTCCCTCCAAATTATTTAGATGCTCATTTTCTTCCCTCTCGGCTTGGAAATCTGCATTAGTTGGTGGTTCATCCTCTTGGCCCTCTACATTGTCTCCTCGATCAAATGCCAACTGAGTTTCGAAACGATGTTGGTAAAAACGAGGGAAATAGTTTCTCCAAGAATCATTGACATTGTTCTCAAAATCTTTGTCAACGATAGCAGGTATCGGAAAATTCCCAGTGAGCTCCACCTACATACAAGAAAAAATAAATAAATATATAAATATATATATATATATAAAAAGAACCAATAAAATACTAATTACTTACCAATAAAATACTAATCCAAGTAATGAGAGAGCTCCAACTAATGCAGATTTCCAAGCTGAGAGGGAAGAAAATGAGCATCCAAATAATTTGGAGGGAGAGGCAGATTTCCAAGCTGAGAGAGAAGAAAATGAGCATCCAAATAATGAGAGAGCTCCACATAAGCCGAAGAAGAAGCAGAGTAGGAGGCTAATTGATTGGAGGCAGATTTCCTTAAGACGGTCGGGAAGAGTAAAACCCCCAACACGAACAAACTATTATGTGCTAGATACAGAAAAAAGAAAGGTGGGAAGGAAAGGTGGGAAGAAGAGAAATGATCCATCTGTGGCTAATGACTTGAGAAAGGTGAGAAGTAAAAGTGGGAAGAAGAGAAATGATACATCTGTGGCTAATGACTTGAGAAAGGTGGGAAGGAAATGTGGGAAGAAGACAACAGAAAAAAGGAACTTGCAGGCTGGCACTGAGTATTCAACTCGAGAGGAGGAAGGGCGATCACCTCGAGAGGAGGAGGAAGAACCTTCATTTAACAACTATGAAGTGCCTACTGACATGCAGACTGATAGTTCAGACGACTCTGAGACCGAGACTGAGAAGAGAGTAAATAAAGTAATTGAGTGATATGCAATTTAATTGAGTGATACGCATTTTACTCTGGTGCGTGCGTTTTGTTTTTGATGCTCATTTTCTTCTCTCTCAGCTTGGAAATCTGCCTCTCCCTCCAAATTATTTGGATGCTCAGCTTGGAAATCTGCCTCTCCCTCCAAATTATTTAGATACTCATTTTCTTCCCTCTCAGCTTGGAAATCTGCATTAGTTGGAAGTTCATCCTCCTGGCCCTCTACATCGACTCCTCGATCAAATGCCAACTGAGTTTCGAAACGTTCTTGGTAAAATTGAAAGAAATGGAGTCTCCAAGAATTATTGATATTGTTCCCAAAAAATGTGTCAGAGATAGCAGATATCGGAAAATTCCCAGTGAGCTCCACCTACATACAACAAAAAATAAATAAATATATATATATATATATATATATATATATATATATATATATATATATAAAAAAACCAATAAAATACTAATTACTTACCAGCACATAATGTGTTTCATTCACATGACATATAATGATGAAAGACAATTCTTCGGTATATCCGGAGGACTAACCTTTTGATCAACAAACAATGCAGAGTGTTTTAAACTCAACACTATTACAGGTCTATGGTACTTCGTCGCAACTATCAAACCAAAATCACTCGGCATCCATTTCCAATTAAGATCAGATACCAGTTCTTCAATAGACATTGAAGTGGCAGAAGCATATGCAGTCGGATTAGTAAGAACCTCACCAATGAGGTCATTACAAATGGCATCAGAGTCTAAATTATTACCTAGTGCAAGGGCCACGCAATGATACCCACAATCTCCATCCGGTTCAACATCAACAAAAAAATCTATAAACTGTCTCGGTATTTGATGCAAGTACGTGTTAAAACTTATTCCCTTCCTAAAATTAGGCATTACCATGTTTTGTCCATTACACCGTGACTCTATTTTTAGTGACCTAGACTGGTCAACATAGTTGTACGAAAAGAGATGATCCCCATCTTCTAAAGGCAACACAGGCGTGCTCCAATCAATTTCTATGTCACCATTTCTCACCCATGGGACTCTGTGGATGTTGTCTTCAGCAAACACAACTTATAATGTTCCATGATTCTCAAACCTCCACCAATGTGCTATGACAAAAGTGTTAGGAATTTCACTTTTCCGCCAAGAATAGGTGCGAGAAATCCTATGTTAGCCATACTGAACCTGAACAAAAGAAAATGAAAATGAAAGTAAGTTAAAAAACACAGAACGTCAGAAATAACACAGAATGCTGAAATGCTGAATGTTCTTAAAATAACACAGAAACGGTTGAAATGCTAAAATGCTGAATGTTCTTAAAATAACACAGAATGTCAGAAACTATTGTTCTTAAACTTTCATTTCAGCATTTGATAGTTTAAAAATCATGCTGCGGAACACTAATGTACATGACTCGATTTACTGACATGATTTTTAGGATGCGATTTATATTGACTACAGGTATGTAGAATTCTATATGCGAGCCGTCTTAAACAATTTATTTGGGGCCTTCTACAGTAGGTTTCTCAACCAAATGTTACTAATAAAACCAGATTACAAACAAAAGGATAAGCAATTATTAAGACAAAATCAGATTACAAACGAAACCAAAATCAGATTACTAATACGGTAATACCCACCCCACCCACTACCCAAATTCCTAATTCCCAAATCACACAAACCCTAAAAAGTGAAATCAAGATAAAGGAAATATAAAACGAAATCAAAGAGGCATGAAAACGAACTAAAGAAGCAAAACGAATTGAAGAAGATGGAAAACAAAAATGAAAAGAAGAAGAAGAAGAAAAACGAAATTTAACCTTGAACTGTGAAGAACAGCAACTGACGGAGAAGAAGCAGGGGACGATGACGGAGAAAGCAGAGGCGGCGGAGCACAGGAAGGGAGGCGGAGTGCGGTGGTGATTTACTCTGATGCGTGCGTTTTGTTTTTGTGCGTATCACTCACTGGTGCGTGTCACTAAGAGATGATCAGAGACAGAAAACACATTCAATATAAAATGCTAAAAAATAACGTACTATTTTACAAGGATATAAACGGAGAGGCCACAAAATCATGAAGATTCTCTTCAGTAAGTTTACCATAACTTCACCTATTTTAGGAATTTTCATCAAAGGTAAAAGATAAATATGCATAGTCTGTGTTTAGCAGAATACATTAGAATAACACATTTCTGTTTTACAATATATCAAATGCTATTTTACTTTAAAATTGGGTTGAAAAATGAAAATCCTTATTGATTAAACTAATGAGTAGAGTATATGCCTGCAACTTAACTACCAAAATTTCTTATCAAGTAATATATTGGATATATGTAGTATCAATTTAAGAAGAATTAAAAGAGAGTTAAGAAAGTATATCAAGTATATACACAGCAACCAAATTCCTTTGTCAAACAAATGTTGGGAGGGGAGACCCGCTAAAGGTGGTCAATCAGATTCTTCGGTAGAAATTAGTCATCGATAAAGCCGATATACACTTCGTATCTATGACATAATAACAAGTGGCCAATGTTTTCCTCATGCAGTTAATTAAAATTTGTAGCCTTTTCTTTACTAACCTACCAATTGCCTATTGTCAATCAAAAGATTGCAGTATTGCTACCTCACTCTTTATATGTTATTTATTATTATACTTTTAGGAAATAAAATAAATGCAAAAGCATAATCCGATTCTTAAATAATTTAATTATATTTTCCTTAAATAAACCCCATTAAATTAAAATATTGAGAGTAAAGCAAATAAACTCAAATGCTGACGCGATTCTAGCACGCCAGCATTTCCTAAATTTATTATGGCCTTTTGTGATTATGTTCCTTTTGCAGAAGGCCTGTAACCTATTACCTACCCCTTTTTAAGATTCTGAACTCAACAAGCATTCATTCAGAAAAAAGGAGTGAGGAAGTATTTGGATTTGTGGGTTTTCTGCGACTATGGAGAAGAACAGCAGCAGAATCTGTGGGATTTGTGATAGGCACTTCTCGAGTGGAAAAGCCATGGGAGGCCACATGAGATCTCACTTAGCCATATTGCCAGTTCCTCCAAAGCCTGAAACCAAGAATCAATCACCAGATAACTCAGCAGATTTAACCCAGCGTCCAATTCAATCTGCTTCCTCACTGACTTACCATCCAACAGAGAAACACACACAGAATTTCCGATCTCTGAAACGCAACTTCTCTGCCTTGGCAAACTCGAACACCAAAAATGAATCAGGATCTTATTCTTATCTTAAAAACCCAACTACTAAAAGATCCGAATGCGCCGCAAACTTACATGGCCGCTGATGCAAAAGCTGAACCGAAACAACTGAGTTCAATAGCTGAAACTCTTCAAGCAGAAAAAGCCGCTTGGTCTCTAGTTAAGCTTTCCACGATAAATGGCCAGAAAGCAAAAAGATGAAGACACAAAACATGAAGGAAACCGAGACAAGATGGAGGCAAAAGATGGTGAAGATGGCAGAGATGACTCACTTTTTCTAACTGACTCTCAAGCCAGGTTCAAATGTGATAGGTGCGGAAAAATGTTTCGATCTCATCAAGCTCTTGGTGGGCACAAATCAAGCCATAAGAAAAGCAAGGATCTGAGCCAGGAAGGTGGTTATTCTGAAGATGGCAAAGGTGACAGCAATGGAGATGTTGTAGATCAGAAAGTGTTCCAGTGCTCATACTGCTACAGAGTGTTCAAGTCTTCTCAAGCACTCGGTGGACACAAGAAGGTACATTTTCTAATGTTATGGTTACTAATGCTCATAGCAGTGCTAATGAACTTCGAGGTGTGTTGGCACATCAAGTAGATCTTAATTTTCCAGCTCCTAGTGAAGATGAGAAGGTTAGCAACACCCACATTGAATCAAATGTCCAGTGATGGATTGAGCTTTGAATCTCAGAGTATTTGAGGAGGTAAAAATTTAGACTTAATTAGTTATTCTGTAGACAGTTATGCACTGTTCAGCCATGGATGTTAAGAATTATATATGCTTTCAATCATTTTAAGGTTAAACAATTTGACATTGTGGTTTTACATTTTTGTAAGAGAGATCTTTGTTTTGATTATTATTCAAGTGTTCTTGCTAGTAGTTTCTATCTTCTTTGTCTATTAGTTCACGCTGTTGAGCCTAACTATTTCTCCATATCTCCATAGAGGCCAAAGTGAACGTATTTTCTTTTGTTAGTACATGTATGGTTTAGTTCAAACTTCAATAGCCCCTACTCTGTATTTTGAATGTTGGTAGAAAAGTAGAAAGCCTGGGATGGATGGCTTCTCTAATGGGAGATAAGAATCTCTAATTTTTGACATGGCTTCTAACTGGAACATGAAAATATGACTCCCCAAACCATGGCTTAGACTGATGGACTATCATGTTATAAAAAAAGGAGTAAAACACATAGTATGCAACTTGCTGAACAACAATCGTAAACAAAATTTCTTTGTTATTATAAATCCGTATTAGCATGATAACATATGTGTTGTCTGTCTCCTTATAGCGCCTTTCATATAAAAACTTTTTCAAAATTCTTTGAATCTAGGCTTATAGGAGGTTCAGTGCAAAGCTGCTAATGCAGATTCTCTGATATGGCTCTCTAGGAGAGAAATTTAGCCTTAATGAATTACCCCTTTTTTCAAAATTTGATAGTTTCTGTGAGTTCTGATGACTTCTTTGAATCCATTACTGGCAAAAAAGTAGATTTAAGAGAAAAACCTCAGAAATCACGATCCGATAAAAAAGGCATCAGATCTATCTGCTAAAATTTACAAATGCCACTATAATTTCAAATATAAAAAAACAGGGAATTGGGATTGTGCAAAAGTGTGGCACCCTCTAATGGGGCCCAGGTGACTGAAAAAAGGAGAAGCAGACAAAACTGTACAGAAGGTGTCTAATTGAAGTAATAAAACGGGGGAAAATGCAAAATCCAAGCGGCCGGGAAGGCTGAATGGAGTCATATGTGAATCACAAATACACACACACATACAAAATTGTTCGTGTTATTTGCATGCGCATGTGAACCCATTTACTTCGGGAGTAACTGTTAGACCCTTGATAAGTGGGGTTATGTTAGTTGGAAGTAGTTATAAGGTGTTAGAGTTGGTTAGGTTGTTAGAGGGGTTTGTTATATTTGTTGGGGTAGTTATTAATTGGTTAGCTTATTCCCCTCTATTCCCATGTATTGGAAGCCTATATATATTAAGGCTTCCACCCCCTTTTTGACTATCTTTTATCTTTTACACTTTGAGTCTAGTAGACACCGGGTGAGGCCGGAGGTACTTGGTGATGTCGGGGGCGTAGAGCCTACTCTCACCAATTGTATTCATCACATATCAATAATATTCCACTTTCTTCCCATTTTCCTTTCTTTAATCAAATTCCAAGGCTTTCAATTGCATATTTTCGGTCAATGTTAGGCTAGGTGCCTAACAGTAACTCTTAGGATTGTTACTCCGCTTAATTTACTAGACATTAAATTTCACCAATTCAACCATATATCGTTATATTATATTAACGATCATGCACACAAATTTCAAATAATTTGTACATTTCGTAACTATGTAATATTATAGTCGATATTTACTTATATTTTTAAAAACATATTTTCTGTTGAATTGAAGTTATTTGAATAATTTTTAATTTTTATCGAGTTGATCCACTCAATAAAATCTTTTAGTTGAACAGATGGATTGGCAACTGGCATATGGATAGAACTGAATGGAACAATGTATTTTACTATGTTCTCATTGGTTCCACCATTTTAGTGAAATTAATTTTTTTTTTTTTACTTTTTATCAAATTTGTTCCAACTTGTTTATCAAATGCTACCTGAGGTTGTGGATTCAAGTCATATAGGGGAAGTAGGAACCACTATTAATCCATTTTTTTCTTAGAAAAAGTTATCAAACGCTCCATGAGGTCACATTAATACTCTAGTTTTCTTTCAAATCAATTAAATAGCAGCAATACTTCATGACCTAAAGTGCATGGAGAATAGTCAATTTAAACACACTGAAACATTTAACACACAGTGGCACGCAGAGGCATGCTATACAAAGGAACTCCCCACCCCTTTCTTCTCCAAGAAAAGGACTTTTAAATCACAAACAATCTCAACATCTGAAAATACAGATATATATGACATAAGGATAGTAACAACAAATTAGCGTGGCTCCCAAACCTACTTCAATTAACTTCCTGGAATAAAAGCACCTATGCAATGCTTCCAAAAAACTTAATACAGGCACCTAAAAACTAAACAAATACTCCAAAAATAGTTTCAAATCAGAATACTTGCCAATCCTCATATTCATAGTCCAACTAATAAATCAGGCATTGGTCCTCAGATATTCGAACAGAACAGAGGGCATAGAGCGAAAAATCTGAAACTAAGTAGGGGAACAAGGCCAAATGACTCCTAAGCAATAACTTGATATTGCAAGTTCTCTAGTTGTATCTAGAGTAACTTGATATATCTAATATTGAATCAGAAATCTGTAAACATAAACCCAGTTACCTGAAATTTATCTGTACAGACAATTCATCTACCAATCAAAATAGAAGTATGAGCGTATGTGGAGAATACCCATCCCTGTAAGAAATCAATGATAACTCAAAGTAATAAAATGTGGAAAAGGACTACAAATACAACAAACACTTTCGAAGGGAAATGAGAGGAGTAGGCTCAGGAGGCAACGTAAGAGCAAGTGCAGAAGATTGAGATGTAGGAGTCTGGACTGGAGGAGTCTCATCAACAATAAAACTAGGTACAAGCTAAGTGCTTTCAACAATAACACTAGGTACAAGCTAAGTGCTTGAGCTAACAGACGCCAACAACTGCACAAGGTACAAAAAAGAGTGGGGGTGTCTTAAACATGGGACAAGTGTACTTAGCTGGGATAGGAGGAAAACGTAAATAGTGAAGATTGACTCAAGTGTAGAGAATCCAAGGAAAGATTTTATTTGAAAAGGTAACATCTCCTAAGACTAGATACATATGGAGGCTAGGAGAATAACAATAATAACCCTTTTGGGACTAAGTATAACCAAGAAAAATATACACTAAAGAGATTGAGAAACAACTTCAAATCCCAAACTATAAGATGGTGACCCCCTGTAGATGACTAATTGTGCAAACTTCGCACATTAGATGCGCAATCTTAGGCGTGAGGAGGATGTGTTAAGAGCCACACATAGGAAAGTGATATGGCCTGAATAGTGGTTATACATGGGGGAAAACCCTGCCCTGTGATCAAGTTTTTTGGGTTGAGTTAGGCCCAAACCCAAATTCTAAAAATTGATTGCATAAGACCCTCTAGGACCAAGATGTGGGATGCCAATTGATGGTACCAAAAATGAATTTTCACCTTTATCACACATCACCTATCAATCTCCCTCACACCTTATTGAACATGTAAATTCATTCTTTGATTGAAGAAGATAGGGAAATGGGATGGAGAGTTTGAGATCAAATTATGGTTTCATTTTTTTTCTATAATGAATATTAAGAAATGGGAAGAGAAAAAATTCGAAGATGTTTTATATTTAAAAGAGAAACTTCTAAAATGAGGAATGAGTATAAATCAGGCCACATGTGCATCCTACATGATGCTCAAAGCACCATACGCGCATGTCCGTGAAATGCCAACTTAAGCTTGTTAACATAAAGACAAATATGTCTGATGGAGTCATCTTTTATGGACCACTTGAGCAATTTCCGCATTCTAGGAAAACATGTGAGCAATCCCATGTCGTTCAAGGACCGAAATAGCTATTAATATTATTAAGCTACCTTGCCACACTATTATGTACCTAGAGTATATTAAATGGGTTAAATTAGCCCAAGCATGAAAAATTGGAACCGAACTAGGAAATGTTTCTAAAAACATATTTCCTTAAAAGCAATTATAATTCCATTACATTAGAAAGATGGTTGATAATTCGTAAGAATGAAAAAGTCACTCACAAATCACAATTTACAAGATGAGACTCAACGTGCAAGGGGCGGCACAAGTATCTCACGGTGGCACTTTGTTTTGAATCTGAAAAACACACCTATCTTAAAAGTTAGAACTAAAAAATTTCCACATGCAAGTACAAGAAAAAACCACATAGTTGGGAACAACAGAAAACCTACTAGTATAAAGGAACTCAGTCCTAATCAGACAAGTTTACCCCAAAACACCACCCACCAAAACGTAATTGATCCTATTCACTTTGGATTCCCAACATCATATTATGAATTACCAATAATGTGGCTACTGATGTGGTGAAGCACGTCTCTTTCGAGCGTAAACAAACACAACTCAAAAACAAATACTACACTACATAATTTTCCATTTTTCTTTTGCTTAAACAAACACAACTCAAAAATAAATACTATACTACATAATACTCCATTTTCCATTGCTTGAATGAGATCACAAAGTATAAATTATGCTTTCTGTTCAAAGACAATGAATATTTTTTGTCCTGCCTTTTCTCAGTTTTCCTCTGATTGGTTTTAGAGATATCTTATTTAGAAAAAAAATGGATTGCATAGTTTTGATATAGATGGAATAGACCAACCAGTATGACTCGAAAACAAGTAAACCAGCCAGGTATTCAGTTCCTTGAACTCAAAAAATTGGCTAATATCAGAACTGGGAAGAATTAGATAACCATTCAAACCATTCCAAAACTAGTGAGTAAGAACCAATTTGTTTTGGTTAGTTTCTATTTTCAATTTAATCAAAAATATTTGTTTGACCACATGAAGACACAAGGACCTATATACAATTATTATTATTTACTTTTAGTCCAAGAAATATAACATTACCGACAGCGAAGCGCAGCTCAGCCGGTTAGACGCTTCACCTTCACCTACACCCAAAAGGTCATGGGTTCGAGTCATAGAAGGGGGAAGTGGAGAACACTATCCCCTTTTAAAAGAGAGAAAAAAAATATAACATTACCAATGTTAATTTAAGTTTTCACTTAGCTTAATTTCTGAACATCTTATGTTAGTTTATTACTTAATATAGATAATATTAAAAACATATTTAATTATCACTGATTCGACCACCAATGGACCAGTGAATCGTGAACCTATGTTTTCACTAATTCAATGGCTGGTCCAGTTTTTAAATTATGAGCCACAGATTACCATGAAGAAAAAGTAAAAGCCTTAATTACACTGTTCTTCAAATCTTGATTCAGAGAAAGAGAGAAAGTATGTATTACCAGTTAGGAACCCCTCCAATAAAATCTTTCAGAAGTTGCACATGTAAAGCTTTCACTTCACCAAACAAACAAGCAATCCTCTACACAAGAAAGAATGAATAAAATCAGGTTTCAGTAAATACTAATAGTAATTTTATGTCGCAGAGTGACTTGCAAGTATATGTCATATACACATACATATCTCATGCATATGTAGCAAATAGCAGTCAATAGATAAAAAAGAACCGATATAGATCAAAACACATTACAGAACGAATCAGCCAACAAGGAAAACAAAATCAGCCTAATACTCTCTACAAAGGAAACATATCATAAATTTTAAAACCTGAAACAAACAAACGCATTGAATTGCACGAAATCCTAAATCTAATAAATAAAGAGGATTAAATGAAATTCAAATATTTAGTGAATTGAATTACATGAATCAAATAGTGCGTTCTCTTCTACCGCTAATTTCTCCGTCATAGAAGTTTGCAGGAAATGCTCCTTTTGTGATGTTTTGCAGGGGATTCACCATTCCGCTGTGGAATTTGGACACTGCTGTTGAGTTGAGGTCTGAGCGTGGTTGTTTAGAATCTTCTAAAAGTTTGAGACATTTAGTGACCTAATTTCGGAGTTTTTTCATGGAGCAATCACGATTTTGAAGAGATTGATGGAAGCAATAAGGGGAATTTTCATGGAGTTGGAGAATCTGATTCGACAATATCCGTCGAAGGTGGAGTGGAGGAGTCAAGGCACACCGAAAGACTGAGTTTGGAAACTCGAGATTTTTGGTACTGGAGGAGAGCGTAGAACAGTGTTTGGTACTGGATGATGGGAAGGTATGCATTATTTTAAAATTTGTGTGTTTGGTTTAATTTTTTTGAGGTGAGGGAAAGGGAGGGGCGGAAAATGTTTCTTCACTCAATTTTGTATGATTTTTTTTTCAATCTTATCTTCTTGTAACTCTTATCTTCTTGTAACTCTTATCCCAAGCCAAACGCAACCCGTGGAAAAGCGCCTAGGCTTCAGCTTCAATTGTTGGGCACCCGTCAAGCTTCAGAGAAAAAGAAAAGAGGAGTTCATCATCGTGATCTCGTGCGACACCACCACAACCAACACTCGCTCCACCGTTTCTCACTGAAGCAGCCACATTCAGTTTCACGAAGCCAAAAGGAGGAGGAACCCCGAATTCAGCACTTGTCTTCTGCGAACTAGAGGATCAAGTATTTGAGCGACGTTCACGACTTGCAGTGAGGCTTCAATTCTCCGCTGAGCTTTGAGGAAAATCGATTTGAAAGAGACACTGTTGTTAGCAAAAATAAAGTTATTATGAGCAAACCGGATACAATCCAGCACCACTCCAAAGGTAAGAGTCCAATTGATTTGTTGCATGTTGCTCTTCTTGTTCAGATTAACCTCTAACCATCTCTTCAAACTTTGAATAAGGAAAAAATCAGCGGGAGAGGGGTATTGAAGCGATTCATAACAATTTAATACGATTGCAATTGCGAAAGACATGAAGTAAAGTTTCGTCGGCACCACCACAGATTGGGCACAAGGTTGAATTAGACACGTGTCTTCCATATCGTTCAACATTCGTAAGAAGGATCTCCAACAGAGCTTTCCATAAGAATAATCTAATACGTTCAGGACTGGGCCAACGCCACACTAGATCAAAATTAGCAGTGACTAGAGCAGAAGGATCTTGTTTGATAGCAAGATATGCAGACTTGGTTGAGAAGGATTCATCTGCATTAGCTTTCCAGAAGCATATGTCTTCATTAGCATTGATATAAGGATCTGGTTCTTTTCAACTAATTCGGCAAGTAAAAACTCATCTAACACATTCTGATCCCAATTCATTTGATTGTTTACAAAATCACTAGCCCTTCTTTGCCTAAGGACGTCATTGAGGGGCTGAATAACGTTTTCAATTAGAGGTTTGTCATGAAGGACCCAACAAGACTGCATTTGGAAACTCGAGATTTTGGTACTGGAGGAGAGCGTAGAACAGTGTTTGGTACTGGATGATGGGAAGGTATGCATTATTTTAAAATTTGTGTGTTTGGTTTAATTTTTTTGAGGTGAGGGAAAGGGAGGGGCGAAAAATGTTTTTTTTTAATTGGAAAGTTTAGGTGAGTTGGGCTCTAGGGCTCACTAGGGTCAGAACAGGCCTCAAGGCTATTTGAGTGTTTACAGAGGTACTAACAGATCACCCACCAAAGAGGTCCTCACATCAGCAGCGGGAGTTGAACCCACGACCTTGTGAGCCACCTTCCTTGGCGCGAAAAATGTTTCTTCACTCAATTTTGTATGGTTTTTTTTTAAAGAAAAAATAAGTTTAAAACCCACCAAACCAGCAAAGGGCTACAAAGCCAAAAAACACTCTTTATCTTCAAGTAGAAGTGAGTGGATAAACTGAGGAAAAAAATCGTAAAACATAAAATTACAATCCAAATTAAAATTATTTCTAGCTAAATAGTCAGCAGTTCTATTGCAGTCTCGAGGAATTTTTGACCAACTAATATCACCCTCTTCTAATCCAATACGCCTGATGTCTTCAATGATATGAGAGAGAGAGAGAGAGAGAAGTATGAGTGGAAGTACCACCATCCAACAACTCAATTAGTTGAAAGAATTTGTTTCCAATCTTATCTTCTTGTAACTCTTATCCCAAGCCAAACGCAACCCGTGGAAAAGCGCCCAGGCTTCAGCTTCAATTGTTGGGCACCCGTCAAGCTTGAGAAAAAGAAAAGAGGAGTTCATCATCGTGATCTCGTGTGAAACCACCACAACCAACACTCGCTCCATTGTTTCTCACTGAAGCAGCCACATTCAGTTTCACGAAGCCAAAAGGAGGAGGAACCCCGAACTCAGCACTTGTCTTGTTCCTTCTGCGAACTAGAGGATCAAGTATTTGAGCGACGTTCACGACTTGCAGCGAGGCTTCAATTCTCCCCTGAGCTTTGAGGAAAATCGATTTGAAAGAGACACTATTGTTAGCAAAAATAAAGTTATTATGAGCAAACCGGATACAATCCAGCACCACTCCAAAGGTAAGAGTCCAATTGATTTGTTGCATGTTGCTCTTCTTGTTCAGATTAACCTCTAACCATCTCTTCAAACTTTGAATAAGGAAAAAATCAACCGGGAGAGGGGTATTGAAGCAGTTCTGCAACAATTTAATACGATTGCAATTGCGAAAGACGTGAAGTAAAGTTTCGTCGGCACCACCACAAATTGGGCACAAGGTTGAATTAGACACGTGTCTTCCATATCGTTCAACATTCGTAAGAAGGATCTCCAACAGAGCTTTCCATAAGAATAATCTAATACGTTCAGGACCGGACCAACGCCACACTAGATCAAAATTAGCAGTGACTAGAGCAGAAGGATTTTGTTTGATAGCAAGATATGCAGACTTGGTTGAGAAGGATCCATCTGCGTTAGCTTTCTAGAAGCATATGTCTTCATTAGCATTGATATAAGGATCTGGTTGTTGAATGATCTTTTCAACTAATTCAGCAGGTAAAAACTCATTTAACACATTCTGATCCCAATTCATTTGATTGTTTACAAAATCACTAACCCTTCTTTTCCTAAGGACGTCATTGAGGGGTTGAATAATGCTTTCAATTAGAGGTTTGTCATGAAGGACCCAACAATCCTCCCAAAATCTAGTAGTTACCCCATTTCCAATTTGTCAAGTCAAATTACTTCGGAAAGTATTCCAATTAGTACAAATACCCTTCCAGAAATTAGAACCGCTCTTCTTTGAATCAACATTAGGAAAATCAGAATAGCCTGTATTACATTTAGCTTTAATGATAGACTTCTAAAGAGCCGAAGGTGTAGAGCAAATGTTCCAAGAATCCTTCAACATAAAAGTGGAATTCATATCTCTCGTGCTTCTCAACCCCAATTCACCTTCTTTCTTAGGTTGGCATACTTTCTGCCAACTAATAGGATGAAACTTCATTTGCCCATTCTCTTCCCCCCAAATAAAACCCCTACAAATCTTGTCTATGTTGTCACAAACACCTTTAGGGACAATAAAGGATTGCATAGCATATGAAGGAAGGGCTTGTAAAACGGATTTGGTAAGTGTAAGCCTACCAGCAAGAGAGTGAGTTCTAGATTTTCAGACACTCAGCCTTTGATTAACTTTATCAATTATGAATCTAAAAGAATCCTTAGTCACCTTATTGTGAAAAATAGGAGTGCCCAGACACTCATCCAAGTCAGAGGTATTTTGAAATCCCAAGGTCTATGATAAGGAACATTTTCAGAGTAGTAGACCCTAGTTTTGTTAAGACTTACTTTCTGGCCAGAACAGGCATAAAAAGTTTGCAAACCCTATTTGATGACTTTGGTTAGGGTAGAATCAGCAAACAACAACAAGTCATTAGCAAAGGCAAGACGGGAGATAGCAGGGCGTCTTATAGTAATCTTGATAGGGGACCAGACCTTATTTCTGACCTCAATATCAACAAGGTGGAATAATCGCTCCAAACAAAGGACAAAAAGATAGGGTGATAGGGGTCACCTTGTCTAATGCCTCTTGAAGGAGAGAATTCATCAAGTGCTTCCCCATTCCTAAGCAATTGCATAGTAGGAGAAGACATGCAATGCCAAATCAAGTTGGATATATGAGGGGGAATACGAATATCATCGATAGCCTCTCTAATGAAATTCCAGTTTAACCTGTCATAGGCCTTCTCAATATCAATCTTGATAGCCATCCAACCTTTGTTTCCTTTCTTCTTTCTCATAGAGTGAAAGATTTCCTGAGCCACAATAATATTATCCTGATCCTGGCGTCTAGGAATGAAAGCACATTGTGAAGGCTCAATGAGCTTGTCTAGATGAGGTCTAAGTCTAGCAGCAATAACTTAGTGACAACCTTGTAGGAAATATCACATAACCCAATTGGTCTAAATTTTTTCATAGAAGACACAACATCCAATTTGGGAATGAGAGTGAGAAAATTTTCATTAATATCAACAATGTTCCACGGATCAGCAAAAATTTTCTTGATCAAGCTACACAATGAAGGACCAACAATATGCCATTGGCTATGGTAAAATAGGGTTTGAAAACTGTTATACCCCAATTTTGTCCGAGTTCTTGTTAATAGTATTTTAATTTACTAAGTCGCATATTTGTAAGTCTTAGAGTCCGATTAGCGTGTGTCAATATTATTCGAGTCCACTCAGACACCTTTTATTTAAAACGAGCAAAAGTATTTCTTTGAGACCTATTCGTTTATTACCAAAATGAAAAGGAAAAAAGAAAGCAAGGATAAAAGGAACATATAACAACAAGATTCAAAGTTAGAATAACAATTTGAAGATAGCATGACAAAATAGCAATTGATGAGTGTCGGGAATCACGTCTGTAGTATAAGGAATACAACTGATCCGTGCACTCCAAAACAAAGCTGAACACTAAGGTATGATCGAGCATCGTGTTGAGATTGCAGACCACCAAATACACCATCTGTCTTACCATATATCCTATGCAAGCTAAAATACAGAATCAAGCAACCCAATAGAACCCATGAGAATATCCAAAATGAGCACCTCTATCTTATGCCAAGCAAACACTAAGTGCATGAATCCTTCAATCCACATAAGCATGATATTTATCCCTTGGTATGCGTTGACACCAAACCCACCCCAAGCTTCCACAGTAGCAGGCCAACAAACAAGTGGAAATTAACACTACATTCCATCTCCCAATACTATTCACTCACTAATTAAAAACATAATAGCTTAAAGGCAATAACTATCACCACCGCCTCTGAATTGCAAAGTTGAGAAATAGCACATAAATTTGAAGATTTGCCAAGCTTAAGATTGGGTTCCCAACGAGCGGCATAGCCTCACCATTTACAACCGATCCAACACCACTGGGGGACACAAGCTTGAAGTTGGAAAATTGGATTGTATTATTTGTCCCACATCGAATAGCCAAGGCCATAGAGTGGTAGCGGATGCTATATAAAAGAGGTTGAGAGGTAAAAATTAGAGGAGGAGATCATTGGCGGGTTAAGTGATCTTTTGGGTCAAGCGATAGCGGCCCATTTCACTAAGAGCACTGTCTTTGATCATTTAGGCGTTTTGAGTCGGCTTTTCCGATTCTCAAAGCGGTTCTTCGATCTTAGAGTCAAAATGGACCGGATAGAGTCCGGTTTGCTTAGTCCTGGTTCGGCACTCGTCGAGTCGAGTTAGTTTTGTATTTATTTTGTTTATTTTTATGTACATATTTATTTATCATTTATTTATAATATAATCTATTTATTTATTTATTGTTTATGTATATATCTATTCATATTTATTTATGTATATAGTTATTTATTTATTTATTTATTTATTTTTAGCCTAGTCTTTATTTAATTATCATTTTTGTCTTTTTTTATGCCCAAATTAGTTTATTTCTTCAAAAATCAAATAAAAGACTAAGTCGGTTGTACAACCGGGTTAGTCATCATTTTAGGACCAATGAGCTGTACAGTTCAGTAATCCTAAAAATTTATAAAATATGAATAAATTATTTTTCCTAAAAATAGGGGACTAAGTCGGTTGTACAACTGGGTTAGTCAGCGTTCTAGAACTAATGAGCTGTACAGTTCAGGAGTTCTAGAATACCTATTTTAAAACCAACTCAACTCACATCAAACAAACGTCTTTCGAAAAACCTCAAAAATACTTTCAAAAGTAGGGGACTAAGTCGGTTGTACAATCGGGTTAGTCAGCGTCCTAGGAATCAGTGAGCTGTACAGTTCAAGGAATCCTAGGACCCCTACACTAAAAAACACCAACCAATAAACCTTTTCAGGAAGAACTACGTAGTTTTGATTCCTCCATTGCATCCGGAGGTACGTAGGAGCAAGAGTCTACTCTTGTCAAGCACTAAAAACCAAAAACTTAAATAAGTCTTTTTCTCCATAAAATAAAAAGGGTAATTATTAAATAAATCTTAAATAATTAGACAATGGATGTCGTGGGGTGCTAATACCTTCCCCACACATAACGACTCCCGAACCCTAACAATGTCTTGTCCTAAAACCTAAAGGGATTTTCCGAATTTGCCCTTAAACTAGAATTTCGGTGGCGGCTTCCTAAAGAACCTTTCGAAGAATCCTTTCCCGGATTTTTCGGTCGCTACAGCTGGCGACTTCACTGGGGACTTATTTATTTTTAGAGAGTCAAAACCTAGTCTAATTAATTTAGGATTAATTCAATTTTTACCCTTGTATTTATTTATTTGCTTTTGCATGATTATGTTATTTATCTGTGTAAATCCTAGGGTAGAAGACGATATTTGTATATATGTTTGTTTGTCTGTTTGCAGCTTTGGGTTGTTTTTAAATTGCTCCTACACACACTTCACTTCTACACTTCACACACTTGTGAGAAAAAGTCCTCCACCCGGACTCGAGCATAAACCTAAGTTAGAACGAGATTGCGTAGTGATGGCCTGCGGGACGTACGTCTCGTTGGGTGGTCACGAAAATCTCACGTAGAGTTTGATTCCTTTTGAGGATGCTATCCCTTCTAATAGCTTGCCTATTGTTGGGGTCAGTGTTCTTGACTGGGGTCCTTGGCTCTAGGAACCTTGTGTAGGATTCTTTAAAACTACCCTTGTGAGGCTCACTATAAAAGAAACCTTAGACCCACTCATAGGGTACCCTTCTAGGGTCACAAAGGAGCTTTATACCCTCGCATTCGAACGAACATTGATGCATACGTCTTTTATCCAAAAAAAAATTAAAAAAAAAATCAAAAAGTCAAAAATCAAAAAACATTTTTTACTACTTTTTTTTAGAAAATATACCACATGCATACAGCAAATAAACATCTACTGTTGCGTGCACTTTTATGACCGTAAGGGAATTAAAATCTTTACCTTGGAGAGAAGCCGTGCACGCTGAAGTCAAAATTAAATTTTGTACTTTACTCTCCAATGAAAAGTTTATAATTCCCCGACATGATAAAATCATATATTCACATACATTATCATTACATTCGCATTTCACATACATTCATTCGCATTTCATGCACACTCATTCATTTGCATAACTACATCATGCATTACAAAAAAATCAGCATAAAATGTGATGAGAGGTGAGACATTCTTGTGAAATAAATCATTTTTGGAAAGGGGTTTGTCATACTTCGTTTGCAAGCTCAAGGTGTTTCAAGTCACTCGGTTTTTCAAATTTTTAGCTTGCTCACATTTTTAACCGAACGTTGCATCTCTTCCATCCACTTGATAAATGACCAAAATGTCCATCAAAAATTTCTATTATGTTTCAACTAATGTTAGCTCTCTACGAAGCATTTGTGTAGTGACTTGGGTAACATGTGTGTTTATTTTTGTTTGAGTCGGTTAATGTCCTTACCATCATCCCTGTCAAAGTCTAATCCCACCCCGACCACCCATAAAGTACATACTCCCACATCGATTACATAGTTGACGTTTTTGGTTGGTTCCCCTAGTGAAATAACACTTTAGGCCCCATCTTTGGGGCAAATGCGTGATCTCTAAAAACCTTGTCAACGTTGTATTCCCTTGGTGCAAGTCCTTTACAAAAAAATAATAATAATAAATTCAAAAAGGCACATTAGGTCGAAAACTCGTAAGAAATGCGGCCTAAGCAAAAATTAGGGCACACAAAAAGAAGAAGAAAAAAAAGAGAGCACATATTTTGTAAATAAGTAAATTATTGTCCTTGAGTTAATTTTTGAGAAACCGAGCAATCACGATTTGAAATGAAGTTTGGACCATCATTCCATATCCTCAAAAAATCCTCCGCTACCCACCTTAAGCCAAAAAAAAACTTCCAATCACCTTAGACAAAGATCTATCTCACATCGAAAATTGTGTATCACCTTTATCAGCTCACCCAGCTCAAAAGAAAGAGAAACAAAAATCACAAAACAGTGAAGTCAAAAAAAAAGGATTGAAAAATCCCAAAAAAAAAAATAAAAAAAAGTAGTGAGCTGATATTTCGTACAATTAAACGCATAAGAGATCATTGTCTGAAATAAACCCTCAAACACTTCCCAATGTCCTATCCTTCATTAATCCATCTAAACAGATTCGTTCTACCACGAGACATAGACCCTCAAACACTCCTTTGAGCCTAATAAACCCTTCTTTCATGGGCCATTAACCATTAGCCAAACTACACTGCTAAATAAAAATCATTTGTCTCATCAATCCTCAAACCCTTCCTTTGGCCTCAATATCCTACCCTCCACAAACCCTTGGCCAAGTGACAATCCTAAATAGATTCATTCTGCCATGAGACACATCAACTACTGTCTCAATAAAACCTCAAACACTCATTTGAGCCTAATAACCATTTCCTTCATAAACCATTAACCATCAGCCACATTACAACTCCAAAAATCCATTCTGATCAATGACCGATTGCTTTTGTTTTCTCAAAGTTTTAATCTTAGGACAAATAAGTTTATTTATTTACAATATTTTTGCTCAAAAAAAATGTATCTCAAAAAAAAAAAATCAAATAAAGGAAAAATCAGAGGACTTGCACTATAAGATCCATCCAAGTTACAATTATACCAAGACAAGGTCTATTGATCACCAAGTGTAGCTTTCATTATAGCAAGCTCAAGACCATCATAGTCTGAGAGTCATTCTCAAAATAACCAAAAGTTCGTGCTAGGATCGTTGCCTAGATCCTAAAGTGGGGCACCCCATTTACCATCTATTCCATTTGAACTTGGGGAAATTTGTCCAGTATCCATCCCATGCCACTCCCAGTCTATCTGACCACATTTGACCATCTCCAAAACCCATAACCCTAATTCATCACCTTTCCCAATCTCCCTAAAGCCAACCATTCGAAATATCATTCCAAGTAGGGCAATCCTGTCGCTCTTCACTCCACCTTCAAATGGAAAATTCACCCTACACCCATCTCATCCCCTTGCCATATTCACAGCCAAAAAACCATACCGGGGCAATCTCTCAACTCACTATCCTAAATGTTTCTACTCTAGTCGGGGCAATCTTGTCCTTACCATAATTAGGGAAACATCAAACTCTTATGGGTTGAGACAACATCTCCTACTTGCCACCTTTCATTCCAAAGCCAATGCATTCCCAACTCATCATCTTCTACACCCCTAGCTTGTCACCACTAGACAGGGGCAGATACTCACCGTCATCAAATCTAAATTGGGGCAGTCCTGCATTCCTTGGCTAGGGAAAACCTACCTTTCATGACATTGACAAAGACCAGTCAATCATTCACCTCTTTATATGCCACAAATGTCCACACCCTAGAACCCCAAGTTGACTGACTCATTCATCTATATATACATTGTTATACATCTTTACTAATCAATGCTTCAAAGAGAGAGAACACAAGTTGACAATATGATACTGAAAATCCACTTGGTTAACTTTGTGGACCCAAATTTCGGTCATCATGGGGCATCATAGTGGAAAAGAAAAAGAAGCGAGCTTGCAAATATAGTACTTTTTCACATCAGTGTCTGTAAATAACAACTTTGAGATTGCCGAAGTTTGAATCAAATCTAGCCTTTCCAATGAATGATCAATCTCCACCTCTCACATCCAAAGTCTCACATCTCATCATCACAAAAAAAAAATGTTTCTACACCCAAATCAATCATTTCATACCATCGCACCATAGCATTTGCATTCAGTCATTTCATCCACATTCGCATTTCATGCATTTATTGTATACCAAAAAAGAAGCAAAAAACTAAAAAACAAAAAGAGAAAAGAATCACCTATTGCATTCATCACATCGCCAAAAATCAGTTGTTGCATGTATTATCGGCATTGTATATGCATTACATGAATTGACTTCAAGTGTCGATCCCTCTAGTTTGTTCCTCTAATATCAGCGCTTTAAGCGTTGATCTCATATCATATCACAGATCACCAGGTTGATCCTTCAGACCCCGAGTGGTCCTTCAGAGCACTACGCTCCTTCAGTGCCCTAAGTGGCCCAGGTCGCAAACGTCGTACCATATATCCTATGCAAGCTAAAATACAAAATCAAGCAACCCAATAGAACCCATGAGAATATCCAAAATGAGCACCTCCTATCTTATGCCAAGCAAACACTAAGTGCATGAATCCTTCAATCCACATAAGCATGATATTTATCCCTTGGTATGCGTTGACACCAAACCCACCCCAAGCTTCCACAGTAGCAGGCCAACAAACAAGTGGAAATTAACACTACATTCCATCTCCCAATACTATTCACTCACTAATTAAAAACATAATAGCTTAAAGGCAATAACTATCACCACCGCCTACGAATTGCAAAGTTGAGAAATAGCCTGCAAATTTGAAGATTTGCCAAGCTTAAGATTGGGTTCCCAACGAGCGGCATAGCCTCACCATTTTCAACCGATCCAACACCACTCTGGGGACACAAGCTTGAAGTTGGAAAATTGGATTGTATTATTTGTCCCACATCGAATAGCCAAGGCCATAGAGTGGTAAGCAGATGCTATATAAAAGAGGTTGAGAGGTAAAAATTAGAGGAGGAGATCATTGGCGGGTTAAGTGATCTTTTGGGTCAAGCGATAGCGGCCCATTTCACTAAGAGCTGTCTTTGATCATTTGGACGCGTTTGAGTCGGCTTTCCGATTCTCAAAGCGGTTCTTGCGATCTTAGAGTCAAAATGGACCGGATAGAGTCCGGTTTGCTTAGTCAGTTCGGCACTCGTCGAGTCCAGGTTAGTTTTGTATTTATTTTGTTTATTTTTATGTACATATTTATTTATCATTTATTTATAATATAATCTATTTATTTATTTATTGTTTATGTATATATCTATTCATATTTATTTATGTATATAGTTATTTATTTATTTATTTATTTTTAGCCTAGTCTTTATTTAATTATCAGTTTTGTCTTTTTTTATGCCCAAATTAGTTTATTTCTTCAAAAATCAAATAAAAGACTAAGTCGGTTGTACAACCGGGTTAGTCATCATTTTAGGACCAATGAGCTGTACAGTTCAGTAATCCTAAAAATTTATAAAATATGAATAAATTATTTTTCCTAAAAATAGGGGACTAAGTCGGTTGTACAAACCCAGGTTAGTCGTTTCTAGAACTAATGAGTCTGCATGCAGTTCAGGAGTTCTAGAATACCTATTTTAAAACCAACTCAACTCACATCAAACAAACGTCTTTCGAAAAACCTCATGAAAATACTTAGTATTCCTATCACCATATTCAAGCCATTTAGCCCTAGGTTTTTGGTACCACAAAATTTCCTTTTGGGCCAAAACTTCCTCATACTGATGCCAAATCTCCCTCTGAGCTAGAATTAGTTGATTGGAACCTCCTCTAGATATGTTCCTATAAAGTTTAGTAAGTTCAACTCTTAGAGTTTTCTTTCTCTTGAAAATGTGACCAAAGGTATTTTTATTCCAATTCTTGAGCTTCTTGGACCCCATAGAGATTTTGAGGAAATTAATTCCTATGCGGATCCCAAGCATCTTTAATGACCAAACTACAGTCCTTGTGAGTAAGCCAAGTTGCCTCAAAACGAAAAGGTCTTCTATGGCCGTTTATGCTAGGATGGTTCTCAAATTTGACCATCAAAGGTCTATGATCAGGTTTGAAAAAGGAAGATGACGAACCTCAACTTCCATAAATCTCAGTCTCCAATTTAGATTAATTAGCATACGGTCAAGGCGTTTCTTAGTACCATCACGCTCCCAAGTGAAATGATCTCCAACAAATACAACATCAATTTTGTATGGTGAGGGATTGTCGCCCCATCTAAGGTATGAAAACCTTTGGGATTTTTGAATACTTATGAAGATAATTACATTTACCCCTCTCTAAGGAGACTAGTAGAAATTGAACTCGGGACCTCCCGGATACAAATCCTACCATGCTCCACTAGGTCAACCTCTTGAGTTTTTTTCACTCCTTTTAATATTAGGGGTTCTGAGAGGAGAAACGTTTTTTGTAGAACAAATGTACCTCCTATGTGCAATTGCAGAGACTTATTCTCCAAGGTGTTGAGATTCCTTTAAGGGTTGACCTCTCGCACTAGACATTTTTCCATACACACTGCCCAGGGATCGAACCCTTGATCAGATGGTCAAAGAGGCTAAGTATTTACCACTTATTGGTGTGTAATTTTTAAACTCTATATTTTAAGGTGTGTCGTGCACGATCCAATCAATTTAATTTGGGTGTTTCTATGCTCACCCCCAATGTGGCTAACTACACTTATTTAGTAAAAGAAGTAATTTTAAGTGATAAAAATACCCTTAATTTATATACATCCCTATTATGTGAACAGAGTTCACACAAACGTATGTGAACTAAGTTTACATTTTTCCAATGAACTCAGTACACCCCCTGATATGAATTGAGTTCACACATACAAATGTCAAATGAGCTCACATATGTTTGTGTGAACTCAGTTCACATAAAGGGAGTGTACTATGTTCACTGGACAAATGTGAACTCAGTTCACATACGTTTGTGTGAACTCTAATTTACGCATGTTCAAAACTTATATTGAGTGTATGTGAACTTAGTTCACATGCATTTGTGTGAACTTAGTTCACTGCATTTGTGTAAACTCAGTTCACACATGTCCAAAACTGATACTGAGCGCATGTGAACTCATATCATATAAACGTGTGTAAACTGAGTTCACATAACTTTGGAGTATGTGAATTGAATTCACGATTTCACATAAATTTATGTGAGCTGAGTTCACATACGTTCCAAACTTATTATTAAGCGTATGTGAACTCATTTCATACAAATATGTGTAAAATGAGTTCAAAGATATTTAGAAATTAGACATAAGTATGTGTAAACTAAGTTCACATAAGCTCAGAAATAGGATTTGCATATATGCAAACTCAGTTCACATGCATTTGTATGAACCAAGTTCACATAAACATATGTGAAAGGAGTTCACACATGTACAAAATCTATTTTTGAACATATGTGAACTTTTTTTAGCAAAGAAAGGAAAGAATCATCCTTAAAACCTTCTGATGTAAAAACAACAAAAAGGGAAAAAAATACTACACACTAATTTTAGTAAAAAAGATAAAAAAAGAAAGAGAATGGAAGAGAGCCCAAGGGGGGACTAAACCAATACCCTTGGCAAAAGAAAGAAATTAACATCAAAGCAATAATAGGAAGCCTTAACTTCTAAAGATCCCTAAAAGGCGGGAATAGGAAGCCTTTTACGGCTAAAGATCCCTAAACCAATACCCTTGGTAAGAAAAGAAATTAACATCAAAGCAATACTAGGAAGCCTTTTACGGCTAAAGATCCCTAACAATCTAACAAAGAGACTAATTAAAAGGCAATGAAAAGACTAATTTACATGAGTGAGATAAGGAAGAGACAAACAGAATTTGCCCTGAAATAGGTATTATAGCCTACAACTTTCTGGATCAATTTTTTTTTTTGCTGAAATTTATTCTTTTGGGCTCTTTGAAGTACGTGACCTCAATTTACATAAGCTCGGAAATAAGATATGTGAACTCAATTCACATATTTTTCTGTGAAATGAGATCACATATGCTAAAAAATAGATCTTGTACATATCTAAACTCAATTTGCATAAAATATAACTTATAAGAGAATTTTAGTTAGGGCAATTTAGTGATTTCACACAATAAGAGCGGTGTGGTCCACTTTGGGGTGAAGACAAAATCAACCATTAAATTTTAGGGGTTGCTATTTGCAACTATTATTTTTGCTGATACATCTCAATGAGTCTTACCATCTTCTTTTCCCTAAAATATCTATTTCAAAAGAAATCAAAACCTGGTTTTTAAAACACAACTTGCACCCTCTATTTCAGTATACCTTCATATTCTTCTCTAGAGATTAACCTTAACTCCCAAGTTGTGCTTCCTCTTCTTCGTCATCCTTATTATAGTCATCGTCATCGTGTTCTCGCTCGCAAATAGGTATCTCATTCTATTTTTTATAAGTTTTGACATGCTTTGGTAGTTTATTCCAAAAAATTGATTTTCCAAATGTTTACATTCAACTCCATTTATAAAGAGTTCAAATGTATATTTTTAGAAGTCACAAAATCAATTTATGAATTAAGGTGTATATCGATCTATTCAATTTTTTTTTCAAAAAAAGTTATTCCGGAGCATACTCGAGTACAACTCTTTATGTAATAAATATGTAGTTATATTAAGTGGAAGGACCATATACCCCATTATCATTTTGAGGATCACTTGACTCTCATCGTATCACATGAATTTGAATTACCTGAATAAGAGAATTCATATCAAACTTATTTGAGATAATACTTTTTAATCACTTTAATTTATAATAATTTTATGTAAAATAAATTTGTTAACCAAGGTGATCGGTAGCCTAATATTACTTCCTAGAACATTTCTTAGTTTACTACCTTACAAATTAAAATCAAAATAACTAGAGGTTTTTAACCTATAAAAATCCACTTCTCTCATTAAGAATAATGTTCTAAATAGATGTAACTATCAAAATAAAAGTGAGAACTAATTGCCCACATGGGTGGCATAAACGTGCTTTGAACCTACCTTAACCCACATGTTTAGTGAGCATGGCACTAGTGGAAAATATGGATTTTACATCGCCAATTAATAACGGTTCACACTATAACCGATATGAAAAAAGAGGTGGTGGCACTTTTTGAAATTATGAGCAAATTATCTATATCGGTTTCTGTCTAACCCGATATGGAAACTCTATTTTATTCTAATCCATATCGGCTCCTATTCAAACCGATATGGAAACTCGATTTTACCACTTAAAAATTTGTTCTTCCTTTTCTCTCTCGACCACTCCTCACGACTCTCACAACTCTCTCGCACTTCTTCCTTTTCCTTCTCACTCTCTCCTCTCGCCTCTCGAGACACCGTTAATTTGCTTTAGATCGATGATTTATGTTGCTTTTCTCTTGAGTTATCAATGATCGTGAGATCGGAAGATCAAGAGGATTTGGATTCGTGACCTTTGCTAACGAGAAATCCATGAGGATGCGATCGAGGAATGAACGGCCAAGACATCGATGGCCGTAACATCACCATCAACGGCTCGAGCCGTGGTAGCGGTGGTGGCGGCTATGGAGGTGGTGGTCGCCGTGCTCAATCGCGCCCTCCACCATCCTCCGCTTCTCTTGCTCGCTTTGCTCCGCCTCCATCTCTCGCTTCTCGCTAGTAAGTTTTCAAACTAACCCACCGTGGTTGTGTTGAATGTTCTTCCAATTTGTTGCAAAAGCAAAAACCCTAACTCACCAAAAGCAAAATACCCTAACTCACTATTGATCTAATCAAAACCCTAACTCACCACTTTCTCTTGAGTGAGTCATGTGAGTTACTTGTTGACTGGTTGTTAGTACTAGCAGGGAGAAGAGGATTCTCAACATAGCGAAATTCGATGCATATGTCCAAGTGCTCGATTCTAACTGTGATCGTGTTCACTCAGTAACTAATTCCTAAGAAGGTGAGTTTTTCTCGTTGATTATGCTTGTTGCGTGTTGGTGTTTTTTTGTGGTAATTGTTTATGATTAGTTTCAGTTTTGGGAGGTGTGGTTGTGCAGGTTGTTGTTTCGCCGGAGAAATTGTGTCTTAGGGAGCGGATGAAGAAGAACATGGGGGATATGAACATATGACGAGGTTAACTTATTTGAATGAACCAGAAGTGTTGTATAATCTTCATAGGAGATATGCGCTCAATGATATCTATGTGAGTGTTAATTGAGTTTTAGATGTTCGATTGAGGTTAATTAATAACTCGTGAGTTTATTTATGAGTGTAGATTTTTGCAATTGTAACTCTATTATTGGAACAGATGAACAACAAGTTCTTGAAGTAAGCTATTCTTGAACCCAAATCAATTTGTTTTGAAGTTTCAATTGTTATTTGGCATTGATATGGGATGCTAATGTTGCTTTTGCTTGATTCAGTCGAATCCACTTCTAGAGGCTTTGGCAATGCAAGGACTGTTAGGAATGACAATTCAAGGTGAATTTGGTTCTCTTTTTCATGTTTGATTTTTTTCCCACTCCATTGCTTGCCTTTTATGTTGCATTCCATCATTTGCAAATTTCTAGGTATCTGCTCTCTCCTATCAAAATTTAATGAATAAACTTAGCACCATTTGTATGTTCCACCATTTGTATCTGTTGAAAGCATACTAGTGAGAGTGTAATTTTATGGAAAGTGTTGAAAACATGTGTAAAACGTTGACATGAATGTTTAATCAGTATCCCAATTAAACGGGATTGTTTGGAGAGGAACTTTCTAATCGTCTTTTAATCTTTTTTCTTTATCTGTACCTGGTTTGCAAGCGTTGTTACCGTGGATGCGGAGAATCTCAAAATTAGTAGAACATTCTAGTGCATATGTTGGGTGTTTATTATTGTCTCTTTTTTGGCGTTCTTCTTTCATGTATTGTAGACTCAATACTTTCACTAGTAACAAAATGCTTATTGCTCAGACTCAATACTTTCACTAGTAACAAAATGCATATTCCTTATCATGTTTTATCAGCTATCTCTTACTTGGTATTAATGATGACAGGAAGGAAACCCTAGACTCTCTTGTTTTGTAGGGCAGATTTGATAATAAACACGGCAACCGGTTGAGCAACAAACAATTATTTCTCAAGAACATTGATTATGCAAATTGACATATTTCTTATATATGTTGTCACACTATCAATCTTTCTGGTTTTTTGTATGAAAATACCGGAACACATCAATTAGGCACATGGTAAGTAAGTACCTATTTATATGCCTAGAATGTAACTATAACATTCCTCAACATTTTGCTTCAATTTGCAATTCACATAATGATCTGGTGAACATTTTGTAGGTATCCAATTGTTTTGATTGCTATGTATAATGTGTTTGATTTCATATCAAGATATATTCCACTTGTGCAATGGCTGAAATTGGAATCCGTAAAGGGTCTATTAATAGCAATTCTTTCAAGATTTTCTTGATACCAAAGATTCTACTTCACTGCAAAGTATGGTGATCAAGGATGGATGATCCTACTTGTAACACCCTCATATTTCTATCTAGTAGAAATACTAAAGTGTACCTAATGGCATACATCAGAGTATAAAAAATTTTGTTTCAGATATTGATTTGACCAAAAACTCTCGAATCCAAATCAAAGAGTCGTAAACATAATATAGTCAAAAGTTCAATATCCCAAAACAAGACAACATCGGAAACGATTACATAACTCAAATACAAATTCAAGTTATAAATCGAATACAAAGATAACAGGGAAAAAAAAACATAACTAATAATAGAAGAACTACGTCTTCCATTTCCTTCTCGAGCACTCCATCCACTCGTGTCATAAAGGATCTTCTTTCCCTGTTTCTCTGAAAAACAACAACATTTGTAGGGTGAGACAACTTGTCTCAGTGAGTCTTACCGTGACCCCTTACCTATCACTCGGTCCATTTATAAAACCATAATTAGTAATTCAAAAAGAATTACAATATATAATCAATTACTTGTGACTTGTCACTAACAACCTAAAGAAGCTCGAGTGACAAAATCACAATATACACATTTAAAAGTTTTATCAATTCTAGTACATCACCAACAACACAAGGAAGCATGGGTGAACCCCAACATAGCCAATTATAAATTAAGAAATGGAACATTTTGTTCAATTCACTTTCCATATATACAACCATAACTCATTCTATGATGGGTTATAATGTCAATTAATTCATGGAATCAATCCAATCAACATTTAAGTTATAAAACATTTGGTTCCCACACGAGACTCTAAGTTTTAGGAAATATTCGTAACATTAACCGTTTAATTCAAAACCACTTTGAACATGTATCAAAATTTCTAACGAAAATTCGGCAGAGTTTCCTCTGAAATATGGACATCCCAAAAAATACTTACTGTATAACCATCCGCACAATTTACAACCACATACAAAACAAACAATATCGAATTTCAACAAACGAACACTCTTTAGAAAGCTCTCTAGGTGTAGTTTCTACATGTTATATCCATTTTTCAAAACAATGCTCCAATTGATACAGTTTTTTAAAAATACTACAGTGCTGTACCAAAAATTAGACAGAACTTTTTGCCCAACTTGCGACTCAATTTTCTTTCTAATTTCTTAATGAAATTTGATGAAACCAGTGCCTACTTCGTAGGGAATTTAGTCTACTTTCCAACGAAACAAGAATTATTTAAAACGGAGTTCAATTGAGAACTCAAGACCTGAAAAACTGAACCTATACACAGTTTGATTTCAGAAATTTGACATAACTTGAGACACTCATAACTTGAGCTACACAACTCCAAATTTAACGAAACCAGTGCCAAAACGACCGGCGTTATATCTATTTTCAAAAACAGTCAGAAACATAATTTTTGGACTAACCGAACAGTCCCAGTTCTAAAGAAACCGAAGCTGTGTCCAGATTTTCTAAAACAGCGAGTTCGAGACCAAATTGTGTTTTTCGCGACTCAAAATTTACGAAACGCGAGCAATTTCGACAACCACGTAAATCAATCAGTCAACACAACATAAAGCAAAACCTAAGCGAGTAAAACTCACCTATCGTGATGAAAATCACGAAAAACGAAAACTCTTCAAGCTCGATCGACCAGTAACACACGAACACGCTCCGAATTCGCTCCAAAAGCTCCAAAACCGAAATCCCAGCTACCCCAAAACGAAACCAGCAGCTGAAACCTTTCTCCTACTATTCCAAATCGATTCCAAGCAGACCCAAGCTCTCCAAAACCCTTGCTTGAGCTTCCCAAACCTTAAGCTAGCTTCCAAATCACCAAACTTCATTTTCTTCAACTTTGAGCTCTAATGGGTCATCAATGGCACTTGGGGAATGAGAGGGAACCAAGTCAAGAAATTAGTACCTTTGGATTGAGAAGAAGAAATGGAGTATAATGGAAGTGCTTTTACTTACCTTCAATGGAGGATCTTGAAGATCTCCTCCTTCCTCTCTTCTTCCTCCCCACTACTCATCTCTCTCTCTCTCTTGTCTTCTCTCTTTCTCTCTCTCTACTTTCCTCTTCTTTCTCTCCCTCTGTTTCTTTTCTCTTTCTATTTCTTTCTTTCTTTCCTTTTATTTATTTCTTTTATTTCCTTCGATTCCTTCTCTCTCTCTCTCTTACTTTCCCTTCCTTTATTCACTCAAGTGTGGAATGAGAGAGCATTTGGATATTTTTGGTGTCTTAGAGCTCATTTAATGTGAGTGGTATAAAGACTAAAATACCCCTAGTGTTCTAATTTCCACTCAATTATGTATTTAAATTATATACTCAAGCAATTATAAATTGCTTCATGACAACCTCACATCCGTGACTTGATTTATTACCTATTCGAGTAATAAATCACTCGTTAATTTCTTAATTCGAAATTAACGAAATTAGGGATGTTACAATCACCCCAACTTGAAAAATTTTGTCCTCAAAATTGAACAAACACACCTCAAGAAAACAAATACGAATGTCTAGTCCGCATCTCGTTCTCCAATTCCACATAGCTTCCTAGACCGAAGAACCATCCCAACCACTTAACAATTGGAGTTGTTCTCGTCCGAAGCATCTTCTCTCTACATTCTATGATATGACTTGGATTGGAAAGGTATTTCCTCAATTGGAATACGTAATACACATCACGTAGATTGGACAATACAAAAGGTAAAGCTATACAACACACCACTAGCACAATACGCTCGATGATTTGGAAAGATCGAATATACCGAAGACGATGTTCTACTGTAACAATGATTGATGAAACTCTTACAATACGGGGTCACCAGATTTAACTCTAGTGGTCTACTCCTTTTGACCACATATTTCTGTTGAATAATTCTGAGCTATCTTCCTAGTTCCACACTGGTATATCCAGTGGTTGCAACAGTCCAGCAGTCTTTTGATGCTAAGAGAATTCCATTTGAAACTTACATGGTTACCAAATAAAGAAAATTCTAGGAGAACAGTTTCGTCCAAATGGAATCCATCAACCATAGCGATACAAGGATCTACCGATCTTAAGTATCAAAATATTCATTAAATTAGGGACTAACTCATTAATCATTAATGGTAGTAACGATAAGAGTTACTAATGCAGCTTATGAACCAACAATCTCACGCATTACAGGTAGATTACAGGTCAAAACCCGTTGACGTTGTTTTATTTAATAGAAACGACATAGAGCTGAACCAATTACCTTCCATGCACAACTACACTTCTTGACTGATTCCTTTTTGAATACCATAGATATCAGTTACATTATATATAGCCAAAACCTCATTACAATATCGCGAGATATTTCTCGCACTCTCCTCCATATTTACAAACCTAAATGCATTCGCTTATCAATATTATATACTTCAGCAGCCTTATCATCATTGTCCTCAAAATCATCATTTAAGGCATTGACCTTAACCTTCCTGTACTTTTCTTACAGCGGTTTCCACTTCCCCATACAGCTTATAGGAACTTGATTAACATCTTTTATTCCATTCCCAAAACTCGTTTCCCATCAAGCTATGTAATGGACATGGCCGCGATAACCGGATGGCACTCATGACCCGTTATTTGATTCTAAGAAATGACCGCAGTAAGGAAAAATAAAATATCACATGCGAGTGAAAATATACTCAAGCTGATTTATATATATTACGAGGCACTCGACGCACCTAAGAAATCACAATTCAAAGGTTTAGCATTCCACCTCTTCTCTCAGTGTACATTCGTTCGAACAATGCGGAGATGCTGATCATGATCCACAATGGACTTAGTGTACATCAAGATGTTATCATTGAAAATTTCAACAACTAGTCTAAGTACGGGTGGAAAACGCGGTTCATGTAATCCATGAATACCGTAGGAGCATTAGTTAGGCCAAAGGGCATCACTACTCGCTTGCAATGTCCACATCTAGTATGGAAAGCTGTCTTCGGAATAACTAAAGCCCTAACCTTGAATTTAAAGATAACCCGACCTTAGACCAATCTTTGAAAACAATGTTGCACCTCGAACCTGATCAACTAAATCTTAGATTCTTGGCAAAGGGTACTTATTCCTAATAATAACTTTGTTCGACTGGCGGTAATCCATACACGACCTCCTGCTCCGTCTTTCTTTTCAACAAGTAACACTGAGCACCCCAACTTGTAATAAATCGGGAACATCACCTTTCGGTTTATTGGATATAGTACTATTAGAACTTGGGTTAAACTCAGTCACTACAGTGTTCATTACTGACTCACAAGTGGGTAAAGGTTATGTAAAAGTTTCTTGAAAAAGTTTGAATATGAAATAATTTTCTTACTTACCCATAGGAGTTTATTTCTCGCGGCTATCCCGAAATACTAATAAGACGTATCTTCACCTCGCGACTCAATCTTTGAATTCAATTACTAAATTCGGATGGTCTCACGCATATGTATGGCCTTTCAGAACCTATACGTCAACCGACTATTCTCTTGAACTGAGTCTACTATTCATTCACTTAAGTATGAGAAGATCTAAACAATAAAGATCTCTTGCTTGATACATAACAAACTTTCCTAGTTAAGTAAGACTTACTAGAAAATTCTAAACTTTGTTCCATCATGTTGTATTGTCGACTATTCTAGGCGGAACGTGCATATTTGGATTAATCACGGAGTTGAGCTAATTATTATAACATCAAAGAAATAATCAAAATAGAAGGATTCTTCCACGGAATCAAACAGGCACAAGATAATGCTTCCAAATATTGTTTAGAGAATAATTCTCACTATTTTACTCATTCCTTTGGTCCCACAATTCTCCAAACATAACCATAACCCCTAACATATCCATTCGGTAGGGAACATGTCTTATCTATCGAGAAGTAAGGTGTTTAACACTTCGTTGATTCAGATCTTCCTATAGGACAACACCGCTTCCAATACTTTAAGTCATAGAAAGTTCCATCCTTGTAGTATACCTAGTATACTAGTAAAATACCTCATTGTTGTTAGCTTTTGAAAACTCTCCTGATTGTTGAAAGGCTATGACTACTATTAACCATTTCCATGAAATAGATCATTTTGAAAAGTACAATGATTATCATTGTAAATCGGGTTCTAAGAATCTATTCTTAATGACTGGAAGTCCTTGTCCAACTCTCCTGGGACCTCTAATGGTTATATGGCCAATAAACGCTTTAAGGCTTAACAACTTAGGGTAAGGCAGAGGTACATTTCAGAATACCATTGAACAATTAGTTCAAATCCTACTCAGATGTGTAGACATTTTCGTTAGCTTTCCAACGCATCCCTAACATAAAAATCGGAGTTACGAATTAAAAGTTATAAATAAAACAAGTCGGAGAACTGACGAAAATTTCTCACAGACCACGATTGACTTGCTCATAATCCCAAGGTAATAATAAGGTTATTTCGGTTACCATAACCTACTAATCTCATCTTGTATGGAACTTGGTTCAGAAACCGTATTCGAACCGACTCCATCAACATTTGGTTCAGAGCCAATCTCGAAATTGCACTACTGACTTACTAGATCGGATTCATGGCATTTCAAATGTGGCTTTGAGGAAAAGAACTCGATCAATACTTGCAATTATCTAAAAGAATGTCTCTAATCTGCGACATAAGTTGGGGTTTACTTTAACCATAAGGTAAGGTTATCTTAAAACCGTATTTCATGAATCGATAGGCCGACTAATCAATGGTCGATTTCGGGGTTTCAATTAATCTTAACGAGATCTTACGATCATCGGCTTTATTCTCGCTCAAAGGCTTTGCTTAATTGTAGTTCCTGTAGAACCTACAATAGCTTCCATCGCAATTCTACAATTGCACCGAAGTTCATTGATTGAACATCGCCCTTAATTTCCTCAAACCAACTTGGCTGCCCATTGCTTGCTTCGAACACCATCTGTAGCCCTCTGCTCTTCCACGCTCGTGCTCGATAAACCGAGAAGGCGAAATTCCTATGGTTTAGGGTTTGGACATTTTCGGGTGAGGCAACTAATCGTCATCGTTCTCAATAACTCACATGAAACATTGAGTGGATCCTGACTCAATACTTCACATAATATACTGAAAGGTTCTGACATTTAATTGTCTAAGTCCTAGTGACTCTATCTAACCTTTTGACCACAAGGTCTCTACGTCCGACGAGGTCGAAATCGCTCGATACCAAAATGTAACACCCTCATATTTCTATCTAGTAGAAATACTAAAGTGTACCTAATGGCATACATCAGAGTATAAAAATTTTGTTTCAGATATTGATTTGACCAAAAACTCTCGAATCCAAATCAAAGAGTCGTAAACATAATATAGTCAAAAGTTCAATATCCCAAAACAAGACAACAGCGGAAACGATTACATAACTCAAATACAAATTCAAGTTATAAATCGAATACAAAGATAACAGGGAAAAAAAAACATAACTAATAATAGAAGAACTACGTCTTCCATTTCCTTCTCGAGCACTCCATCCACTCGTGTCATAAAGGATCTTCTTTCCCTGTTTCTCTGAAAAACAACAACATTTGTAGGGTGAGACAACTTGTCTCAGTGAGTCTTACCGTGACCCCTTACCTATCACTCGGTCCATTTATAAAACCATAATTAGTAATTCAAAAAGAATTACAATATATAATCAATTACTTGTGACTTGTCACTAACAACCTAAAGAAGCTCGAGTGACAAAATCACAATATACACATTTAAAAGTTTTATCAATTCTAGTACATCACCAACAACACAAGGAAGCATGGGTGAACCCCAACATAGCCAATTATAAATTAAGAAATGGAACATTTTGTTCAATTCACTTTCCATATATACAACCATAACTCATTCTATGATGGGTTATAATGTCAATTAATTCATGGAATCAATCCAATCAACATTTAAGTTATAAAACATTTGGTTCCCACACGAGACTCTAAGTTTTAGGAAATATTCGTAACATTAACCGTTTAATTCAAAACCACTTTGAACATGTATCAAAATTTCTAACGAAAATTCGGCAGAGTATCCTCTGAAATATGGACATCCCAAAAAAATACTTACCTGTATAACCAGTCCAGACAATTTACAACCACATACAAAACAAACAATATCGAATTTCAACAAACGAACACTCTTTAGAAAGCTCTCTAGGTGTAGTTTCTACATGTTATATCCATTTTTCAAAACAATGCTCCAATTGATACAGTTTTTTAAAAATACTACAGTGCTGTACCAAAAATCAGACAGAACTTTTTGCCCAACTTGCGACTCAATTTTCTTTCTCATTTCTTAAAGAAATTTGATGAAACCAGTGCCTACTTCGTAGGGAATTTAGTCTACTTTCCAACGAAACAAGAATTATTTAAAACGGAGTTCAATTGAGAACTCAAGACCTGAAAAACTGAACCTATACACAGTTTGATTTCAGAAATTTGACATAACTTGAGACACTCATAACTTGAGCTACACAACTCCAAATTTAACGAAACCAGTGCCAAAACGACCGGCGTTATGTCTATTTTCAAAAACAGTCAGAACCATAATTTTTGGACTAACCGAACAGTCCCAGTTCTAAAGAAACCGAAGCTGTGTCCAGATTTTCTAAAACAGCGAGTTCGAGACCAAATTGTGTTTTTCGCGACTCAAAATTTACGAAACGCGAGCAATTTCGACAACCACAGAAATCAATCAGTCAACACAACATAAAGCAAAACCCTAAGCGAGTAAAACTCACCTATCGTGATGAAAATCACGAAAAACCGAAACTCTTCGAAGCTCGATCGACCCGTAACACACGAACACGCTCCGAATTCGTTCCAAAAGCTCCAAAACCGAAATCCCAGCTACCCCAAAACGAAACCAGCAGCTGAAACCTTTCTCCTACTATTCCAAATCGATTCCAAGCAGACCCAAGCTCTCCAAAACCCTTGCTTGAGCTTCCCAAACCTTAAGCTAGCTTCCAAATCACCAAACTTCATTTTCTTCAACTTTGAGCTCTAATGGGTCATCAATGGCACTTGGGGAATGAGAGGGAACCAAGTCAAGAAATTAGTACCTTTGGATTGAGAAGAAGAAATGGAGTATAATGGAAGTGCTTTTACTTACCTTCAATGGAGGATCTTGAAGATCTCCTCCTTCCTCTCTTCTTCCTCCCCACTACTACTCTCTCTCTCTCTCTCTTGTCTTCTCTCTTTCTCTCTCTCTAACTTTCCTCTTCTTTCTCTCCCCTCTGTTTCTTTTCTCTTTCTATTTCTTTCTTTCTTTCCTTTTATTTATTTCTTTTATTTCCTTCGATTCCTTCTCTCTCTCTCTCTTACTTTCCCTTCCTTTATTCACTCAAGTGTGGAATGAGAGAGCATTTGGATATTTTTGGTGTCTTAGAGCTCATTTAATGTGAGTGGTATAAAGACTAAAATACCCCTAGTGTTCTAATTTCCACTCAATTATGTATTTAAATTATATACTCAAGCAATTATAAATTGCTTCCGCGACAACCTCACATCCGTGACTTGATTTATTACCTATTCGAGTAATAAATCACTCGTTAATTTCTTAATTCGAAATTAACGAAATTAGGGATGTTACACTACTCACCTCATTCTTGGGATTAACCAATGGCTATCTCACTGTTTGTGTTTTCACCGTGGCGCCAAGAGGTTACAAGGTAAGTTGAAACTAATATGGTTTTATTAAATCATATTAATCATTTACTAAGGAGAAATCAATTAAGTATTTTGACATAAATACATAGAATAAATTAATTCAGGTTTGTGTTGTTGTAGGGTCTGACGAGAATGCTTTGGGAAATTTGCTTGTTCTTTTTCTTTTAGGAGGCATATTTCTTTGGAGTTGTTCTTATTCGGTTATGGTGATAGGCAAAGGATCATTTTGAACATATACCAAATGTATATTCAATATTTTTCTTGATGAATTTCAATCGCTTTCTCTTCTCTAATCTTGTTACATGCGAGATTTTTAGTTTTACAAGTTTCTGAGTCATTGAGTAGTTACTAAGGATTAAGACATTATGCATATGCTATTAATTCATTTTAGTTTCAACTCCAAATGGATTTGATGATAATTGTCAAGCGATTGAGTCATTGAGTAGTTTTATATTTCTTTATGTGATACACATGGATATACAAATTTTAGTTTTCATTTCCTATTTCATATTAGGATTGGGATTCGGATGATGGGAAGGCCCCATGTGATTATGGAAATAAAAACTCTTTTGAAGTGCTGAGCAGCTCCTATCGATGGTGTTCTTCCAGAACAATACGCCAACTAGTGCTTGAGTATGAATTGATTATAAATTTAACTGCTTTTGCTACTATGTTTTCTTGACTACAAAGTAACCATGCTCTTATGTAGAAAATTTAGCGAAATTTATGTTTCTGATGAACTACAACAATTTGCTTGATCTTAGTATATAAAAGTAGGGCTCTATCTCGGTATCTCATATTGCCAACAATGAGACTTAAAGCATTGCTCTTACTGCTTTGTTGTGTTTTAATCACTACAAGAAAATCATTGATTTGCCACGGACATTTCAAGTGGCAAATGCACAAATTTCCGTGGCAAAACAACATTTGCCACGGACGAAAATTGGTGGCAAAAACGCTCGTCGCAAATCGTTTGCCACGGAATTTCCGTGGCAAATTTTTCCGTCGCAAATCTGTGGCAAATTTTTTCGTCGCAAATCAAGTGGCAAATTTTAAATCATAAGTCCGTGGCAAATCCGTCGCAAATTTTTAAAAAAAAATTAAAAAAAAAATGGAGCAGTAGTTTCCTACTACTCCAACTCAGCAACATAATCAATGTCTGGAAATTAAAAATTAAACCAGAATTGTTTTGTCTATAATAATTAAAAGATCTCGAATTAATGTCCGGAAATATGATACAAAGCAAAATTGAACACCACCTCAAAGAACATAATCAATAACTTGCTCGGCAAGACTACCGCTAACATTCGATCAACACTTTGACTTCCACAAGTAGTCGTGACGGACAACCAGACTCTCATGCAAGTCAATAGCGAAGAAACCCTCTCGCACCTCCACCTCCCACTACTAATATCCTTTGCTGTTTGAGATAAGCTAAAAGATATAAGTGAGTGAAACAAGAGTGTGATTATCAAAATTTGAACATTTAGTGGGAGATAAAAGTACAAAAATGAAAACTTTAAATGAACAAAAATGATATATAACAACAAAAACTAAATTTAGCTAATGGAAATCATAATCTAGAAGTACTTATGAACAAATAAATTTAAATATCTTACAATAATTATAAGCATTAAGCAAAAACATTTTGGTATAAACCAACATCAACTTATGTATCTCGGTTTTTACGAAGCTCGACTATTTAACCTATCCATAAACAACTAGAACCTCATAAGGATTGTCGGATAAGTGAAGAGTTTTAAACATGTATTAGTTGAGAAACATCCAAACTCATGATTAGCCAACTTCTCAACCGATTCTAAACTTAAAGTCTTACAAAGTTTACAGTTGATGGAAATGTTTATCAAGCAAGTTTCTAAAGCGATGAATTGAATTACAGATCACTAAACTAGTAATTTCAACTTATACAAAAGACTATTAGCAATTGCGAGATACTTTCAACTCTTCTTTCTCTACAATCACAAAATAACAAAGCATGAAATCAGAACCTTTCAAAACACATACCACATGAGAAAGTGAATCGGTTTCAAAGTAACCTCATCTTGTGAAAGAATTGAATAATCGGCATAAGTACTCCTTACAGTAGTAGGATGCAACGCCCAAAACTCGTTGCCCACACTCACCGACCACACGAGAATCTCCAACCGCCACCTCTCCGGCGACGTCACGGCCCAAAATAAGTGGCGAAGCGGTTCAAAAATCGAACGCCCATAACCAAAGACGCATCCGAAAAGGAAAAAAAAAACAACATTAGAAAACACAAATTCGAAACCCCATTATGCAAGAACCAAATTTGATGAGAGAATCTCACTCTAATGTCTAAAGGGTTAATAGAAACGGCGTGAGAGCGAGCGAGGACTTCGTGGGGTTTGAGAGGAGGGACATGAGCGTTGGGTGAAGGCGGAGTTTATCGGGTCCACCGAAAGAGGGAAGAAGAACAGTTACGCATGTGGAAACATGGTATGATTTGAGATTGTGATATGAAGGTGAGAGTGTGATGATGTTTCAATCATATTGTTCGAAATCCGCATAGTGTTGTTGTAATTTGGGTTAGTGGGTTGGGTTTCGGAGCATTGGCATTTGGGGGTTAGTTGTTGAATTTGAGGAGTGTGGAATTGTGCATGTGAGAGAGAAGGGAAGGAAAGTTCATCAAATTCAACACAGTAAAAGAAAAGAACTTTGAGGCAAGAAAAAATTGGAAAAAGTTAAAATAGCTACTACCTTGTGCAAGTGAAAGTTGGCTTCTCCAATTTGGACTAGAAGATCACTTGGAATATCAGCTGAAACATACCTGCATATGAAAGAGAGGAAATCTTTAAGCAGCTTATATCAAAACAACATTATCAACATTGTAGTCCAGCAACATAAGATAACAAACGATGCAAAATTCTCTACTTGGGTAGTTGCAATAATCTAATAATGTTTGGTGCTAAGAACTAATCGGTGAAAAATTAATGATTGGAGTTTCAATCATCATTCTTTAGTACTTGCAGACCTATTAGTAATACAATGTTATCATCGGAGAAGAAACAAACCTCACATAAAAGGAGCACTCCATCTGTAGCAATCACGAGTAGCATAGCAATAATTCACACTTTTTGAGAACATGTCGACAAAGTACACCCCTTTACCAAACATGTAGCGATTCACAGTGCCTCGGAGGAGCTATGCATAAACCTAACATTGGTGCATACATCTTAGACTTAGATATCATTGCATCAAGCAATATAATGTCTAGTCTACCCTCCATATGCACAAGCATGTAAACAAGGAAAGTATGAAACAAGTGAGAGAAGGAATGACCTTGAGATAAAATTCCATCCAGTTAGTGAGCGAGAACCATGCCACAAAAGCATCCTATTTTTGTATTAGAAAAGCTGTCATGTCATTATATAAATCAATTAGCATCGACTCAATTCAAAATGTCACAAACTAAACCAATCTTTGAATTACAAAATTGTTATTTTAAACGATAAAGATCCTGATTCAATAATGCATTAGTCACACCTTCTTCGGCGTTGCGTTGGCCTCGCTTTCTTTTGATGTTACGAATATTTGAACAATTTCCAGCGATATAGTTTGAATGTGTTTCCGCATGAGTGTTCTTCATATAATTTTCAATCGATGACATCAAAAGGCGAGAAGGTGTCGGGACTAACCACATCGCAATATAAATTTGTATTATTTTTTTATAAGCTTGAGGAAAATGATATTTCGAGACAAGCGAGAAGAAACATTATCACTATTGAGATCTCACTTTTCCTTTCATAATTTGTTTCTAATGGTATTTAATTGCATTTAATATTAACAAGAAACTAAAAAGAAGGTACAATTGTTTACCAAAGAGAACTCCTCTGAAGCAAATTCAACTGTACCAGTTCACAAAGTGAAGGCGTTGATAATGAGCATAAAGGGGATCTCCTACGGCAATTCCAAAACAATAATCATAACTTAGAATGCATCGGACGAGAATGTAATGCGAAATCTGAATAAAAATGTATAGGAAACAGAATTGCCATATGGGTGGCATTTTATTTAAAAATCAAGTCATTTAAATACTAATCAAGAAACCATTGAATTTTCAAAATTGAAGAAAATCACTAGCACAAACAAAATAGTGGCATTTCATTTTATAGAGAAGTGAATATCATTAGCAAAAGAGCACTTCTTGGGTATAGTATACATAATTGTTTTTAATTAAACATCATGGGTACAAATTCCAATACTAAATCGTAAATTGGTACAAAATCGGGAAAAAATTACTACTTTCCAAAGAAAATAAATCAATTTGGCACATTGCATACCTATCCATTAATTTCACCAAAAAACAAAAATAAATCCATAAAATATTTACTCATTCAAAATGTTGGATGCCACTTTCCAAATAAAATGTATCATAACTTCGTATGATCTTTAATGTTAAATATTTAAATGTTCCATCACACTTTCAAAGACCATATAGCACTACTCAATATTTGTAGGAAAAGGATATCATCTGTAATACTAATAACTACCCCCCCCCTTAAAACCCATTGTTGCGGTGCATTTGCCATCTGCATTAAGCTTGTGACATAGTGTAGCGACCGAAAAATCCGGGAAAGGATTCTTCGAAGGTTCGAAAATGAAGCCGCCACCGAAATTCTAGTTTAAGGGCAAATCCGGAAAATCCCTTTAAGTTTTAGGACGAGGCATTGTTAGGGTTCGGGAGTCGTTATGTGTGGGGAAGGTATTAGCACCCCACGACATCCTATTGTCTAATTAATTTAAGATTTATTTAATAATTACCCTTTTATTTGTAGAAAAAAAGACTTATTTAGGTTTTTGGTTTTTAGTGCTTGACAAGAGTTGAGTCTTGCTCCTACGTACCTCCGGATGCAATGGAGGAATCAAAGCTACGTAGTTCTTCCCGAAAAAGGTTTATGGGTTGGTGTTTTTTAGTGTAGGGGTCCTAGGATTCCTTGAACTGCATGCACTCATCGATTCTAGGACGACTAACTAACCCGATTGTACAACCGACTTGGTCCCCTACTTTTTGAAAATGATTTTTGAATTTTTGAAAGGAGTTGTGAGATGGGTTGATTTTAGAATAGGTATTCTAGAACTCCTGAACTGTACAGCTCATTAATTCTAGAACGCTGACTAACCCGGTTGTACAACCGACTTAGTCCCCTATTTTTAGGAAAAATAATTTATTTGTATTTATTAAGTTTTTGTAGGATTACTGAACTGTACAGCTCATTGGTCTTAAAATGATGACTAACCCGGTTACAACCGACTTAGCCGTTTATTTATGAAAAAATAATTTATTTATATTTATTTAAGTTTTTGTAGGATTACTGAACTGTATAGCTCATTGGTCCTAAAATGATGACTAACCCGGTTGTACAACCGACTTAGCCGCTTATTTTGACTTCGAGAAAAAAAAATTATTTGTTTGAGTAGGAAAAGAAATAAAAGAGAAATAGGGGGTGTAGATTGTAAATTTGGGTTTTATTAATAGCAGGGTGTTGTATAATTAATTGGAGGTGAAAAAAGGAAACCCAGTTCGCATATGGGAGCCCAATATGCGAAACTGGGCTTAAGTGAGGGAGGGATGTGCGCGTGAATAAGGGGGGTGCGCTTAACATTCTGAATACTAAAAATAAAAGGAAAAAATAAACGGCCGTTGTATAGGCCCAACAACGAAACCTAAACCTAAAAGTTCAATCATCCTCCCTTCCATTTAGCTGCTGCGCCGCGCAGCCATGAGAGAGAGAGGGACGCGATTTTCCGGCGAGAATTCAGGGGAAAGAGAGAGAAAAATCCGGCGGTTTTTATGGAGGTGGGAGGAGAAGCCGAAAGCTTCCATGGGTGGTGACAGTCGCGGCGTGGGAAGGACGACGACGCGGTGAAGGTGACGACGAGGGTTCGGTTGGCTGTGGTGGCCGGCGGTGACGCGTTCACGTTCGTTTTTTTTTTCCTCTGTTCTTCTTTATTTTTCTGTGCTTCTCTTCTATAGTTATGATCATTGCATTTTTCTGGTTCTACTGTGTTTGTGCTTGTTTTTTGTGCTCCTCCAGAGTTATTTTATAAAAAACAGCAAGTTTAGTTCAAAAAGGAGAGGAAGCTTTGATTCCACAATTTTTGGTCCTCTTGTGTTTGTGCTTGTTTTCGGTTTGATTCCTACAATTTTTTTTTTATACTGAACAAAGAATCCTAACTAGCCTCTAATCCATGTTACCAATCTGCTTTTATACTAATCGTGCGATGGTGTTTTCCTATTTCAAAACTGATATGTTGATTTTAGTCTTGTTTATATTACGATTCAGTTTATGCATATATTTCATCAGGAAAACAATTAAAATAAGACTAAGAGAACTAACCTCCGCTCTGGTTTCTGTTTGTGGCTCCTAGTATTGCTGTTTGTGTTTTTTTTGTACTGGTGTATCTGCCTTTTGAACCCTTGATAGCTACTACTTCTACCCCAACTCTTTCTCGGATCTCAGATCTTAAAAAAAACTGTATTTTTGTGATTAGGGTTTCGATGTGAAACTCTAATCCTATTTTTGGGTGATTTTAGCAGTGGTTTTCTGCCTTTCTTTTTGTCTCTTTGGACAGTATCTGGGCCGTTTATTTATAGTGGAAAATTAGGTTTTAGCATTAATTGCTATTTGACTATTTTTGATGGGCCTTTGCATTTGAGAATGTGGGCTTGTTGAGCGGTGTTGGAGAGCAAAAGCAGACCCGGAGATTCACGATGTCGCTCATTTATTTAATTTTCGTTCTTTGTATTTTTTATATTATCATTTTTTGTATTCTTGGACTTTTTGGACTATTAAGTGCTCTTAAATTGTAAATTAAACTAAATAGAATTTTTTGACATTTTTGGGCTGTATATATGCTTAAATAAATTAAATAAACAAAATACGAATAGAATAATAAGAAGAAGGAGTCGGGCCAAATACAAAAACGAGAACGGCTTGACTCGACAAATACGCTAAAACTAAACCAAAAATGGGCGTGTTAACTACAAACCCCACAGTTAACTCGGAATCGCATTAGTCTGAATTTAAGCCAACTTTTGAGAAAAATGAATTTTGGTAGACCTGTTCACATACGACTAAACTTGAATACAGATATTAAATCGAAGAACGCACGAAAAGATCGATCATTCGCGTGCGTGCCTAATTTAAATAACGGTATTTCGAGTTAGTTTGAACGGAGTGACTGGAATTGGCTTGGGTTGGTAACCGAGACTCTACACTAATAATTCTCGTAATCATGCGACTCTGAAACACACAATTACTAAAAATAAACGACTAAAGTGAGAAAGAAGACGGACAAAATTGGGGTATAACAGCTGCCCCTCTTTATTAATATTTTACTAGAAAGTGCTGAGCTCTAGAACTTTCGTAGTAGAAATAGGAATAAAGATAAGATAGACGCTAATTTTGTCCGTTTAAGGGGGAAGTGGAAGGTTTGAGAGATAAGAGGGACTGGTTAATACTTGGCGCATTAACCGAGATTTGCATGAAGGGTCAACAAGGACCTGAAGGAGCATTAAGGCTCTTAAGGACCACTCAGGGTCTGAAGGAGCGACAAGGCTCTGAAGGACCACTTAAGGTCTGAAAGGCTGCCTAGGCCTTAATTGAAGGACCATCGTGGTCTGAAGGAGCGCAACTAGCTACGGTGCTAATTAAACGGTCTGAGGGGGCCTTTATACTCGAGCGGCCATGATGGGTCAAGATCAGGTCTAGAACTGATATGTTGACCATGAAGGACGTACACTGTGTCTTAGGCGACACAACTAGTCCGAAGGACCGCGCGGTCCGGAAGGTCCGCCGGGCTCGACTCCGACGTTTGCGACCTGGGCCACTTAGGGCACTGAAGGAGCGTAGTGCTCTGAAGGACCACTCGGGGTCTAGGATCAGCTCGGTGATCTGTGATGCGATACGGGATCAACGCTTAAAGGCTTTGATCTTAGAGGAACAAAATATGGGTATCGACACTTGAAGTCGATTCAGAGGCAATACATCATGTAATGGACATACAGCGCCAATAATACATGCACATGCAACAGGTGGTTTTTGGTGGGGTGATGGATGAAATAGGTGATTCCTTTCTCTTTTTGTTTTTTTAGTTTTTTGTTTTTTTTAATAAATGCATGAAATGCGAATGTGAATGAAATGTTCGAATGCAAATGCTATGGTGCATGGTGCGATGATATGAAATGATTGATTTGGGTGTAGAAACATTTTTTTTGGTGACGATGAGATGTGAGACTTTGGATGTGAGAGGCGGAGATTAATCATTCATTGGAAAAGCTAGATTTGATTCAAACTTCGGCAATCTCAAAGTTGTTATTCTGATTCTTGACCGATGTGAAAAATCTTTGTCTTTTTGCAAGCTCGCTTCTTTTTCTTTTCCACTATGATGCCCCATGATGACTGAAGCTTTAGGTCCACAACGTTAGCTAAGCGGATCCTTAGCATTACATGATCAACTTGTGTATCTCTCTTTGAAACATTGTTTAGTAAAGATGTATAGTAGTGCAAACATAGATGAATGAGTCAGTTAACTTGGGGTTCTAAAGGCCTGGGGTGAGGACATTTGTGGCGCATGAAGGGGTGAATGACTGACTGGTCTTTGTCAAAAGTCATGTAAGGTAGGTTTTCCCGAGCCAAGAAATGTGAGACTGCGCCCCAATTTAGATTTGATGACGGTGAGTGAATAACCTACCTCTGTCTAGTGTTGACAAGCTAGGGGTGTAGAAGATGATGAATTGGGAATGCATTGGCTTTGGAATGAAAGGCGGAAAACAATAGATTTTTCCTCAACCCATGGAGTTTGGTGTTGCCTCGTTTATGGTAAGGACAAGATTGCCCCGGCTAGAGTAGCAGCATTTAGGGTAATGAGTTGAGAAATTGCCCCGATATGGTTTTATGGTCGTGAATGTGACAAGAGGGTGAGATGGGTATAGGGTGAATTTCCCCATTTGTAGGTGGAGTGAAGAATGATAGGATTGCCCCACTTGGAATGGTGTTTCGAATGGTTGCCTTTAGTGAGATTGGGAAAGGTGACAGAGTTAAGGTTATGGGTTTTTGGAATTTGTCTAGTATGGCTATAGGCTGGATGTGGTATGACGCTGTACAAATTTCCCCAAGTTCAAATGGAATAGATGGTGAAAGGGATGCCCCGCTTTAGGATATAGGTGACGATCCCAGTATAAACTTTTGAATGACTCTCACGCTATGATAGTCTTGAGCTTGCCATGATGAAAACTACACTTAGTGATAACTAAGCCTTGTGTTTATATCAACGGAAATTGAATGAATCTCTGGGGTGCAAGCTTTTTTATTTTTCTTTTCTTTTGAGTTTTTTTCTTTTCTTTGAGATATATTTTTTTTTTGAGCAAACATATTGTAAATAAATAAACTTATTTGTCCTAAGGTTAAAACTTTGAGAAAACAAAAGCAATCGGTCATTGATCGGAATGAACTCTAGAGGGTGGTAACGTGGCCGATGGTTTAGTTATTTATGAGGGAAATGATAATTGGGCTCAAGGTAGCGTTTGGGGATTGATGGGACGGATGATTTTTTTTTGAGCAGTATGATTTGGCTAATGGTTAATGGTTTGTGAAAGAAGGGGTTATTAGGCTCAATGAAGTGTTTGATGATTGATGAGACAAATAATTTGGTGATGTAACTTGGCTAATGGGTGATGATTTATGAAGGAAATGGTTGTTAGGCTCAAAGGAGTGGTTGAGGTTTTATTGAGACAGTAATTGATGTGTCTCATGGTAGGATGGACTTGTTTAGGGACGTGACTTGGCCAAGGGTTTATGAAGGATAGGATATTGAGGACAAGGGAAGTGTTTGGGGGTTTATTTCAGACAATGATCTCTTATGCACGGCAAGAAGTATCAGCTCATAATTGTACCACTTTTGCTTTTTCGTGGTTTTTCGATCCTATTTTTTGATTTCACTTTCTTTTTTTGATTTTGATTCTTTCTTTTTCTTTCTTTCGAGCTGAGTGACTTGATAAAAATGATACACCATTTTTGATGTGGAACTGATCCTTGTCTAGGGTGATTGAAAGGTTTTTAGATTTTGGCTTAAGGTGGGTAGCACGGGTTTTTTTTCGAGGGTATGTGAAGATGGTCAAACTTCATTTCAAATCATGATTGCTCGTTTTCTGAAAAATTAACTTAAGGACAATAATTTATTTACTTTTATATATTTGCTCTTTTTCTTTATCTCTCTTTTTTTATGCCCCTAATTTTTGCTTAGGCCGCTCTTACGAGTTTTCAACCTAACGGGCCTTTTTGAATTTTTTTTTGTAAAGGACTTGCACCAAGGGAATACAACGTTGACAAGGTATTTTAGAGATCACACATTTGCCCCAGTATGGAGGGCCTAAAGTGTTATTTCACTAGGGGAACCAACCAGAAATGTCAACTACGTACTGATGTGGGGAGTATGTACTTTATGGGTGGTCGGGGTGGGATTAGACTTTGACAGGGGATGATGGTAAGGTAGGGACGCTAACTGACTCAAACAAAAATAAACACACATGTTTCCCAAGTCACTACACAAATGCTTCGTAGAGAGTTAACATTAGTTAAAACATGATAGAAATTTTTGATGGACATTTCGGTCATTTATCATGGGATGGAAGAGATGCAACGTTTGGTTAAAAAATGTGAGCAAGCTAAAGATTTGAAAAACTGAGTGACTTGAAACACCTTGAGCTTGCAACGAAGTATGACTAAACTCTTTCCAAAAAGAATGATTTATTTCATAAGAATGTCTCACCTCTCATCACATTGTTTTTTGTAACGCATGATGTAGGTATGCAAATGAATGAGTGTGCATGAAATGAGAATGCGAATGAGCGAATGAATGTATGTGAAATCACGAATGTGACGTGTGTATATGAAATGATAACATATGGTTTTATTCGTCATGTCGGGAATTATAAACTTTTCATTGGAGAGTAAAGTACAAAATTTAATTTTGACTTCGTGCGTGCAGTTTCTCTCCAAGGTAAAGATTTTAATTCTCTAACGGTCATAAAAGTGCATGCAACAATAGATGTTTATTTCTTTGTATGCATGTGGTATATTTTCTGAAAAAGTAGTAAAAAAATTGATTTTGGTTTTTTGATATTTTTTTGATAGAAGGCGGTATGCATAAATATTTGTTTGAATGCGAGGGTATAAAGCTCCTTTGTGACCCTAGAAATGTATCTTACAGAGTGGGTCTAAGGTTTCTTTTATAGTGAGCCTCACAGGGATGGTTTTAAAGAATCCTACACATGGTCCCTAGAGCCAAGGACTCCAGTCAAGAACACTGACCCCAGCAATAGGCAAGCTATTAGAAGGGATAGCATCCTCAAAAGGAATCAAACTCTAGGTGAGATTTTCGTGACCACCCAACGAGGCGTCGTCCATGCAGCCATCACTACGCAATCTCGTTCTAACTTAGGTTTATGCTCGAGTCCGGGTAGAGGACTTTTCTCACGTGTGTGAAGTGTAGAAGTGAAGTGTGTGTAGGAGCAATTTAAAGACAACCCAAAAGCTGCAAACAGACAAACAAACATATATACAAATATCGTCTTCTACCCTAGGGTTTACACAGATAAATAACATAATTATGCAAAAGTAAATAAATAAAGAAAAGGGTAAAAATTGAATTAATCCTAAATTAATTAGACTAGGTTTTGACTCTCTAAAAATAAATAAGTCCCCAGTGGAGTCGCCAGCTGTAGCGACCGAAAAATCCGGGAAAGGATTCTTCGAAGGTTCGAAAATGAAGCCGCCACCGAAATTCTAGTTTAAGGGCAAATCCGGAAAATCCCTTTAAGTTTTAGGACGAGGCATTGTTAGGGTTCGGGAGTCGTTATGTGTGGGGAAGGTATTAGCACCCCACGACATCCTATTGTCTAATTAATTTAAGATTTATTTAATAATTACCCTTTTATTTGTAGAAAAAAAGACTTATTTAGGTTTTTGGTTTTAGTGCTTGACAAGAGTTGAGTCTTGCTCCTACGCACCTCGGATGCAATGGAGGAATCAAAGCTACGTAGTTCTTCCCAAAAAGGTTTATGGGTTGGTGTTTTTAGTGTAGGGGTCCTAGGATTCCTTGAACTATCTGACTCACTGATTCCTAGGACGTGACTACTTGGAACCCGATTGTACAACCGACTTGGTCCCTACTTTTTGAAAATGATTTTTGAATTTTTGAAAGGAGTTGTGAGATGGGTTGATTTTAGAATAGGTATTCTAGAACTCCCAGAATATGCATGACTCATTAATTCTAGAACGACTAACTTGGTTGTACAACCGAAAGCTTAGTCCCCTATTTTTAGGAAAAATAATTTATTTGTATTTATTAAGTTTTTGTAGGATTACTGAACTGTACAGCTCATTGGTCTTAAAATGATGACTAACCCGGTTGTACAACCGACTTAGCCGTTTATTTATGAAAAAATAATTTATTTATATTTATTTAAGTTTTTGTAGGATTCTTGAATCTGATGACTCATTGGTCCTAAAATGATGACTAACCCGGTTGTACAAATCGACTTAGCGCTTATTTTGACTTGAGAAAAAAAAATTATTTGTTTGAGTAGGAAAAGAAATAAAAGAGAAACAGGGGGTGTAGATTGTAAATTTGGGTTTTATTAATAACAGGGTGTTGTATAATTAATTGGAGGTGAAAAAAGGAAACCCAGTTCGCATATGGGAGCCCAGTATGCGAAACTGGGCTTAAGTGAGGGAGGGATGTGCGCGTGAATAAGGGGGGTGCGCTTAACATTCTGAATACTAAAAATAAAAGGAAAAAAATAAACGGCCGTTGTATAGGCCCAACAACGAAACCTAAACCTAAAAGTTCAATCATCCTCCCTTCCATTTAGCTGCTGCGCCGCGCAGCCATGAGAGAGAGAGGGACGCGATTTTCCGGCGAGAATTCAGGGGAAAGAGAGAGAAAAAATCCGGCGGTTTTTATGGAGGTGGGAGGAGAAGCCGAAGCTTCCATGGGTGGTGACAGGTCGCGACGTGGGGAAGGACGACGACGCGGTGAAGGTGACGACGAGGGTTCGGTTGGCTGTGGTGGCCGGCGGTGACGCGTTCACGTTCGTTTTTTTTTTCCTCTGTTCTTCTTTATTTTTCTGTGCTTCTCTTCTATAGTTATGATCATTGCATTTTTACTCGTTTCTCTTTGTGTTTGTGCTTGTTTTTGTGCTCCTCCGAGTTATTTTATAAAAAAGCAGCAAGTTTAGTTCAAAAAGGAGAGAGAAGCTTTGATTCCACAATTTTTGGTTCTACTGTGTTTGTGCTTGTTTTCGGTTTGATTCCTACAATTTTTTTTTTATACTGAACAAAGAATCCTAACTAGCCTCTAATCCATGTTACCAATCTGCTTTTATACTAATCGTGCGATGGTGTTTTCCTATTTCAAAACTGATATGTTGATTTTAGTCTTGTTTATATTACGATTCAGTTTATGCATATATTTCATCAGGAAAACAATTAAAATAAGACTAAGAGAACTAACCTCTGCTCTGGTTTCTGTTTGTGGCTCCTAGTATTGCTGTTTGTGTTTTTTTTGTACTGGTGTATCTGCCTTTTGAACCCTTGATAGCTACTACTTCTACCCCAACTCTTTCTCGGATCTCAGATCTTAAAAAAAACTGTATTTTTGTGATTAGGGTTTCGATGTGAAACTCTAATCCTATTTTTGGGTGATTTTAGCAGTGGTTTTCTGCCTTTCTTTTTGTCTCTTTGGACAGTATCTGGGCCGTTTATTTATAGTGGAAAATTAGGTTTTAGCATTAATTGCTATTTGACTATTTTTGACTGGGCCTTTGCAGATTTGAGAATGTGGGCTTGTTGAGCAGTGTTGGAGAGCAAAAACAGACCCCAGAGATTACTGATGCTGCTCATTTATTTAATTTTCGTTCTTTGTATTTTTATATTATCATTTTTGTATTCTTGAACTTTTGGACTATTAAGTGCTCTTAAATTGTAAATTAAACTAAATAGAATTTTTTGACATTTTTGGGCTGTATATATGCTTAAATAAATTAAATAAACAAAATACGAATAGAATAATAAGAAGAAGGAGTCAGGCCAAATACAAAGACGAGAACGGGCGGACTGACTCGACAAATACGCTAAAACTAAACCAAAAATGGGCGTGTTAACTACAAACCCCACAGATTAACTTTCGGAATCGCATTAGTCCGAATTTAAGCCAACTTTTGAGAAAAATGAATTTTGGTAGACTGTTTCACATACGACTAAACTTGAATACGAGATATTAAATCGAAGAACGCATACGAAAAGATCGATCATTCGCATGCGTGCCTAATTTAAATAACGGTATTTCGAGTTAGTTTGAACGGAGTATTGGAATTGGCTTGGGTTGGTAACCAGAGACTCTACACTAATAATTCTCGTAATCATGCGACTCAAAACACACCATTACTAAAAATAAGCGACTAAAGTGAGAAAGAAGACGGACAAAATTGGGGTATAACACATAGTTATCTTCTGAGACTGGAGGTGAGGATATTATCTAGAATAATTAACAGGAGCATCCCAAAAAAACGAAAAACAAGATTGGAATTTTTTCTCTATATTGACAATCAACTACATGAAAAAACTTAAAACAAGTGGTACCGTGCATTTCTGCATCATCTTTGAAGCTTAGTCGCAACCTCAATTTCACTAAGAGCTTCAACCTTTAATTGAGAACGAGTCAAATAATGTCACTTGTTTATACAAACATAGTAAAACTACATTTCTATTCTAGGAAAATTGCAAGATTGTGGAGGAAATTGGCCTCTAGGGGACACAAAGAAGTCATCAAGGCCAACATGATAGCATACCGAGTCACAAATGAAAGTGTATATACAAGGATCCTCATAAGAGTATCCACAACGAGAAAAAGTGAAAAGAACAATCATATTTTATGAACCGGATAACTTTGGTTAACACATATAACTCGGAGAATTACCATTTCTAACTTGCGTTTTAACTTCAGGTGTCAATTACAAACTCACTGTCATTTTGTATACTTCAATGTTAGTAGAATGCTTCTCAAAAAGAATACATAGTAACCACCACGTAGAATTTACGCTTATGATATAAAACTATTATCAACTAAATATCTTCATGTGTGCACAAGATACATATGAGAGAGAGAGAGAGACAGCTTACGCATTTTTTTAAATCCAAAATCATGAGGAATTACAGTGTAGAATTCTCTGCAACAAGCCCATTAATCAATTATTAAATATTGCAATCCATAGAGCAAAAGTTCTCAACCACAAACTCACAGCTATTGTCTGTAGTGGTAGCAGCAGAAGCCTGTGTTCAAAACAGAAAAAAAAACATCATAACAACATGACTTGTTATTACTTGTAAAATAACAAACAAACACATGGTCCCTCCCCAATGAATATTCAGAAAAACAACATAAACCAGATGCTTACAGTGTGAATCTGATGCTTCATGAATCCATTTTCATAAACGGATGTGAAACTTGCTACGCAAACGGTCATTCTCTTCCATTAACAACTTGTTCATTGCAGTCAGTTTTCTATTCACTGTCTGCAAACGAGAAGCTTCCTTCCTTTGATTCTCACGACATCTAATCAAACAAAGTTATGCAAACCAGAAATAGATAAAATTAAAAATAATTAAAACAAGAAATACAAATAAAACAAAACAAACATGTTGCAGTGTAGGTAGAGTTAGGGTTATCAGATTAGATCAATGGTGAGTTAGGGTTTTTGCTTTTGCAACAAATTGGAAGAACAATCAACACCACCACGAGTTAGGGTTTGGAACAATCAACACCATGGTGTATCACTTGCGGGAAGCGAGAGATGGTGCCGGAGCAGGCGAGCAAGAAGCGGCGATGGCGAGTGGGTTGAAGCGGAGCGGTGAAGGCGGAGGCCGAAGGAAGGAGGGTGAGTTGAGTGAGAGAACGAGAGTGATGAGAGTGAAGAAACGAGCGTGAGAGGAGGCGGTGAAGAGGCGGAGGCGGAGGCCGAAGGAAGGAGGGTGAGTTGAGTGAGAGAGCGAGGGTTGAGAGCGAGAGGCGAGAAAAGAGATTTGAGAGAGTGATTGAGAACGCGAGAGAAAAAAAAATAAAAGTGACTTTTACCATCGGTTGCCACGGACTTGCCACGGCATGTCCGTCATAAATTTTTGTCCTTTCACATGTTCGTGGCAAACCCGTGGCAAACACCAGTGAAATTTCACTCACATATTTTGCACTTGCCGTCGCAAATCCGTGGCAAATTACTTGTGGAATAAGCTCGTGGTGGCAGCTGGCGATGGCTAAAACAAGGTTTTCTTGTAGTGAATTGTCTCACGATGGTATCTTGTCTTGTTTTGTGTAAATGTGGATGAACCCATAACTTTTCCAATTCTCTTCCCAAGCAATTTAAATTATTGATTTTTTCCCATAATGGAATTCTTACCACAATCGTGTCATTGCTATATATTTGATTCTTAAAGCCGCTTAGGTCCTTATTGGAGCTTTGCTTTGTCAAATATTAGGAGATTGACTTAGCCACATAATTTGTACATGTGCGGGGGTATGCGGGAGTGAAGGAATCCCATTTCGAGAGGTTGCCCCATCATGGTCGAACGTGAAAACCGGAGGAGGCATTCATCACAAGTATTTTTTTGTCATTTCATTTATTCTTTAGAGTTTTTGAGGATATTACTCAACTGCTTAAGAATATAGATAGTGTGTGTATTAGATTCGTTTTTTGTATTTGGATATGGATATTGAGTATAATTTGAGATCTTTGTATTTTTATATAAATATTGTATTTGTTGTGATTTTGTTGTTTGCTGTATATCCAATTGAGGAATTATTTATTTATTTTTTTTTAAAAAAAGACTTTTCATATCGGTTCCTTTAAATAACCGATATAAAATGTGATTTTCAATATCGGTTCAACTAAGAAACCGATATAAAAAAAACGTTTTATAGGTTTAAAAACTGACTTTCCATAACGGTTCTACTTGGGACCGATATAAAAAACATTTTCCATATCGGTTCTTTAACCGATATAGAAAGCGCCTGTTTTTAATATCCCCTTTATCTATATCGGTTACGGAACCGATATGAAAAACCTTTTTTAACCAATATAAAAAGCCTTTTTTCTAGTAGTGTCTCAATAACCTTAATTAGTGTTAGTGATCCTGAGTTTTTCTAATGTCTAGCCATTGAGGCGGTTGGGTTCGGTTGGCTCACGAACTGCCCACATTGATGGCTCTAGCCATGATAAGATTAAATGAGGATTGTATTACCTAAAAAACCATAAAATTTTAAGTACTCCTAAATCCTAACCCATGCATGCATTTTAATGTATTTGTAACGATACAAGATCAAAATACATAACATATAGTTCTTACTTTGGTGGTAGTGTAGTAGTACATAATTGAATTAAGTGAATTGCTACTCTACTATTGTGTTACATATTTGAATTTATTTTAGTCAAAACAACCACATTGTCAATATAACAACGTGACTCATAACAGACTCAAAGAGACACATAACGACATGAAAAACACCTAACTCGAATTGTCAACTGGAATTTGGAGATTAGTCTCATAGCAGACTCAAAGACCAAAAGCATGCATGCATACCATCCATTTGTGCCACTCAAATATAAACATTAGCAAATAAGAGTCATAACAAAATATAATAACACAAGAAAAACTAGGACAAATAACACTTGAAATTCCATTAAAAACAAAAATAGAAAATGACTTTCTCCTATACCAATTCCCCACAATAACAAAAATACCCAAAATTAAAAAAGAAAAAAGAAACAATATCAACCATATAAACATACTACTACTATTAACTAATTATTACTTTCCATCATTAACTTTTCAGCCAATGGAATTTCACCACCACCACCAACCACATTATCACTATCAAGCAATTTCCTTTTTGGCTTTGCTTCTTGCAACATCAACACCACATCTCTCATTGAAGGTCTATCAGCTGGGTTTCTACTAGTGCAAAGCAATGAAATCCTAAGCATTTGTATCATTTCTTCTTTCACTGAATTACACCCTGCCCCTGCATTTTTGTCTAAAATACCCTCAATCCCATCTTTGGTCTTTATCTTTGATCTAACCCAATCTACAATGCTGTTCCCATCACCAAATTCTTGTTCCACAGAACGCTTTCCACTTAAAATCTCCATTAATACTACTCCGTAGCTGTAAATATCACTCTTCTCATCAACTTGTAGTGTATAAGCATATTCTGCATCAAAAAATAAAAACTTAATTAATATTTTAATAGTACTATAACATAATAAGACAAGACATAACTACACTAGTGTTAAAAATCGTTTCACTTTAATGGATTAACTTAAAATCAAAGTCAACATCTTCATGATACAAAGTAGTTATGATAATTGACATTATTCTCATTAGTGGACCCATTTCAATACTTTAAGATCATCCATTTAAAAAAAGGTGAAAGTGAAAATATAATAAAGAAAAAGCTTCTCCATGCGCAATAGTACACCTACCCATGCACCGAAATTGGTCAAGAAATTATAATTATTTCCCTAAAATCAAACCACATTGCAACCTTCAAAATTTTGTTCAGTCTCACTCACTATACATATCTATATACTCCTGAGATAAGATAAGATAATAATTGCATAATGCACATAATAAAATTTGATAAATGAAAAATAAAAATAGTACTAAAAAGAATTTGAAATTGGTATCCGTAAGACACAACTCAACCGAAATTGTTAAGCTAAATATCATCATTCGAATTTGAACTCGAGACTTCAAAGTTATATGTACGAGTTTTGAAGTGGTGCTTACCTGGAGCAATGTAACCGTAAGAACCAGCAATAACAGACATGGATTCATCGGTCTGGATCAACTTAGCAACACCAAAATCTGCCACTCTGGCTTCCATCTCACCGTCCAATAAAATGTTACTAGGTTTAAGATCACGATGAACAATCACAGGATCACAGTCATGGTGAAGATAGCATATTCCCTGAGCTACACCAAGAGCAATTTTATACCTTGTGAACCAATCAGCAACCAAATTATCACCTTTATTTTTTGCATGCAATAAATCATCTAAATTTCCATTAGGCATATACTCGTAAAGCAACATGGTACTCTCTTTGTTACTGCAACATCCTAATAATCTCACAATATTCCTGTGTCTCACATTTCCTAATACGTCCACTTCAGCTAAAACCCCTCTCTTCCGTCTGATATGTTCTTTGTGTTTCCCCCATAGTTTTTTAACCGCTATGATTTCGCCACCTGGCATTTCGGCTTTGTATACTGTTCCAGTGGACCCCATTCCTAATATCTTATCGGACATCGACACGCATTCTAGAACGTCTTCCGCCGTGAAATTTAACCGTTGAAACGCCGTTAACTTCCACGGTCCGATTTCGTTACCGCCGCCGTTGTTTTCGCCGAATCGATTGTAATTAGCGTGGAAACACCGTGTTGCGGCGATGAGAACGAAGAGACCGATTCCGAATGCTGCTGCGACGATCCAAACTATTGCACCGGCGGTTCGTTTTGGTTGCTGACGGTGAACCTCGAGCTCGTTTTCACCGGCGGAGCGTGCGTCAGCGGCGCATGGTTTTGCTAAAAGACGACCGCAGAGACCGTTGTTGCCGGCGTAGGAAGAAGGATGAAGACTAGGAAAAATGCCGGAGGAAGGAATAGGTCCGGTGAGGGAATTGAAACTGACGTTGAAATTCTCGAGAGTGGAACAGTTGTTGAAACTCGAAGGTATGATTCCGGTGAGAGAATTTTGAGAGAGATCAACGTCGGTTATTGAAGGAAGCGTTGAAATCTCCCAAGGAATAGTTCCGGTGAGAGAGTTGCTACTTAAATTCAACAGAAGCAACTTCTCACAATGACCGATATCCCAAGGTATTGTACCGTTGATCAAATTTCCTTGCAATTCGATCTTGTACACCGTTTGGCATCCAATAAAATCAGGAATTTGACCAGTAATTTTCGAAAACGCAGCAGAGAAAATCTGAAGGTTACTCGAATTCCAAATACTACTAGGTAAATCGCTTTCAAACGCATTTCCTGAAATATTCAAATACTGCAAGTTCCCTAATTCACGAGGAATTTCACCGTTGAAGTTGTTGTTGCTCAAGTCGAGGAACGTTAAATTAGGAAGGAGCATGAGCGCTTGAGGAATTGAACCGTTCAGGTAATTGTTTTGAATGCGAACTCTAGCCAATGAAGTGCAACTGCTGAGTGATAATGGAAGAACACTGTTGAATTTGTTGTTGAAGATGATTAACTTGAAAAGCTTGTTTCCATTGCAAATGTTCACAGGAATTGGACCTTGGAGTGAGTTAGTGGAAACATCGAGATATTGTAGTAACCCATTGGAGCCTAATTGAGGTGGTAGAGTACCTGTGAGTGAGTTGTTGAAGAGCTTTAGAGTGTTTAGTTTTGGAAGCTCACCAATTCCTTGTGGAATTTCCCCTGTTAGCTTGTTAAGCATGAGACTCAACACAGTGAGTTCCCTAAGCATGGAAATTTCAGCTGGAATTGACCCTGTGAGTTTGTTGTCTGATAAATCGAGAGCTTTTAGTGATTTCAGGTTGCCTATAGTTGATGGGATTTCACCACTTAGGCGATTTGAGAAAAGCAGTAATGCTTCTAGCTTGGTCAAGTTCCCTAGTTCAGGGATCAAAAGACCTGAAATGTTGGTGGATGAGATGTCTAAGTATTTGAGATTGGCAAGCGTTGTTAATTCAACTGGTATTGTTCCTGAAAATGGGTTGTATCCCATTTCCAAGTGTTCTAGTTCTGATAATTGGCCTAGTTGTGGTGGTGGTGGACCTTCTAAGACATTGCCAGCTAAATTTAGGAACTTGAGTCTTGGGAAAGTGCCATAGCTTGGTGGGATTTTGTCACAGAAGTAGCTTCCACCAAGGTTGAGTTGCTCTAGAAAGCGAAGTCTGGTTAGTTCTTGGGGTAGAGGGCCAGTGAAGCTGTTGCTGAAAGCATTAAAGACTTTTAGAAATTTCAGGTTTGAAATTCCTGGTGGGAAAGTTGAGTTGAAGGAGTTATGATTAATGTCTAGAGTTCTCAGTTGAGTGAGTTGGAAAATTGCTAGTTGGAAAGGTCCACTGAAGTCATTTCCACTTATGTTCAAGTGGGTTAAGGTGGAAAGGTAGCTGATTTGGGGTGAGATTGTGCCTGAAAGGTTAAGGTGAGAGAGGTTTAAGGAGGTGATTTGTGATGTTTTTGGGTGGCAAGTGATGCCTCTCCAAGAACACCATGTTGGGTGTTGGTCATTGGAGTTAGAAGAGGTAAGGGAAGGGTCCCAGTCATGGAGATTGTTGAGAGGGTCTAAGAGGGAAGATTTTATTGAAAGGAGGGTAGTGAGTTGGAGGGGAAAAGTTGTAGCAGAAAGAACTAGTAGTAGCTGTGTTTGGCAAAAGAAGAAGAATGTGAGAAAGAAAAGTAAAGGTTTCATGGTTTTGGGGTGGAGGGAATTGTGGATGAGAAGAAGGTGGTGTTCAGAGAGGTAAATTTAAGGGAAGGAAGGTTTTGATTAGGAAGGCAATCACTTTTTTTGAGTGCAGGGTGCAGAGGAGTTTCATCATGATAATTTTCTTCGGTGGGTTTTGTAATGTTGGTGGACATGAAAGAAAGAAAGAGAGAGAGAATGATAAACCACTAGTTGTAGTTCTAGCTCTAGTTCTATCACTGTATCTGTTATATCCCTCCATAACTCTACATTTCTACGGTCTCTTTATTTTTGAAGCTCCTACATTCTCTCACTTTCTCTGTCTATATGTCTCTTTCTATTACCTCAGTATTGTACCTTTGTCTGATATATCTCCATTCATATTTCATACTTTTATTTTTCTTGGAATTCTTTTTCCCTTTTCTTTTCCCACCACTTTTCATCATTCCCTTGTTTCCTTTATCTTTGGCTACCAAATTGATAAATATGTGTAATACAGTAATAGTGACAATGTCTCTCGCAGGATCCAAGAAAGCCATCTCAATTTCCCACCATTTTCCACCAGACCACTATTTAAAATAAACCCCATTTTCTTTAATAATTTCTCTTCTTTATGCATACTATGATTTACCGTGCGATGCGAGAGAGAGTGATGCTGATTCTGAGATCTGATTTAGAAAAAACATCAACATTTTATAAGGGGGGTATAAAAATACGCAACACATATATATAAGATGAAGAGGCAACAATAGCCCTTGGTGGGATGAGGCAACAATGTCGTTCCAAAAATATAGTGGGGGTATATTGGTAAAGTGTGTGGTACAAAATGAGGGGTATATTTTGATAATAAAAAAAAGTGTTGGACAAAAAAAATTTGTCAGGGGTATGTCGGTCCAAAAATATAGAGTGGGGGTATATTGGTAAATAGTGAGGTACAAAATGAGGGGTATATTGGTAAATGGTTGGGTACAAAATATAGAGTGGGGGTATGTCAGTCCAAAAATATAGAGTGAGGTTATATTGGTAAACAGTGGGGTACAAATGAGGGGTATATTGGTAAATAGTTGGAATAAATCTTTCCCACCAAAAGTGGATAAAAAAAAGAGAGTTGGACAAAAAAAAAATTGTCAGGGGTATGTCGGTCCAAAAATATAGAGTGGGGGTATATTGGAGTGGGGTACAAAATGAGGCGTATATTGATAAATGGTGGGAATACAATTTTCCCACAAAAAGTGGATAAAAAAAAGAGTGTTGGACAAATAAAAAATTTGTCAAGGGTATGTCGGTCCAAAAATATAGAGTGGGGGTATATTGGTAAACAGTGAGGTACAAAATGAGGGGTATTTTAGTAAATGGTGGGGTACAAAATATAGAGTGGGGGTATGTCGGTCCAAAAATATAGAGTGGGGGTATATTGGTAAACAGTTGGGTACAAAATGAGGGGTATATTGGTAAATGGTGGGAATAAAATTTTCCCACCAAAAGTGGGGAAGTCAACGATTGTGTATTAATTAAGAGAGATAATAATAAAAAAAAGTGTTGGACAAATAAAAAATTTGTCAGGGGTATGTCGGTCCAAAAATATATAGTGGGGGTATATTGGTAAATAGTGGGGTACAAAATGAGGAGTATATTGGTAAATGGTGGGGTACAAAATATAGAGTGGGGGTATGTCGGTCCAAAAATATAGAGTTGGGGTATATTGGTAAACAGTGAGATACAAAATGAGGGGTATATTGATAAATGGTGGAAAAAAAAATTCCCACCAAAATGGCTAAAGTCAACCATTTAGCCTTTTTATATACTAGGACACAATCCCGTGCCTACGCACGGGCGACCATGAAACTATAAACAATTATTTTCTCCCAAGATATATACACGGGGCGACAAGAATAATTTGTTAGCCATACAGATTAGTAATTTATTACTCTGATCTACGTAGTATATTTTGCACTCTTATCTAAGTTTTCCAAAATGTGTAGGCCTAGAATGTTATTTGATACAAGCTATGGCCTAAAAATAATATGATAAAGATAATTCACTAAAAAATAACTGTGTATTATTGGTGTTAAAAGCGTTTACAATATATTATTTTAGTCATTAACTTTTTCAAAAGTATTTTAATTTAGTCATTGATCCTAAACCCTAAACCCTTTACAAAATATTGACCATTTCTCACTTACATATGATTTGTCCAGAAATATTTTAAAGTTCATTGTATTTACCTTCCAGGAGATATGAATCGATTTTATTGACATTTCGCATCGTATTTATCTAGATACGATTTCTCCCATAAACTTAAAAAAATAGTAAGTCGTATTTATCTTCATAAAATATAAATTCGATTTTCCATAAAAATCGCGATCGTATTTACCATATTACGAGATAAATAGGATTCTTTTTTTTTAATTTATTTGGTTTTCGCGATGAAAACGTATATAGGTAAATACGACTGAAAAAATATAAATTGTATTTACCTATTACAAACATAAATCGAGTTAGTTCAATTTTCGTCAAGGGTGTGTCCGTCCAAAAATATAGAGTGGGGTATATTGGTAAACAATTAAAAAAGAGTGTTGGACAAAAAAAAAAAAAATATCGAGGGTATGTCGGTCCAAAAATATAGAGTGGGGGTATATTGGTAAATAGTGGGGTACAAAATGAGGGTACATTTTGATGGGAAAAAATTTTATTCTCACCATTTACCAATATACCCTCATTTTGTACTTGCACTGTTTATCAATATACCCCACTCTATATTTTTTTGGACCGACATACCCCACTCTCTATATTTTGTACCCCACCATTTACTAATATACCCCTCATTTTTTACCTCACTGTTTACCAATATACCCTCACTTTATGTTTTTGGACCGACATACCCCTGACAAATTTTTTATTTGTCCAACACTCTTTTTTTTATCCACTTTTGGTGGGAAAATTTTATTCCCACCATTTACCAATATACCCCTCATTTTGTACACCACTCCAATATACCCCCATTCTATATTTTTGGACCGACATACCCCTGACAAATTTTTTTTGGTCCAACACTCTTTTTTTAATCCACTTTTGGTGGGAAAATTTTATTCCCACCATTTACCAATATACCCCTCATTTGTACCCCACTGTTTACCAATATACCCCCACTCTATATTTTTGGACTGACATACCCCCACTCTATATTTTGTACCCCACCATTTACCAATATACCTTTCATTTTGTACTCACTTGCTTTCTGCAATATACCCCACTCTATTTTGGACCGACATACCCGACAAATTTTTTTTTTTGTCCAAGAATTTTTATTATTATTAAAATGTACCCCTCATTTTGTACCTGCATCTGTTACTAATATACCCCACACTTTATATTTTTTGGACCGACATTGTTGCCTCATCCCACCGAAATTTTATTGTTGCTCTTAAATATATATATATGTGTTGCGTATTTTTATACCCCTTAGAAAATGTTGATGTTTTTTCAAACTACATCTGCAGTAGCTGTTATCATATCATCTTCCCGTGCATAGCACAGGCGTGTGTCCTAGTGTGTGTGTGTGTATATATATATATATATATATATATATATATATATATATATATATATATAAGTTGAGGCTTTATTTATTTCCCTCTTGCTTCTTTTCCTTTATGGTGATATTTTGGGGCTTTGGTTCTATCTTTCAATATTCCTTGGCTCCAGCTTGGAGATTCAGGTGAGAAGCTTGTGCAAAAACTGAAGTATGGACCACAAAAATTCTAAATTGGTTAGTGCCAGTATGTCTGCATAATCCCAATCAAGGAAATGCAGTGTCCACATATGTATATACATACAAAATCATATTCACCCATTTACATTTTATTAATGGCAAGATTTTGGGACCAAATTTTGGTGATCATTAGACCCTTATTTGGACGTATATTGTCTGCAAGAAGAACACCCTTACCTAACTTTTTTAGTTTAATATCTCAACCCACAGAAACAATGACAAGCAACAAGATTATCGTATGTTCCAATATATCTTTTATTTTAACAAACTTGTGCAAAAGCAACACATTTCCCATAGATAAATACATCAACCGGTTCCAAATAAATTATATATAGCCTTTTCCAAAATTTAGCTTTTTTATGCAATCATATTTTCATCCCCGGAATGCTATCCAGTATGGGCATCTATTAAATGATCATTTGTCCTTATCTTATGAATATGTTAGCACAGGAATTCCATTCTATGAATATGTTTGTGTAAAATTAATGGATGACAGAAAAAGAGCCGTCATTTTATTTTATTTTTAATAATTGATATATTTGGTTTGTATATCATTTGGAAATAGAATTATTATAAATTTTGTGTTTTAATAACTCATCATTTTTATTAAAATTTGTTATAAATTTTTAGTGATCCGGTTGCTGCCAATTCTATAAAAAAAATTGACCACTTTCAAAAGATTTAATTTGTTGTTCATTTTAGTTAGAATTTATTTATATCGTACTTTAGCTAGATATTTTTAAATTTTTGTTTATAAGTTATTATAAAAATGTTTTATTGATTATTTTGAATAAATTTTCTTCATTTGTATTTGTTTATTATAAAACTTGGAAAGGTTTGATGAGGATATCACTAGAAGATAGCTAACAAAAAGAATTTATTTACTAAAAAATGGATCAAATGTAGAAAAAAGTTAAAACATATTTATTAAAAAAAGTTTGATTAAATTTAGAAAAATTAATGGAAAATACAATAATTTATAGAGATTGGTTCCAATTCAATATCCATTTACTTTTTAAAAAAAATTATATTTCATTTTTAAAATATGTATTTATTTTAATTATTTACAAGGTAAAACATTTTTGAATTAAACATTTTAAATCCTTGGGTCAGCTGTTCCACCCTTCGAGGTGCCTCAAATCCAGCGAGGAGATTAGTCACAGCGTTCGGCGATGGATACCCTGGGCTCGACCAAAAAAAAGAGAAGATGAAAAACTACCTAGTGAGAATACTTCTTTTTTGACCAAAGAGAATACTATTCTAGAAACAGTAAAAATAGTATTTTTGCCACTTTTAAAATTTCTGAGATATTGAATTTGTTTACTAAGGTACTTCTTAGTTTTAATTTAATAGAAAAGTAAGTGGGTGAGGAGTTGGGCCAAAATAGTAACAAATATATAAACAAAAATTAACTATGTATTCATAATAGTTTGTTTGGTTTAGTGGTCAAAGTTATCTATGTCAATTTTAATGTCATTAGTTCAAATCTTGCTTTATGCAATTTTTTATATTAATTTTTGAGAAAAATATACAAATAACTGCAAAAAAGAGATGCGGTCATCACAAGAATTGAACTGGGGACACTCAATACGCCAATAATGCTCTTAACCTCTCAGCTACTAATACTTTTATTGTTTAGTCTTCATTTGGTTCTATATATTCTAACTTTGAGTATATTTATATATTAACTTTATGGGAGCCGGGGTACCGTGGCACCCCCGGCTCCCACTAAGGTCCGCCTCTGGTTGGGATCCTCTCCATTTAATGGAGGGTTTCATTTGGAGAGAGAGTGACACAATGAATATTTTAATATTATTTTTATCTCTCCAAATGGAACCTCTCCATTAAATGGAGAGATCCTAACCCCGGTGAGTATCCATGTTTACGTACTACATAGTAATTTTTCCTTATTTTTTACTTTATGATTTTCTTACAAAGTAATGGTGAATTTATTTGTTCTTTTTTAGGTGCCTTCTGTTTTAAATATCATTTCAAGAAAATTGTGAAAACATTAACCTTTTTTTTCCATACATACACATCAAATTTTTACTTATATACTACGGATCTAACGAGTGTTAGTATTATTATACTTGAAATTATTTTACATTCCGGACAACTTTTGTATGGTCAAGAGTATTAAAAGGGACTGGTAAATGGTAATAAGTGATTGGCGACATATTTATGAAATTTAACGTAAGAAAAACTTTGCTCTAAAAGAAATAAGCAAAGAAAAAATAACGTAAGCAAATGATCTTACTTGAATTGGCGCGGTTGTATGAAAATCAATAATATGGTTTTGTCAATTTTAAAACTTAAGTAAGAATTATGTGTATACAATGATGTGGTTCATTGTTGATGTTCAAACTAATACTATATTAAATACTGAATATGCTTAAGTTTTGTCGCTTTTGTTAGCACAAGAGTTTGACCTTGATCACTAAAGCAATACTATGATGGGCAATAACTACTTTGAATTATTAATGTTGCTAAAGTATGTATTAAGATATGAATAAAGCTTGAAGCACAATCATCCCGATCCCAATTTGTCATGGACATGTGCATACTGCCATCCAACATCTTTTTCTTCCTCTAAATTTTATGTTTCATTATCTTTGTTATAATACTCACTGTTATCTACCAAAAAAAATTGTAATAGTCAATTCCATTCGTTGAGCTCTTTTTTATTTACTTATTTAGATAATTAGATGACACTATAAGCCCAAAACAAACTACAAATTAGAAACAATCCGTTGAGTTTTAATAATTATATCACAAAAAGGGCGGTTATGTTTAGGGTTATTGTGTTGAAGATGATGAGGTTTAGAATCTGGCTGCAATGAAGTTTATGAGGTTTAGCTAGAGCTACTGTGTTTTTCTTTTTTATTTATTTAAAAATATAATTTAACAAATTAAAATATTTGTTTGCTAAAGAAAAATGTGATGTGACACAATGAGATGGTGTGTGGGTAAGCAAACATGAATGTCACGTTAATTAATGAAGTGATGCATCAGATTTTTGTTAATCAATTTTGAATGGGGCAAGTATTTTACTTAATTGGGGAAATTGAGGACTAAAATCACGGAAAAATAAATTGGAGGACTAGAATCGTGAATATTGATTATAGGGAGACCAAAAGTGCAATTAAGCTTAGTATTATACTAGGAGAATACTCGCAATGCCCGAGTTGTTATATAATTTTTTTTCCTTTAATTTTATATAGATTTTATACAAATATATACATAAGTTGTCGATATAAATTATGTATTTTAAAAATATAGTATTACATTAATATATTGTTGAATTTTTATTTATGCCATATTCTTATATAGTGTATTTTTTAATATGCACAATTGTCCAAATTTTAGTGAGCTTAATTGTTGAAAATAAAATCTTACTAAACTTCATTTTACTTAGTAATAATAAATGCCATTCTATTTTATATCTTGAATTTATGAGCATGAATTTTAATAATAAAGACATGTGAAAAATAATATAAATAATAAGAATATTTTTGATATAGCATTTTTAATATGTGTAAGACAAAGAAGAAAAATAATAATGATAATAATTGAAGATCAATAATAATGAGAATATTTTTTGATATAACATATAGCCTAAATAAGCACTACGTAAAAAAAATTATTTTTGTTTAAAAACAAAAATAATGGTTTAATATGTGAAAGTTTAAGGATGAAAATAATGAGATTTTATATTTCTTTTAAAACATTAGAATAAAAATAACTAAGTTATACTAAGAAAGTGATCATAATATATTGATAAACATGTTTGGAAGTAGTGACATTTGTAATGTGCGTCTCGCATTTGCTTTTCTCTTATAATGTTATTCTATTTTTATTTTCTTCTTCCAAATTTCAGTGACATCCTCTAAATATTATTATTATATTAAGCTTGGATGAGTTTAAATTAAATAAGTTAATGGTTGTGTATAAATAAATATAAATAATAGAAATTAGAAAGTAACTACTCTTTATTTTATTTTTTCTTTATTTCTTTGTTTATTCATCAATTAATAATTCATAAATATTAATTAAAACAAAAATTGAAACTTAAAACAAAAGTGATAATAAGGAATTTAGATTTAATAGGAAACTTAGAAAGAGAAAACAATCAAAATCAAATCTTTATTTTTATTCTTTATAATGATATGAAAAATATATGGCCATTATTCACAATATGAATTGAAAGATTTATTTTATTATAATTGTTTTTTATGCAACTTATAATCTAAATAAGCTACATAAAGTGGAGAGTAAACATATAATATTTGTAAAAGAATTGAAACATTTAAATTTGAAGCTTTATTTGGTTGTGTTTACCTCAAGCACTATTCTTATTTAAAATTAACCATTTTAGATGTGAATTTGTAAATAAAAAGTATTAGATAGAATATATACTAAAGGCATTAGATATGATGATAGTTGAAGAAAATGATATTTTTTTTCCTTTGTGATATAGAGAAGAGACACCTAATGTAATTTCCTTCTTAGAAGTGACACCAAAGGTTATGAAGTTTCAAGGAACATATGCAACTCATTTAGATCTAGCAAATCATACAATTTTACAAAACTATGAAATTAAACATTTTTTTTGACAAAAAATTAAACATTTTTATAAAGAACAATATTAAAATATACATCATTTCTTAATAATGCCTATAACTTTACAAAAATTCGTTGCCTATTTGTCAACTTCAAACTATCAAGAACACAAAATTCTTTACCCTTTTTGTGATTTCTACATCTTGTGAAACTTGCTCCTTTCTTCTACTCCTTGTTTTTTATATGATTATTGCACCTAATGTAATTTCTTCTTAGAAGGGACACCGAAGGTTATGAAGGCTCAAGGAACATATGCAACTCATTTAGATCTAGCACATCATACAATTTTACAAAACTATAAAATTTAATAATTTTCTAAAGAACAATATTAAACTATACATCATTTCTCAATGCCTATAACTTTACAAAAAATTGTTGTCTATTTGTCAACTTCAAACTATCAAGAACATGAAATTCTTTATCCTTTTTGCGAATTCTACATCTCGTGTGCAACTTGCTCCTTTCTTCTACTCCTTGTTTTCTATATGATTCTTGCACTTAATGTAATTTCCTTCTTAGAAGTGACACCAAAGATTATGAAGGCTCGTGGAACATATGCAACTCATTTAGATCTAACACATACAATCATACAAAAATTAAACATTTTTCTTAAGAACAATATTAAAATATACATAATTTCTCAATGTCTATAACTTTACAAAAAAATCATTGCCTATTTGTCAACTTAAAATCTGTTAAGAACATAAAAATCTTTACCCTTTTTGTGCATTCTACACCTTCTTGTGAAACTTGCTCCTTTCTTCTACTTCTTATTTTTTTTATATGATTCTTTTGTCAAAACCTCTACCCTAACCATCCAAAGATCTCTCCTTTAAATAGTCATTTCTTGTTATAATTAGTTTAAACTCTATTTCTTCCACTCATATTCCACTAACTCATGAGTTTATTGTAAATTAAATCAATAATTCATGTAAATGTGAAACCCCTCCATTCAATGCATAATGGTTACATAAAAAAGAATTTTAAAGGTCAACTTATTATTTCTTATTTCATCTAAACTATTATAATTGATAAATATATTTATTAATTCAATTAATTTAAATTTTGACCAATTCTAATAATAATATAATTTCTATGTAAATAAATATATAATTTAAAAAAACATTTAGAATAAATAGTAATAAATATAAAAAACAAAACAATAAAAAGTAACTAATATAAGAACATAAAATTGAGTTTAGAATGAACACATAATTGAGCTCATAAGTCTCATGAATTGAGAATGAACATTGATTAATTTAAAAAAAATCTTGTTTTTTTATATTTAATTATATATTAAAAATTAAAATCAAAGTCTCATTTATACAAAAATTATGATTAAATATAATATAATGTGTAAATTTATTACTATGTTGGAATTTATTAGTAGTAGTGGGTTGGACACAAAGGTAGGAATTAATAAATAATAAAAGAGAAGTTTTTTAATAGACAAAAATAAAAGCAAAAATTCAAGAATTATTGTGGAGGCTCCATTGGGGATTCTTTTACTTATATGTATAGAAGATATAGATATAGATAAACATTTCCCTTCATTGTGTTATGAATAATTTTATGTTTAATTCCTATTAGCAATCCATAATCGTAGGTTTTTATTCTTCTTGAGAATGCTCATAAGCATCACCAAATATTTTATTCCACTAAGAGTAGCATTTAATAATAATAAGTTAGTGGTAATAATGAATTTAAGTCTCATTTAATTGTAAATTATAAATAAATATTAATAAAATTAAAAAATTTATTGAAAAATAAATGGAAATGATGTGGAGCATCCTAGAGCTTGGAAAAAAGCTTCCTTTAGATATTTACTAGGGGCTAATCCCGTGCGATGCACGGGTTTATACAAAAAATTTGTTTTTAAAATAATGTTACAGATAAATTTAAATACGTATAATTAGAAAGAAAGTAATAATAATTTTCATACAATTTATTAAGATATTAAATTTTAAACAAACATAGAGAAAATGAAAATTAATTTTTAAATATTTTAGTTTAGTATTATATGATGTTAATAAATATTATACCAATAAGAAATATAAATATTGTAATGATATTAGTTGAAGCAAATTAAATTTAAGGAACTTAGACTATTCACCATTTTCATATTAATGTTTTAGAATTATCATGAAATATTAACTACTTCTCTATTGCAATAGACTAAATTAGGCAATAGTTATGTTATTTAGTTTAGAGCAACTTGAATATAATTTTGGCATACTTATCTAATTCATTGTTTAAATATATTATTCAAAAGTTTTATCTAACTTTAACATTAGTACAACTAAAAATTAAATTCAATTTTTTTATATTTACAAAGGAGCACGCTTTAAATGAATTCTATTAAATTTTAAAATAAGTAAGCACAATAGGAATGCAAATTAGTAGACAATGTTTAAAATAGAAACAAAATGGAGTTTATGTTTCATTCATACCTCTTAAGTTTTTATTCATGTCATAGGTATGCAACATAATATAAACACATGCATGATTTAATTTCTTAAAAAAAATTTACTTTAATTTCATTAGTTATTTGTTAGTAAAATTTGATTAATTAACATCTGATTTCCATAATAATTTTTTCCATAAAATTGCAAGTTTTTTATTAAGTAATTTTATTTAATTTTATATTAAAAATTTAAAAGTCAATTTAACTTTATCTATGTCGTTGACTCTATAAAGCAAATAATAGACACTCTAACCTTTCAAAAGTAGGTTTGACTTGCAAGTTAAAAGAATTAGTGAGATTTCACTAATAAGAGACTAAAACTTATGAAAAATTTATCGTTTCCTAGCATCCAAGTATTTTACAAATGCCTTTTAAACACCATAACATTTACAATTTGGATTCCTTTTTATTCATAGATTCAACATACTTCTTTCCTTTGATTGAATATATATACAACATTACCTTCCCCAATTACCAATAAAACTTCAAACTACTACTACATGTAATGGCTCGATCTCCAATTCCATGCATACCCCTATAATCTCCAAAACCTCCAACTCTCTCTTATAGACAATCCAATGCACCAATTACCTTCAACGCATCATTTGCTTATCAATTTGTTGCATGCATGTAGGGCACTCTTTTGTTACACTTGTTGTCCGTGGGTAGACTATTAAAATGGTTTGAGATCGGTTGAAGTAATTACTTGTTAGTAGTCATGATCAGAGTGTGACTAAACCGAATGTGTTAGTAGGTGAAAATGGTTGAAGATGCAAAAAGAGAAAGGGTGCACAAATGAGATGAAAAGGGTACTGTGTGTATAAAGCCTAGAAATAAAAGTCTCTATATAAATGGATTATAAATCGTGAGTGTGAAGGTTACAAACTTTTTTTTTGGTATAAACCGGTATCCTATGCGCAAGAATCACAGAGAGACTAATCCTCGAAGCGGGTAGGACCACAAATGGCGGCAAAACTCTCCCTCAATTTATATAATGACAATTTACAATTGGGTTATAATGACAATTTATATATTCAATATTAAATAGGGTGATATGTTACAAAGGATTGTAAAATGATAAGCTAAAGGGATTATAAAACCGTAAGTGTGTGAAGGTTAAAAGAATACGATTGGCTTATAATGACAATTTATCTATGCAATAATAAACGGGTGATATATATCACAACCGATTGTAAGAGTGACAGTAATTCTCGCATAGTGGATCTTAAATTAGATTTACAATTCATTTAACAATCAAATTTAATATCAAATATTATATTTACTAAATAAGGATAAATAAAGTGGAAAAAAGAGATAAAGAGGTTAACATAAACATACTTTTCTTTTTGAAGCAACAAGAACATACTTAATTGCACAATGTCTTCCTATTTTTTCCTTGTCTTCCTATTTTTTTCCCTTATGAAAATTAGAGAATAAATTTGGTTTACAAAACTTCACAATATAGTATTTAACACCTTTTTAATATTTTAAATAAATAGAATAATTTAACATATTTTTAATGTTTATAATTTTATTTAAATAATATATTAATTTGAATTTTAAAATTATATTTAGGAGTCAAAAAAATGAATTGAAAATATATTGTGATATTTAATAATTATTGGGAAGTGAGATTCATTTTAAATATTGGATGTCATATTGGTTGAGTGGACATTAATTAAGTAAAACCATAAGATGTGAGCTATATGGAATATCATTAGTCATTAGTTCTCAATAAAGCATCATATTAGGGATAAAAACTGAAATTCATGCATCTAACTAAGATTACAATTGGGTTCTAAAGACCACTAATATATTAAATAGTAAGTTGGTCCTATATTACAAAGGACTTAAAAACCGATAAATTTGTACATGTTGGGTCCTAAAGATATTTAATATATTAAACACAATTTTTTTTTCATTTTTTTATTTTTTTTTTTTACTTAACAAATTATTATTAAAAACCCTTTCATTTGCTTGGCTTTAAAAATGGTGGTTAAATTTCCTTCAAGAGTATTTAAAGGCATCATTCATTTTTTTAATTTTAATCAACAAAGGTATCATTCATAGTAACTTTTCATTACATCTAATATATATTATTTGACATTGTAACCATGATTAATGTTAATTTTTGTGAAAATTTTGAGAAGTCATAAGTTAGAGAAGTTGTTTAAAAAGTATTTAAAATTAGAAACAAAATGCTATACTCACCACATTTGATCCATGCACTCTCTAAGTAGAGATAAAAGGAGCATAAGCAAATCATTTAGACTTAGCACATTATATAATTTCACATAAGCTATGAAAACTAAATATTTGCCTAAAGAACAATATCAAAATTAAACATGACTTCAGAATGCTCATGGCTTTACAAAACATCGTTACATCAATTGCACACTCTATCTACTTCAAAGCTGTCCAAACATGAAACCTTCTATTTTTTTTCTGCATGTCTTTTCTTGTGAAACTCACTCATTTCTTATACTCAAATGTACATCTTGTTTTTCACATCTATGTGCTCTCTAAGTAGAGATAAAAATCATGTCGACCTAGCACATTATATAATTTCACATAAGCTACTACAACTAAATATTTTTCTAAAGAATAATATCAAAATTAAACATGATTCCATAATTCCCATAGCTTTACTAAACATTGTTGCATCAATTGCGTTGTTCACTAAGTGATCCAAACATGCGAAACCAATTTTTTTTTTTGCAGATTCTGTCTTTTGATGTGAAACTCACTCATTTCTTCTACTCATATGTAAATATTATTTTTGACTATAATTTTTTTTGCCAAGATCTCTCTACTCACCCTCCAAAATTGTTCACTTTAAATAGTAATTTCTTATTATAACCGACTAAAACTCTACATCTTCCACTAATATTTTACTAACTCATGAATTTATTGTCAATTAAAGGAATAATTCATATTAATGTTATATACTTCCCTTTTAATATTGCATAAATGTTACATCATGAAGAATTTCAAAAGGTCTAATAATTATTTTCTGTTTCAAAAAGGAATTAGATTAAAGACAACTAAATTAGGTTTCTAGCAATTTTAATGATAATAATAATAATAAAAAAAATACAATTTCATTGTAAGCAAGTATATCTTAAAATAGTCTAATGAGATTTGTCATAATATATAGATGTCTTTGAAATCAAAAAGAAGAAATAAAAAAACCTACATCTCATGAATTTAAAATAAGTAGTGATTATTTAAAAAAAAAAAATGATGTCTAATATTAAATTGTATAAAAGATAAAATTAAAATATATTTTATATGAGAAATATTCAATTTTTATATACAAATTATATATATATATATATATATATATATATATATATATGATGTACTATTTATATGAAAATTATTTCCAAATAGTAAAAAAATTGAATTAACTTTATTCCATCATAATGATATTCCATAAAAAATTATATAAATAGTAACACCTTGTTTTCTTGTGACTTAGTAAAGTTATGACATTAGTTTAGAATGAATAATAATTAAAACAAATATAAATTCGAAAAATCAATATATATATATATAAATATTTTTATTGATGGTATATATAGATAAAGATAAATAAATAAGCTAAATAAAGTATAAGAGAACTATTAAAACAAAATTTAAATTAATAAACCCAAAGTAACCAAAAGTTTTCTTTTTGACCAAAAGTAACCCAAAGATTAACCATCGCCCAGTATTCTTTTTTCCTTTCTAAAAATAAAAGAGGAAAATACACTATTCTTACAACAAAAATCCAGGAAAAATTATAAATAAATATAAATATAGAAGTGAACACAATTTTTCTTAAAAAGATATGAAGCTAAAGTCTACGTTTTTTTTATGTTTCATGTGGTTTTTATTTTTATAAATAATAAAATAATGCTCAATTCTCCTAGTCATCAAACTTTATGTCTTTTTATTTTTATTCAACTCATATCAATACACTTATTGTCTTTAATTATATAATAACTAAAAAAATATAAAGGGTCTTAATAATTTAGCCTTAATATGTAATCATTAATATAAGTCTCCTTATATGTGTAAATTATAAAAAGATATTAATAATAATTGAAAATCTAATTGAAAAAGATGATGTGGAGCATCTTAGAGGCTTGGAAAAAAGCTTCCTTTAGATATTTACTAGGGGCTAATCCCGTGCGATGCACGGGTTTATACAAAAAATTTGTTTTTAAAATAATGTTACAGATAAATTTAAATATGTATAATTAGAAAGAAAGTAATAATAATTTTCATACAATTTATTAAGATATTAAATTTTAAACAAACATAGAGAAAATGAAAATTAATTTTTAAATATTTTAGTTTAGTATTATATGATGTTAATAAATATTATACCAATAAGAACTATAAATATTGTAATGATATTAGTTGAAGCAAATTAAATTTAAGGAACTTAGACTATTCACCATTTTCATATTAATGTTTTAGAATTATCATGAAATATTAACTACTTCTCTCTTGCAATAGACTAAATTAGGCAATAGTTATGTTATTTAGTTTAGAGCAACTTGAATATAATTTTGGCATACTTATCTAATTCATTGTTTAAATATATTATTCAAAAGTTTTATCTAACTTTAACATTAGTACAACTAAAAATTAAATTCAATTTTTTTTATATTTACAAAGGAGCACGCATTCTATTAAATTTTAAAATAAGTAAGCACAATATGAATGCAAATTAGTAGACAATGTTTAAAATAGAAACACAATGGAGTTTATGTTTCATTTATACCTCTTAAGTTTTTATTCATGTCATAGGTATGCAACATAATATAAACACACGCATGATTTAATTTCTTAAAAAAAATTTACTTTAATTTCATTAGTTATTTGTTAGTAAAATTTGATTAATTAACATCCGATTTCCATAATAAATTTTTTCCATAAAATTGCAAGTTTTTTATTAAGTAATTTTATTTAATTTTATTTTAAAAATTTAAAAGTCAATTTAACTTTATCTATGTCGTTGACTCTATAAAGCAAATAATAGACACTTTAACCTTTCAAAAGTAGGTTTGACTTGCAAGTTAAAAAGAATTAGTGAGATTTCACTAATAAGAGACTAAAACTTATGAAAAATTTTATCGCTTTCCTAGCATCCAAGTATTTTACAAATGCCTTTTAAACACCATAACATTTACAATTTGGATTCCTTTTTATTCATAGATTCAAAGATACTTCTTTCCTTTGATTGAATATATATACAACATTACCTTCCCCCAATTACCAATAAAACTTCAAACTACTACATGTAATGGCTCTGATCTCCAATTCCATGCATACCCCTATAATCTCCAAAACCTCCAACTCTCTCTTATAGACAATCCAATGCACCAATTACCTTCAACGCATCATTTGCTTATCAATTTGTTGCATGCATGTAGGGCTCTCTTTGTTACACTTGTTGTCTGTGGGTAGACTATTAAAATGGTTTGAGATCACTTGAAGTAATTACTTGTTAGTAGTCATGATCAGAGTGTGACTAAACCGTAATGTGTTAGTAGGTGAAATGGTTGAAGATACAAAAAGAGAAAGGGTGCACAAATGAGATGAAAAGGGGTACTGTGTATAAAGCCGGGGAATAAAAGTCTCTATATTTATGGATTATAAATCGTGAGTGTGAAGGTTACAAACTTTTTTTTTTGGTATAAACCGGTATCCTATGCGCAAGAATCAGCAGAGACTAATCCTCGAGCCGGTAGGACCACAAATGGCGGTAAAGCTCTCCTCAATTTATATAATGACAATTTACAATTGGCTTATAATGACAATTTATATATTCAATATTAAATAGGGTGATATGTTACAAAGGATTGTAAAATGAGAAGTTAAAGGGATTATAAAACCGTAAGTGTGTGAAGGTTAAAAGAATACGATTGGCTTATAATGACAATTTATCTATGCAATAATAAACGGGTGATATATATCACAACCGATTGTAAGAGTGACAGCAATGCATGCATAGTGGATCTAAAATTAGATTTACAATTCATTTAACAATCAAATTTAATATCAAATATTATACTTACTAAATAAGGATAAATAAAGTGGAAAAAGAGATAAAGAGGTTAACAAAACATACTTTTCTTTTTGAAGCAACAAAAACATACTTAATTGCACAATATGTCTTCCTATTTTTTTCCCTTATGAAAATTAGAGAATAAATTTGGTTTACAAAACTTCACAATATAGTATTTAACACCTTTTAATATTTTAAATAAATAGAATAATTTAACATATTTTTAATGTTTATAATTTTATTTAAATAATATATTAATTTGAATTTTAAAATTATATTTAGGAGTCAAGAAAATGAATTGAAAATATATTGTGATATTTAATAATTATTGGGAAAGTGAGATTCATTTTAAATATTGGATGTCATATTGGTTGAGTGGACATTAATTAAGTAAAATAGGAATATTGAGATATAAGTTGGAAATTAAATGAAGATGATGTGGAGCATCCTAGAGCTTGGAAAAAAGCTTCCTTTAGATATTTATATAGATATAGATCCAGGGAAAACCTAACTAAGTGTCTATATTTATTATGGATGGTATGAAAGTGTTCTTAGTGTATGTTTGGGTTGAGGGTCATGTGACATAAAATTGTAATACTCAGAGGATCGAGTACGAGGTCTCTCGACTGTGTAAGAGTGGAGGTAACCCTAGCATGAAAAGACTTGGTGTTCTTGTCACCATAGTTAAGCCACTTCACTCTAGATCTTTTCGCCTAATAGAGTTCCTCTTGCCTCCAAAGATCTAAGGTCAGAAACCAAACTCCAATTCAATTGATTACTAGCTAGCTAGGTTGACTAAACTAAGTTGATTCTGGAGTTGATGTTTAAGACTCCCATTTTCTTTGGTCGCATTTTCAAGGTTCTAGAGTGCATTCTCTTTACAACTCGACTCTTTGAGACCATTTGCTCTAATGATCCTCATGAGTCCCATGCCACCCCTTTTCTACAATGCATGCGCATTGCCTTCATAGAATCCTTGCCTATTTCTTTCTTCTATCTTTCATTCAGATAAAAGTGATGGATTTTGGAGCAACCACACCAACCAGTATGATCGTATTTCAAATAGTGGAGTTAAAGGATGACATGACCCTTGGTTTTTTACAACTCTTATGCTCATGCCCTAACACACCACAACTAAAACATAGGTTTTGTAGTCTTTCATATCTATAGATAGCCCATTTTTAGATAGATCTTCCCGGGTATCTAGTATCTAACATCCAAAGCAGAAAGTGGGTTTGATTACATCAACTTGAACTCCACTTTCTGATGAAGAGAAATGACCCTACCATTAACTACATGTTCCTTTATCTCCCCGACAAGAGCAACCTTCTTTAGGATGATTGAGACATTCTTGCTATTGAGATACTCTAACGGAAGATCAGAAACTTTTTTTTTTTTTTTTTTTAGGATAAGCAATTTCATTGATAGAAAGCACAAGAAGTGCCCAACTATTACAATGGGAGGGGGAGGGCCTCCTCAAAACCTCCCAGAGCCAAAACCCTATGGGAAAAAGACTCCGGGAGGAAAAAGAGTACCCCGCACAAAGAATTGCACAACAGTGGGAAAATTCATCCTAGCCCACTGCTTCTCCCCCTTCTAAACACATAAATGACTTATGAATAATACACCCAATACTCGATTATAATAAAAGATAACAACCCAATGGGTTGTTATACCAATCTGACCAAGTCGCCAAACATTTCCTCCCCTTCCTTGCCTTGAACCAACTCCATGCCGAGTCCTTTATACCCGAAACCAAGTTAGATACCGAAGCCACCTCCCCGTTGAAAACAATTTTGTTCCTCATAATCCAAATGTTCCATACAACCGATAACCATATAAGATGCCTAACCCTTTTGAATTTCCTTCCCTTCATTAGCTTTCCAAATTCCAAAAAGTGATTCACCACATCTCCCGAGACCGTTATGCTTTTTCCAATCCACACACACACTTGCTGCCAAACTGCTCTAATTATTCTGCATCCCAAGAACAAATGTCCCGTAGACTCATCCTCCTCAAAACAAAACACACAGCACTTGTCCAATTCAGAATGAAGGATGCCTCTTTCGAATAACTTCTCCCTAGTGGCCAACCTATTCAACATTAATCTCCACCCGAAAATAGATACTTTTGAAGGCACATCGTTTTCCCATAATTGTTTCCAAGTGTCCCAACCCCTACCACTCCTACAATTTCAACTTCCGAATGACCCGACTTGCGCCCTCGCAGAGCTATCGCCCCTACACCCGCCGCACCACCAAATTTAAAACTGGCGCTCACAGCAATGTGAAATAGCCTTTGCCGCCAGACCCGATTCAACCACACACTGTGATCAGGCCGAAATAATTGCCGCTCGGCGACCCGATTCCACCTCAAAAAACCGCCCCGTCCCACCACACTGCCATCGCAGAAATTCTGTTGTCCGTCGCGCCAAATTCTGGCGCGCCAAACCACCAAAACTTCACAAACCGCCCATGATCTCTCTCCCGCGATCGCACTGGGCCCTCTCCTACAATATCGCACTTCGCTCGCTTTGCCGCTTCTTCCGCAAAATTCGCTCGCTTATTAACCGAACTCACTCGCAGCGCCGATCGCCCTTCGCTCCACCCCTAATCAAGACTCATTGCATCAAAATCATCAATTAAATCGCATAATTTTGCATAGCAACTTTTCACTGTGAACCCGTTAATTGAATCGATTAGGCTTATCCATCTATCCGGTGAAGAATCATTTAATTGAGCCGATTGTAACAGCTGCAAAAAATAATTTACATTATGTTCGTCCTCCGTTCGAAACTCCTCCAACCATTGCCAATTCCATCTCCACACATTTTCCTCCCAAAAACCCATTTCTTCCACCACCTTGTTCTTATTATTACTTCTCTCATATATTGTTGGAAAAAGTTCTGCAAAACTATTTCTCCCAAACCACTTATCCCCCCAAAATTTCACCAAATTACCTCTCCCCAATTTAATTCTTACTATTTCCCCGAACCATCCTTCCTTCAACTTGGATCCGTTACCCAATTGACATAAGTCCCGCCACCAAATAGATTTCTTCCCCCAATCTCTTTTGTATTCCTCCTCATTTGGCCATCTCCCTTCCAAGCCATATCTAGACTCTAGTACTCTTTTCCACATCGGGTTTCCCTCCTCCTTTAAAATCCTCCACCTCCACTTGGCCAATAGTGCAATGTTGAACACCTCTAAATTTTTTACTCCAAGCCCGCCCTTTTCCTTCGATTTACAAATGGTTTCCCAACTTACCCAAGCCATCTTCCTAATCTCTCCATCACCACCCCATAAGAATCTTCTCTGCACCTTAAATCTCTCTCTATTATTTTTTTGGTGCTCTATAGAAAGAAAATAGATACAAAGGAGAGCGTTAAGTACCGAGTTAATAAGAGTAACTCGCCTCCTATGGATAATTGTTTACTTTTCCAACTGCTTAACCTTGCCTTGATGGAATCCATAACCGGTTGCCGTGTACTTGTTAACCTCTGGTTTGACCCCACCGAACACCAAGAAATTTAAACGAAGACGATCCCCTACTACATGCAAGAAATTGAGAAATCCCCTCCATTGTTCTATCCTCCATGCTGATACCGATCACATTACTCTTAGAAAAATTCACTCTCAACCCAGAAGCAAGTTCAAAACTCCTTAAAATAGCTTTTAAACACCACACACTCCTATCACTTCCATCACAAAAGAAAATAGTGTCATCTGCGAATTGTAGAACTTCCACAGCTAGAGATTCACTCATTTTAAAACCCACAAATTGTTCGATTCCACCTCTCCTTACTACAAATTTCCCGCTAACCCTTCCACGCCACTAGAAACAAGAACGGCGCCAGTGGGTCGCCCTGTTTCAGCCCCTTCTGCGCAACAAACTCCTGTGATGGGCTGCCATTAACTAGTACAGAGATAGAATTAGATGAGTAGCATGATCGCATCCAACCCCTCCATTTTGTACCAAAGCCTAACCTGCACAACATATTATCCAAGTATGACCAGCTTACCGAATCATAGGCCTTCTCAAAGTCTGCCTTGAGTACCACACACTTTTGTTTTCTTCGTTTTGCCATATCCATTATCTCATTTACTACCACCACTCCATCTAGAATATTTCTTCCCGCTAAGAATGCACTTTGACACCCGATATTACCCCTTTTAGAACTTTCTTAAATCGCGCCCACCAACACCTTAGCCAAAGATTTTGTACAAGCATCCAATCGAGAGATAGTCTATACTCCCCACCCATTAGGATTTCTACATTTAGGAATTAATGCCAGGAATGATGCACAAATTGCCTTAGGTAGTTTAGCTTGCCTGTGAAACTCCTCAAAAAACCTCATGATCTCCGGAGAGACTAAATCCCAACAATTCTTAATAAAAGTAAAATTGAACCCATCCGGCCCCGGGCTTTTGTTGCCGTCGCACTCCCATACCGCTTCCTTCACCTCATCCAGGGAGAAGGGCCTCACTAACAACTCATTATCAGCATTACTAATTTGATTGAAATTTACTCCGTCAAGTGTTGGACGGACAAACTCCTCCTCCTTGAATTTCTCTTCAAAGTGTTCCCTAATCGCTTTTTTCACACCCTCTACGTCCTCCACCCATTCCTCATTCACCTTCACCTTTAAAAGTTGTGTCCTCCTCCTATTATTTTTCATACACGCATGAAAGTACCTGCTATTTGAATCTCCCTGTGATAACCACTTTACCCTGGACTTTTGGGCAATAAGGCTTTCCTTCGCATGAAGTTCTCCCCAAAATTCATTATTTAATTTTCTTCTCAACTCCTCATCCGCATTTCCTCCTTCCACTGACAACCTTTCAACTTCATTCAATTCCTTGACTATTTTTTCAATATTTAAATCTTTAAAACCGAAAACCTCCTTGTTCCATATCTTAAGCTTCTCTTTCAACATTCTCATTTTCTCCTTTATCACATATGACCCCCTACCTTCTACTTTGAAAGAAGCCCAGCTCTCCTGAACAAACCGATTAAACTCCTTATGGTCCACCCAGCAATTGTTAAATCTAAACGGCTTTGGACCCCAGTTCAATTCTGAAGACATTAACCACACAGGGCAATGATCCGAGATCTCTCTGTTTCCAACCCATTGTGCACTAACCCCCCACCTTGTTATCAGGTCATCAGACAAGAGAATTCTCGCCCAACCCGCCGCCTCCCATCACCCCAAAACACGTGTATTTCTTTCCTAAGACCGCACATCAATGACTTCCATATCCTCCATAAATGCTAGGAATTCACTAGCCTCGGTGATGATTAAAGCTTGTCATGCAAACACTTTCTTTCTTGTCTAGAAGTCACAAAGATTAAAATCTCCCGCTATACACCAATCACCCTTCTCAAACTGTTTCTTTCAAGCATTTTAAGTTTGTCCATAATCTCCTTTTACCCGCCATATTGCATGCAGAATACACGCAATAAAGTAGCAAATGTCGCCTCAACTTTTGCGCACACATCCAATGAAATTTTCCCGTAAAAGAGAACATTACCTCTATTAAGTCCGCCTTCCACACACAGATCAACCCTCCCGATCGCCCCACAAAGATTCTTACTCAACCAATCAAACCCATCATCCCCCCAAACACTACCAACCGACCTCCTAGATAAGCCACTGCTTTTTGTTTCTTGTATCATACATAGATCAATTTTCTCCTCTACAATAATCTTCTTTAGTCGCCTCCTCTTCGCGGGCCCCCCCCACCCTCTAATATTAAAGGTTGCAACCTTCATTGAGACTTATTCTTTTTCTCCTTCTTTCCTTTGGCAATCTTATCCCTTAATTCCAAAGATTTTATTCTACCCGAGTACACCTCATCCTCATTTCTTCCAAGTACCCCAAGATTATTTTTTGCAAAACTCCACATTTTATTTGCCAAAGATATTTCATGCTCAGCCATAAATCTTTCATTACAGAACCTAATACCCGAGTCTCCCACAGACACATCCCCCACTATTGCAGGGCTTCCTTCACAACTTATTGAAATAGACAAGCCAGGATTGGGTGGGTTGCGTTTAACAAAAAAAGTCTGAGACTTAGAAGATGTACCTTTTGAACTTCCTTCAGATAGAATCAGATTCCTAGCTTCCTCATTCACCACACCAACCAATATGTTGTTATTTCTACCCTCATCCTCCTTTGAAATGCTTTTACCTTTTGCTTCCACTTGTGGAGTGAAATTAACCCCACTCTCGGCACTACTAGCCGAGGATGTCCCACTAGCTTCCCCCACCACGGTTTGGGCCCCATAGTTTTTACCCTACCACTTGAAACGACTTTTACCCTTTCACCGCACACCTTCATTATTATTAGAGCCTCCTTCATCCGAGCTCACCTCCACATTGGTTTCCTTTCTCATCTCCATACCTTCCACATTTGGAGAAACCCCACCTATATTTTTTCCATCCTCACCCTCCAAACACCCTTCCTTCAACCCTACATCATCATCCCCAACCATTTCATCATCCGATTTATCCGTATTCTCTTCATCATTTTCAAACAGTGGTAAATCATTATTTTCCTCGCTCTCATCATCACTGGATGTCAGTATCACTGCATCCCAATCATCTTTTGGAGGAGAAAGACCCTCCCAATGCATCGGACCACACCATTCCTCCAGTACTTTAACACAAAACATCTCATCGTTAATTGTTGCATTCACCTCCATATTGAACACGTCGTAACTCCTTGTTCTTATCAATATCCTTGCTACATCCAAGGACTTCATCCTTCTAGTCTTTCTAGCTAATAGCTTATTGTTGTTTGATGTAGGAACTAGAATCTCTTCGAGTTCCACAGGGTCTTCCCCTATTTGCAAGTCACCATGAGCAGCCATAACACCAACAAAAGAGAGCTGCACGACAGAGAATAACCCATGCCTTGAAGCTCAGAAGTCGAAAGGAACCAAAGTACGTAATAGGGCCTAGAGGAAACGAGACCACTGGGGAGAGAGGGCACAGAGGGGAGGCACCCAGAGGACAACACAAGTGCACTGGAAGCTCTTTGACAAGGCCAAAGAGAAGAAAACCCTTGGAAATAAGGGGACTAAACCCTAGCAGCGCGTAAAAACCCTAGGGGACTTTACAAGTTCATATACACTGACATGTATATACACATCAACAGATAGAAGTATTGAACGACACGCGAAAGGAGAGTATTCAGAGGCGGATCTTCTTAAGAGCCGGGAGGAGCCACGACACCCGTCAAAAAAAATAGAATTTTCTTAAAAATACTACTAATAATAACTATTTTTACTAAATACATACTACATATATCATACGCTTGCAACTTATTCACATACGACTGCATTAGCTTAGCAGAAAGGAGCCGAATGAGGGTTTCTCGAGGTAGTAGGTTCGAGTCCCTACTTATGAACCCCCGCTTTTATTTTTAAGGCTTTTGACGTTTTTTTTTTAATTTTCCTTGTGTCAGCGTGTGTAAATATTTATGGTGGCAAAAGCCAATCTGTCAGCATGTTCTTTTTTTAACCAAATTTATAAATAAATGTTGGTTGTTATTTTTGTATAAAAAGTTTCAATATTATTTTGACAAAAAAAAACAAAATTTAAAAATTTAAATTTACTAACTAAGTTTCTATATTTAGTCAAAATAAATTGAGTCTTTACTGTCAAAGCGAAATATTTTCTTTTTTAAATTTAGTTTGGCTTGTAAATATAATTTTTTAATATATTAATATATTACGGCTCCCTCCAATATTTTTCTCAAGATTCGCTACCGAGAGTATTGCATTGGTTGGGGGACTATCTAGCTACGCAAGACGATATGGCGAGTAACTTGAAGACACTATGTGAGACTTCACATCCATAGCTAGTCAAATAATCAAAATTAGAACTCATTGGTAAACATGTAGTTACCGCCTGATTTAGGCGGTCAGTAATTAGCAAGAGGGATGCCTCAATTTACTGTGAAGATTTCCGGAAGAATTACCCATTAGTAAGGTAGGGGTAATCCTACTGTCAAAAAAAGGTAGGGGTAATCATGCTTTAATAATAGACACACTATTATATAAATAAATCATATTAACAAAGGATGCTTAACACATAAATTTCCCCATGTTATGATTTCTGACATCACTTCAAAGTACGATTCACATTTTTATTAATGTAGAAAGGTAAGTTTCATCCTTGTTTTTTTCTTAAAACATTATTCAATTTTTTTTACTAAAGCTCTATGAATATAAAAGCTGAAAGGCCAAAACCATACTTAAACAAAACATCATTCACCTTAAAATTTGGAAGATATCCAAATAAAAGAAACCAACAGAATGTCCAATTCACACACCCATTATAATCGCACCTATATTATGACATCTTTCTGTTGGAAATTGGCTAACAATATTTGATTCATAAAATGATAGCAAACATATTGGATTTATATTGTCACATCTTAGGCTTGTATTTTTGCTTTTATTAAGCATTTAAAGCATGGGGTTAAAATGTAGAATGAGAAAGACAGTTCCATAATTAAAGAAATCTATATAGAAGAGGTTTCGTCAGTTTTACTGCTAGCTAAGTAGTATAAGAGCAGAGAACATGTGTGTACTATGGACTATGGTTGTCTTTTCTTTTCTTAAACTAAGGTATAATGAAAAGGATGTGGGGAGATAAAAACAAAATTAAAAAGAAGGACAAATTGGAAGAAAGAAACGGAAAGGAGGGCTCCACGTCATGCCAGCAGGAAAGGTACGTGTACAATTGTTTATTGGGTAATTTATTTTTTTCACTCACATCATCACCACCTATACCAACAACACTGGGGAATGATCCTCTAACTTTTGGATGAACTTCCTAACTTTCAGATCTATCTCTCTCTTTAATACATTCTCTCTCATCTTATTTCTCTTCATTTCCTCCATTTTTATTTTTCTCTCTCATCAAAAAAACACTAAAGTTAGGGAAATGTAGAGGATGAGAAGTTAGAGGATCCAAATCCAACAACACCCAACGCTTTTCTTTCAACTTTACCTCTAAATTTTGTCCAACATAGATTTACCTAAAAAAATAGGTAAATCCATTGTGTTGATTTTAGACGACAGATTTATCTATTTGTTAGATAAATTCGTTTTAAATATTTCTATTATGAACTTAATAGAAATAGATCGTCATGAAGTTATGAAAATAAAAGTGTTTTGAAAGCAAATAATATAGCATAATTCATTGATTTTTTTGTTACAGGCTCATATTTTTTATTTCGTTATTATTTTTTAACATTTTATCAACCCTTTTTCTTATTCTTTATTTAATTATTTGAAGTATATTTGATAGACAACCTTCACAAAAAAACCTGAGTATTAGGTAATATTCAAGTAATAAAAAGATTCAAATTTTTATTCTAAAATATTTAGAAAAAATAATTCAACTGTATCTCTTTTTTTATTGTTACATTCAACTGTATCACTTTAATGAAATTGTTCCCAAAATGCCTACTAAGTGCTTTCAAATTTTATTTTTCATGCTTCAATATTTTGTTCCAAGAAACAATTTCAATGCCTTAATATAGTGAATATCTTTAAGAATAGGTTAGAAAATATATTTACTTTTTTTATATGTTCAAAAAAATATCATATAACTAAAATTTTAATAGATGCGAGTTTTAATAGTTTTGCTCAATTTTATAAAAAAAAAGGTTTTGTTTAAGGTTATCAAAACTGGATTGACCGGCCCAGTACGACTAGTTGAGCTGAAAATCGAACCCCTACTCGATCAAAATGAACCTGTATAAACCACTCAACGTTAAAATTGGAGACAATACTGAAAAACCGAGTAAAAACCAAGAACCAACTTAGAAAATCGATAATCTACACAGCTTCTTACAGCTTTTCCTTAAAGAAAAAATGGCGGCAAAAGCTCCAAGAATATTTTATAAGTATTTTTTATTCAAATTATATTATACTTAGTAATTTTAATTTGAACAAAAAGAAAATACTAGTAATTTTAATAGGCACTGAATATAAAGCATAACGACCTAGTATTTTATTCTTCTATCATCATTCATATGCTACCTGAGTGACTGCAGGAGGAGCATGGTAAAAAGGAGCGGAGTTACTGAAGACATTGGAGTTAGGACATACATATATATTTTGAAACTTGAAAAATGAAAAATGAGTTTGAATGAATGTTTGGTGAATGACCAAAAGAGGCATTACACAAAAGTCATATTGAGATAGGCACATGACTTTGAAGAGTGGGGTTACTTATTACTATTGGCAGAGACCACGCCATGGCAAAGCCAATACTAGCTTATAGAAGTTGGGACCCAATTGGTAATTAGTAATTTTGTGGTAAGTGCTCTAGTGGGCCTCACATAGCCTTTCACATGTTTCCCTTATACCCTTCATACTTTTTCCCAAACTTTTTTATTTTACATTCAAAATTTTCATTTTACATTGTTGTTGATTTACTAGAAGCAGTAATTCAAGAACACTAAGTGGACTCCATGTCCCAGAATAATTTAAGCAAAAGATTTTTTAGAGGGTGTTAGTCTTTCGTTGAAATTTTCACGAAAGACTAATATATATATGCTCCTAAGCAGTAACTATTTAGTCTTTTTTGTTACATGTGTCAAAATTGTGTATTCATCTTAGTATTATTGATTCAGGCAAAAAAAATGAATCTTAGTGTTATTGATCTTTCATTATATAATTAGGGTTCATGGTCGCAATCGCACTACGAATCTCAATATCGTAGAAAATACAAACAAATGTGTTTTGAAACCCACAATATTTATTGACTAATACTGATCGAGTATGCCCACTAAATGAATTGAACCTAAAAACACCAAGTCGATCCCTCGTGTCTCATAATAACTTATGTTACTCAGCCACAAGTGTTAGTTTATTTCAAATGTAACTGATAAGATTAAGATAAGAAGTAGTAAACTATAGGTTGCTATTAAAAATTTATAATTTCGGTGCAGAAATGCATAGTTTAATTTGTTGAATAAAGATAGAAATTAATACAAAATGAATTTGGAGACAAATATAACGAATCAATACTGAAAAACAGTTTAATCTTTCTTGCTTTTCAGTAACAGAATGAGTATACTGTGTACTGATGTGATGTGATGACAGAACTGGACCAATATAAAATATGCATACCCAACAAATATAGCTAGCAAAAAGGTAGCATTTTCAGATCGTACAATAACAAAACATAATAGAGCTAGCTTCATGAACATATATATGTAAACCTTAACATTTTGCACACTGCATGTTTTTTTTGTAAAGTAAGAAATTTGATTCAATATAAAATGCATGCATGCATTTTGTATGAGCATGCATTGTTTGGAATCAAGTAGCATATGACATGCCAATAAAAAAAAGTGACTTAGTGACTCAAGTATATATCTACTAATTTCTTTGGAGTATGGCAAATATAATTTATTTATTCGTAAGAGTTTGAAAGTATTTTCTACTTTAAATTGAGACCTCATTTTCTCATCTTAAATTTTTATTTTTTTTATAAAAAAAAAAAAACCAAAAGGGTAGTGTATGAATAATGTACATATATGGGAGTTGCTAACAAAACGAAAAAAGCATGATATGTAACTAGTGTATGTGGCCCTACCATTTAGATTAATAGTGTCATGTGCCATTATGGTTTTGTTAGCAAATTGCCCTTCCCCACCCCACCCCACACCCCACCTCACGCCTGATTTTCTCGTTATAGTTCATTCTTAAACGATGTGAGACTAAATATTCGCACTTATAATTCAAACACCCAACTTTGTCCATCCAGGTAGTTCTCACTTTTTAGAATTAATAAATACAAGTAAAAGAATATAATTAAAATTGAATATTCCTTGGACCCATTTTTCCACACACATTCCTTAAAAAATAGTAGTAGTTTTCAAAAACACTTATTAAACAGGGGAGTGGGAGTGTATGGCCTTAAAAATTTGTCTCTACTCTTTTTTCAAGCACATGTAAAAAGACATACAGTCATATCTCATCTGCAGTTGTTGGAAGTGCAACACAGTGTTTACAGCTCTGACATTACCGCCAAATTTCCCATTTTAAAGGCAGACTGATGGACTTCTTATTTTTTATTAATAAATCATGTATTCTCTGCGCGCAATTGTAGAGATTAATCTCTCGATCCAGATAGGACTGCAATGAACGGCAAAGCATGGATTCAAACTTAGGACAACTTAGGACCTTGGTTAAGCTGGAAGAATCCAACTCCTACTATCTCATCTAAGTGCTCAGACTATGTACAATAGTTTCAACACCCTCCATTTTTCAACACCCTCCTTTTTCACTTTTTAACACTCCATATTATCTTCTCTCTCTTCCACTTATTAATTCAACACCCATTCAATTTACTCACTACAATGGTTTTGTTCAAAAAAAATTCAACACCCTACCCCACAACTTTTATTTCATATTCTTATTTTCTTTTATGTTTTTGTGATTACATATTAATAACAATTATCGATTGAAATTAAATTAAAATAAGTAAGAGTTAAATAATTTATTTTAATTTTTTTTCTAATTTAATAATGCATTTTAATTTTATTTTTCTAATTTTATATTCTTAATTAATATTTTGGGGACCTTGTTGGTTGGAAGATTGATTTTGAAATCTATAGTTGTTGGGATTTGGGTAGTTGAAAGGGTAATTAGTAGAATTTTGGGTGTTACAAGGGTTATTGTTGGGATCCATTCACTAAAAAGATGTTTAGAGCTACAAACAATAGTTGAAAGAAGGCTAAATAGAAAAATTAGAGGGAAAAATGTCGAATTTTTTTCTGTGTCCAAATCAAATGAACCAAGTCTCTATTTATAGAGAAAAAAAATGATGAATTCTGGTGAAAAAAATAAAAAATAAAAATTGATTTACTATGAAATAATTGACCCCAAATAATTAGGATGAGATAAAAATCTGAAAAATCTCAACAGTCAATCAGAATCTCACACGTTATTTCTCTCTCTTCCTTCCCTCATCTCCCACGCGCTTCACTCCTCCATGCGCCTCACCTCCACCACTTCAACCAATCAGAGCTCGCCACTACTTCCCCCACTCAACCGCGCGGACCCCACCATTTCTCCTTTCAACAGGTTGAATTTATTCAACTCCAATAAAGCCACTTCATCTTCAACACCATATTCAACAACACTATTAAACCTATTAAACTATTTAATAAAAATTTCAACACCCTCATTGTACATAGTCTCATAGGTTTAAAAAACCTTATAGCAACTATGCGTTTTTTAACATACAAATTGAAATTAACTTTGATATAGTATCAATTTTATCAAATTCTCTCTCATTTGACCTCTTAAGGAAATATAAAATTTCCGGTAAAAAAAACAGAAAATATAATTTTTTTTGATCAAGAAAATATAAAATTATAAAGACATTTTCATAAGTGAAAACCATATAGCTATTTTACTCTAAAATAATTAATATTAAGACATTGATCTCATAAGTGGAAAATTATGCCACATCAAGGTTTATTGAATTCTCAAGACCAAATGGTTAAGGGACCCAAGTATCTACCTATCATTTATGCCACATTATGTTGGCAAAACAATTTGTTTTATTTATTCAACTTCAGAAAACAAAACCTTTAATTATATATTAATTAGCATATAATGTGTCTATATTTAGCCAAAGTTTCTTTATAGTTACTTATGCTATTATTGCTTTTTGAATATCCTTATATGTTTGGAGGATGTCAAAAGGAGCGAGGCAGCAAGGAAGAACTTTAATAATTAATTTCCATATCACTTGAGTAATGAATTAAGTTATGGATTAAAAGCTAAAACTTCAATTCATCATCACATATAAATTTAATTACAATCTCCCTGTTCTTTACAAAATGTAAACTGTTCAGATTGTTTTACAATACAAACTAAATAAATAGATAAATTTTCGTGATGAAATTATGATTTTTTTCTTCTATGATATGTATTATTCATTACACTTATTAATCTCTTTATGATAAATAATTAAGAATAATAATTAATATAATAAAAAAGGAACTAAGCGAGTAACAAATAATAATAAAAGTCCATATATTTGTGGATTGAAAAATGAAACCCATTACCTTTGAAATACTGATATTCCACCAGTGTCACTATGAAAAAGGGTATCAACGAGTTTCTGGGTTTAGAACCAAAAGAAGAAGAAAGAAAAGGGGAAAAAAGAAGAAGAAATAGGTGTATTAGGAATTTTGGAAGGGATGAAAGGGAATTGAGAAAATAATCTGCATTTTTCCAGATTTGAGATGAATATGAGTAAAGTTTCTAAGATTAGAGACACTACAAAAAAAACGTCATTTAGCGAGGGACGTTGCGAGGGAATATTAAGTCCCTCGCAAAGTCAGAAATTAGCGACGGACATAGCGAGAAATGCGCCCTCGCAAATTGGTAATTAGCGACTTTAACTAAGGTCAGTAGCGACAGATCGTCTGCCGCTAAATGCACGCGCGCCAATTTCAAATTGCGCTTGCACGCACTTCAAGACGCTTAGCGACGGATTTAATGGGTCCTCGCTAATTTCTCGATAGCGATTGCAGTTGTCTTGGTTTACGCGCGGATTAGCGACCGACTTTCTGTCGCTAATTCTGTTGCTACCGTGAATAAATTTTTGACAGAACGACGCTCCCTTCCCTTTCCTTCACTCTTTTCTCACTCTTCTCTCTTCTCTCTCACCTCACACCACCAGCACCCACACCCACGACCTTCACAGCTTTCTCACACAACCACCACCACACAACCACCACCACCACCACCACCGACGACCCCCCCCACCGGTTCCTCTCCTCTATCCTGCCTCTCTCTCTCTCTCCTTTCACTCTTCTTCTCTCCACCTTCTTCCACCACACCACCCAAACCTAAACCCTCTTCTCTCATTTTACCACCACCCACTAAAAACCACCACCACCACCACCCACGAAACCACCACCACCAAAGCTCCTCCTATTTATCTCCTCTCTCTAGCTCTCTCTCTACTATTTCTCATTTCCTCTTACTCTCTCCACCTTCTTCCACCACACCACCACACAACCACCACCACCATAACCACCTCTTATTGTAAGTTTTGATTTTCAATTTTTTATGATATTGTTTTAATTTTAATTTTTTATTGAATTTGTTTTAATTTATTTTTTCCTTGAAATTGAAATTGGTTAGGATTGGATTTTGGTGTTTGAAGTTTCACCACCGCACCGAGTGCGCATCACACCGAACCACCGCACCTGACGTAAATCTAATAGCGGTTAGTTTTTAAATTTGTTGTTATGTATTACAATTGAGTATTGTTGTGAGTTATAATTAAGTATTAGTCTTAATTGTTGTTGTGAAATGTGAGTTGAATTGAGTGTGAAATGTGAGTTAAAATTTGTTGTTATGGTTAAAATAAACTTGTTTTAAAGGTTGTAGGATTGAGTGTGAATTGTAAGTTATAATTGAATATTAGGATTAATTGTTATTGTGAAATGTTAGTTGAATTGTATGAAAAGTGTTTAAGTGTTTTTGGATGAACCCTAGGTTAGTTGATCGTGTGTGTTCTTTGATGGAAAAGGGTGAGGTGTCGTTTCACTCACCCCATATTTTGCTCGAAATCATCTCCATTGAGATAATTGCAGACAAGACTAACAACTGCAGTAAGGTTGTGAGAGTTCAAATAACTTCCTTCACTACTTGGATGGAAAAGGGTTTTGTCTTTGTCCTCGACTTCATATTCGGCTCGAAATCATCTCCATCATGATGATATCGATGCCACTAACTTGATATATGTTATTGGCAATGTTATGGGAATGTAACACGCTTTTTAAAATGTGTGTAGATGAATTGGTATCAATTTAATCGTGATTGGGTGTATGATCGGTTATATTCGAGAAGAGCGGGTTTGAAGGAATCTTTTGTTGTTGGGTTGAACAATTTCTTGTGGTAGCGTGGCAACATGATTTGGCTAGAGAGGAAAATGGGGTTAGATGTCCATGTTTAAAATGCGATTGTGTACCTATTAGGACCGATGAGGAAATCGATGCCACTTGTATCAATGGGGGTTTAGGCCTAATTATAGGATTTGGACCGACCATGGAGAACGACTTCCAAATTTTGAAGCCTGAGCTTCAAGCAATTCGTGTTGGTGTTTCACGTAATGAAAATATTGAGTGGATGAATAACATGATTTGTGATGGTCTTGGGGTGAATGTGCCATTTGATGAGCCTCGAAGATTACAATCATGAAGAACTTCCAAATGAAGAAGCACGTAGATTTTATAATTTGTTATCGATTCAAACAAACCGTTGTTCAAGGCTCGCCAGATTCAAAATTATCTATGTGTGTTAAGCTTTTAGCTCTCAAGTCCATGAGTAGTATTTCAAGTGGGTTTAGACTATGTGACTAAAATGATGATGGATGCAACACCTTATAAGGATAATTTGCCAAAAATTATTATGAAGCAAAGATGTTAGTTTCAAGTCGGGATTGGATTTTAAGAAGATTGATTGTTGTGAGAAAGGACACATGTTGTATTACAACAACGAGTTTGGTAAAAATGACGGTGAGCTACTTGAATGCAAATTATGTGGACGGCCCGAGGTATCATGTTCGTAAAGCGGCAAAACGTAATTATAAACCCATTCCCGTGAAGTCGATGTTCTATTTGCCTATAATTCCAAGGTTGCAAAGAATGTTTGCATCGATCGAAGTTGCGCGCAGAAAATGACTTGGCATTATGATAATAGGGTACCTCGGACATTTTGCACCACCCATCCGACGGTGAAGCATGGAAACACTTTGATTTAGTGCATTCGATTTTGCCTCACTCCACGAAATGTTCGACTTGGATTGTGCTCGATGGATTTACTCCATATATCCAAGCATCATCTTCTCCGTACTCTTGTTGGCTACCATTGTTACCCCTTACAATCTTCCTCCCGAGATGTGCATGACTAAACCGCTTATGTTTTTGACTTGTCTCGATACTGGTCCAAATAATCCAAAAGCTAACATTGATATCTTTTTGGAACCTCTAATTGATGATCTCAAGAGATTGTGGGGGTGTTTTGACATATGATGCAAACATGAAAAGAGAATTTTAAGATGAGAGCGGCGCTGATGTGGACAATTAACGACTTTCCCCGCTTATGGTATGTTGTCCGGTCAGGGACTCACTAGAAATTGGCATGTCCTCATTGCATGGAACACACAAAGGCGTTTTCGCTAAAATACGGGGCAAGACTTCTTGGTTTGACTCGCATCGTAGATTCTACCGCCGCATCATAAATTTAGAAAGAACAAGAAGGGCTTCAAGAACAAGGTAGTTGAAGAAGATGGACCACCGCTTTGGTGACACCAGTGAAATATGGAGCAGAGTTATGGACTTGCCACAAGTCACCGAGGTAGGCGAACTTGAGAGATCGCATGGTTATGGACAAGTGCATAATCGACAAAAGAAGCATATTTTGGAATCTCCCATATTGGAAAGACAATCTGTTGAGGTACAATCTCGATGTTATGCACATTGAGAAGAATTTCTTTGATAACATATTTATGATCGTGATGAATGTGAAAGATAAAACTAAAGACAATAATAAGGCTAGATTGGATTCTCGCTTTTTCTTGTAGTAAATATCGATCCGATTTGAATTTGGTGGAAATGGCTAATGGGAAGATGTTAAAACCAAAAGCCAAATATCGCCTAACACCGATGAAGTGAAAGATGTTTGCCGATGGTTGAAAGGATTGAGGATGCCAGATGGTTATTCTTCTAACCTTGCAAGATGTACCGATGTGAACACTGGGAAGATGTATGCGATGAAAAGTCATGATTGCTATGTATTCATGGAGTGTTTGCTTCCAATTGCTTTTAGTTCACTACCAAAGTGTGTTTTGGAACCACTTATCAAGTGAGTCAATTTTTAAGAATATGTGCTCTTCAACATTGAGAATGGATGATCTCATTAAGATGGAGCAGAATATTCCTTTCATCATCCGTAAGTTGGAGAGAATATTTCCTCCCGCTTTCTTTGATTCCATGGAGCATCTACCTGCTCACCTAGCATATGAAGCAAGACTCATGACTAGTTCATTATAGGTGGATGTATCCATTTGAGAGGTAATTATCTATTTCAACATTTGAATTAAAAATTATTAGTACGACTATTTTAATTAATTAGTATGAGTAATTGTTCATATGTAGATTAATGGGTGATTATAAACGATCGCTGAAGAATAAAGCTAGAGTTGAAGGATCGATTTGCGCAAATTTACTTACACCGTGAAACCATCTATTTCTGCTCACATTATTTCAACAATTTTATGTTGTCAAGAAATAATAGAAATGAAAGGGAGGTTGAAGAACAAAGACATGCGCTCACTTTATCTGCCTTTAGCAAACCTCGTCGCCTCTGAAAGAAGTCAACCAAATACTTATCGATAAAGAACATCTATCAAAGACATGTTCATGTCTTGATCAATTGCACCGAAGTTAAACCATATGTCGAGTAAGTATGCTCCAATTTAGTCTTTATATTATAGACGCTTAAAGTATAAAGTTAAATCATGGTTTGATCAACTTTCAATTACACCATTTCAAAGGCATTCTTACGAATCGAGGGTATACCCGCCAAGAATCTTCTCGCTCAGATACATGAAAGTTTTCCAACTGCTTTAAGGCTAGAGTAAGTAAATCAAATAATTTGTTAATGTCAAATGTTTAAAGTAGATATGAGACATGACTTATTTTTCCCATATATGGTTACTTAGGTTTATGAAGCACAACCAACTCCCCTAATCCAACACTTGAGGAACTTAGCCGATGGTCCTTTTCGAGGTCACCGAGTGGCACACGCACCTAGTTAATCTGTTACAAATTTGACACTCAACTCGGAGTGAGGGAAAAAGAACAATTAATAGTGGGGTATATGTTAAAGGGGAAACAGGAGGAGGTGAAAATGACTACTACGGTGTGATCCAACACATATATCAACTTGAATACCCATTCCTGGACTATGAAAAGAAAATAGTCATGTTTTATTGTGTATGGTTTGATCCATCTGTTAGAGGAACAAAGTTGAATCCAAAATGTAATACGGTGGACATTCAAATGAATAGAAGGTATCAACTCTATGATCCATTTATTATGGCAGAAAATGTGAGACAAGTGTACTATGTTCCATATCCATCAACTCGTAAAGGATGGTGTGTTGCAATTAAGACAAAACCACGGGGTCGCATTGAAGCCAATGATGTGGAGGATGATGTTCCTTATCGTGGATGAAATGTCCTGAGTAAATGAGGTAATTGAAGTTGAACAGTTCACCCTTACGTGATGATCGCATCGATGTTGAAGAAGTTGAAGCAGTATTAGAAGTGATAGAAGAAAATGAGGTAGATGAGCAAAATGAAGAAGAGAATCAAGATGAAGAAGATGAATAATTAGATTAGTCTTATGTTGTTATTATCATTATTGTTCTTGTGTATTACCTTTGTCTTTTGATGAAACTTGTTTATGAATATATCATTAATGTCGTTAGTATCACATTTTGTATCATTAATTGTGTTAGTATCACATTTTGTATCATTAATGGTGTTAGTATCACATTTTGTATTATTAATGTTGGTAATATTATATATTGTTGTGTGTTCCTTTTTTTCATAGAAATGGATTCGTGAGGAGGCTCACCCACCGAGACAAGATAAAGGGAAGGGAATAGCAAGAGGGAGCCCAAGAGGAGGCGTAATCGTAGTGCTAATAATGAGGTGGTAATTAATATTGGAAATATGAGGTCGAGTACATTGGTTGGTCCGCCCATGACTACCACCTCAGATGTCTCACCAGCCCATTCTCCATCGGGCCCCAATTGGTTTCATATTCCTCACATGGACATATGCCACCTCCGGTATACACCGGGCATATGCCACCTCCTCGGTATACAAATGGGCATATGCCACCATCCGGGTATACAGCTCCGTATATGCCACCTGGGTATACAAACCGTGATACAAATGGACTCTTCCCCCCACATCCTGGGTATACAGCTGGGCATACGCCACCGAGCATATAGACACATCGACCGAGCATATGAGTACATCGACCGAGCATATGCCCACACCGAGGATGATCATGTTGGTGGTGATGGTGCTAATGAGCCGGAGTGGAGGTGGTTGATGACGAGAGAGTGGAGGTGGTTTATATCAACAACAAAAAGCTCTACATCATTTATCCATATGGTAACACGTAAGTATTATATTGGTTGGATTTTTTTAATTTAAGTTAATTATGCAACAACTTATATATATATATATATATATATATATATATATATATATATATATATATATATATATATACATTTGGTCAAAATATATATATATATATATATATATATATATATATATATATATATATATATATATATATATATATATATATATTTGATTGTTTGATATATTTTTTCATTATGTAGACTTGTTCCAGTCAAGGCAAACTTCATCCAAAGATCACATATGTCATCCGTAAGAAATATTTTCAAACTTACCATAAAAAGTGGAGTAAAGTTGATGACAAAGTGAAGGATGAGTTGTTGGCTTTTTTAGAGTAAGTGTCTATTAATTATGTCATTATGTACCTATATATATTGTTAGTTTTAATTTAATGTGGTAATGTTTAATATTATTACTAATACATACTTTCATTATGCTTAATACGTAATGCAGTGACATGGCACCAACAAAGATGATGAAGAGGTCCTGAGATGTTTTCTCCGAGGTTTGGTCAACAATTGTCTGGATATGTTGTACAAGTTGAGGCGTGGAAATGTGAGGCCTCCTTACATGGGTGAAAATGTTTGGAATGCCTTCAAGGAACATTGGGAAACAGAAAAGTTCAAACATAATTCAAAAAGGCGGCGTAATAGAAACTCGTAGTGCGGCGCTCGCTTAACTGTGTTGGGTCCATAAGCCGTGCTCAACATGCTATTCGATTGGTAAATTATTTTAAATATCTGTGTGTTTTTTTACATTACTTAATTAGTTAGCAAATGTTGAAAATGTTTTTCATTTTACAAAGCTAAGTTGTCGACGCCCCCACCGCTGAAGCTTCACAGGCCACCCATGTAAGGAAGGGTACTCAAGATCACTTTGTTGAGGAGCGCGAGGGTTACTTCGTAAATACACATCTTGAATTGTATTATATATACATATATGTTGCTTTGTTAAAATGAATGGAGCACTAATTATGCTATGTTTTGTGGTTATACAAAACAGAGGCCCATACTCGTGAGATGGGTTCAAATGACTGGGAACTGAACCTCAAACACCGGGTCAACTTACTCCCGATTTGATAGCTCTCTCGAATGCACATTGGGAGAAAGTAGCGGGTTGGAACAAGGGTCGCTCAGATGGTGCACGGGCACTTGGCTCCATTAATGAGCCCGTCTCCGTGTTGACCCCAGAGAGCTTCTAGAAGACGACCACCATTTTCTACTCAATCGATTCGAGAGAGAGCGATTTAGGAAGATGGAGGAGGAGGAGCTGCATGCTACGCAAATGTGTCGCAAGAGAGTGAGATGCAAAAGCCGGAGTGGCGTAAAAATGATAGAGATGCAAAAGCGAGAGTGGGAGCAAAAGATGGAGAATGACATGAGGAGGATGATGGAGCATTTTCGGTCTCAAGAGAGTACGCCTCACCAAGCAGAAACTTGGGGAGTCCGATGAGTCCGAGTATCGAGTTTATGAGGGTCCGAGGAGTCCGATGACTGGGTCTTTTAGTACTCTTTGTATTATTTTTTTACATTTGAGTATTTTGTGTTGTATTGACATTTGATTTTACGTGTTGATTTCGATTTTGAATGGAACATTTTAGAAATTTTGTATTTATATATTGATTTAGGTATTTTATGTTTAATTAGTTATTATTAATAAATAAGGTGTTTTAAAAAAATTAATTTTTTCGCACACGTGGCGCTCACCAGAGAGGATGTTCACCGTGTCGCTTAGCGAGGAATTGATGTGTCCTCGCTAATTAGCGAGGAAATTCGCACACGCGGCGCTCACCGTGAGGATGTTCAGGCGTGTCAGTTAGCGAGGAATTGATATGTCCCTCGCTAATTAGCGAGGGAATTAGCGAGGGACGTGGCCGTGGGTAATTAGCGACGGAACTGTATTTCTCTCGCTAATTGCATTAGCGAGGAGGGAATTAGCGACCGAATCGTCTCGCACTTCCTCGCTAATGGCAATTAGCGAGGGAATTGGTCATGTTAGCGACCGAATATTCCCTCGCTAATGAACGTTTTTTTTGTAGTGAGAAGGGTGGTAATGGAATTGAAGAGTGAAGAGTTAGGAGAGTGAAAGAGGATTCAAAGAACTTTTTAGGGTTTATGAGGAAGAAGAAGATGACCATGTAGGATATCACATAGCTCCGCTATGGACACGTCATCCCAAGTAGTGCCAATTGGGATTGTTTGGAGCGGAAAAGGAAAAAAATGTTAACAGAGTACACGTTATGTAACTTAAATGATCTAAGTGATAAAAAAAACTTAAAGACCAATTCGTTATAATTAAATAACTTAACGGACCCTGGTGTAATTTTGCCTAAAATATATAAAAGAATAATGTGTAGATGATCTAATGTCTTCAATGATGAGTCTGGATTAATTATATGTCAGTTGTTATTGTGAACTAATGTACCATATTTATGCATTCAGCCTTAACTTAAATACAGCCTATAAATAACCACACATGCCTTTTATTTTCCCTCTATCACTCACTCACTTATAGGCACAATTCAAAATGAGATTATTGAATGCAAATGGAATCATGCACGTCCCTATGTTCAAAAAAATGAAAGAGAATGGAAAAGGATTCTAATGCTGCTGCTAGTGAATGTCTAGAATGTGACATGGGGTACTTGTCCTTGGAAAAATAGACATCTTCTTTTTCATACCTTTTTTTTTAATTAGAACATTAATTACCCTCTTTCTATTAACACCCACGTTTCAACTTTAGTAAATTGGGATCATATATAAGACCTAGTTGAAATTTGAACCATCTGATTTAAATCTAATGGTTCAAACTAACGAGTGTGATTGCGTTGATCCGGTTTGTGTACAGTCAGAGAGAGTGTGTAGTCATGCATTCAGTAAGCTCGAAGTCATCCAATAGAGGTCGAACAATCCAGATTTCAAACAAAATTTCTATTAAGCAAAAATCGAAAACTACACTTAAAATCTGGACTTTCCGAGTACGACTCCAATTTTCTAACTACTTGAATGTACACTCTCTCTCTCTCCAACCGTACTAAATCCAAATTTGTGATAGTGTCTCAAAATAGGTAGTTCGGTTAACCAACTAAGAGACATCAAAATCAAATGAGTTTAAACCGGAAGACCATGATTCAAATTATAGAAACTAATATAATTTCTCCTTCTCTAACTAATTAATTATACTTACATTTACCTATAAAAAAAAGAGAGAGAGTGATTGCCTACCTATTGAAACCCAAATTAACCCCTTCAATCCTACCTATATAATTGAGAGGAAGGAAAAGCAAAGACTACTAGCAAAGCTGTAAAAGGAGAAGACAGCATGCAAAATGGGGAGTGTGTTATGGGATTAGATAGAGAGGTCCACTAGAGAATGATGAAAAAGTTTGAAACCTAAACTTATTGATAGTGAGAGGATATGAGGTGGGTGGCAAAAGTGGAGACTAGATGTGATTGAATAGAGTCCCACTTACATTCTTTTTGTAGAGAATATCAATGTCCTTCTTACCATTGCACTCCTTCCTTAATATTATTAATATTAATGATCTCTTTCACTTAATTTTTTTAGTCATTTACTTTTTCACTTGTGCTTTATCTATGTTTGTTTTGATTTGAGTTTACATTATGGTTATTAATTATAATAATAATTTCTAAGGAAGAAAGTGGAGAACATAATATAATGAGTGTTTGAAGAAGAGTGAAGTGTGAGAACATGCATGTGACGCACTTTTCCTCTAAGTCAAGATTAATTTATCATATTACTTAACTTAACCCTAAGTTTAACTAACTGATGAATACCCTGTCGACTCAATTTCAACCATATGCACAACTACATATATTACTAGGACCATATCATTAATTAGATGATAGATGATAGATGATAATGCAATGTTGACTCTAATGAATTCTATTTGTGGATCAGTAATTATCCTATTCTCCTTCCTTCTTTTAACTTTTTTAAAAAATATTAATACTTAATTAGTTATTTCCTCAAAAGGGCCTAAGAGTCTATACTCATACAATTACATTAGTTATTCTTTGTCTATGCGATATTAATCTTTTGTCGAAAGTGTTGAAACACAACAAAGGTAGTCAAAATAGTCCAAATAAAAAGAGTCTAACTCACACAAAAAAATTCGGGGAAGCGGGGCATGTGTTTGAACTCGAGCCTAAGCGACACCCATTCTGACATGGAGTTAGTTGCTCAAAATCATGATGGACTCATGAATAGTTTTACGTACAATTCTACTATTTTCACTTCAGAATGAACAATGTTTGATTTAAGGATAATGAATCATTTTGTCCTTCAATGTATGAAGCGCTGCCATTAGAGTCTCTGTATGTGGCAAAATTGCAAACACATTTTGGACCTGAAGTCTCTTTTTAGTGAGTCATGTTCATCCTTAAATGTGTTATTGTTAGTCATTTTAGTCCTCAAATGTGTTTTCTGTTGATCAATTTAGTCTCTAAAATTACTAAAAAAAGAACTTATTTGCAATTTTGATACATTCAAGGATTATAATGACAACGCCTCATACATTAAAGTACCAAAATGGACTATTTACTCTTGTTTTAATTTATTTTTAAAGGCAATTCAGAACTTACATAAATGGTTTCATAAAAAGATAGAGAATCCTATATAACTACTCACTAAATAATTAAGGATGCTATTTTTTTTGGGGCAGATTCTACAGAAGAGTATATAAATAAAACATATGAAATTATTTTAGATTTTATCCTAAAAAAATGAATGAAAGAATTGAGACAGTCATACTGCCATGCCTATGAGGTTCCTTTGCCACCACCAAACAAGAGAAACAAAAAGAAGGGTCACTTTGAAAAAGGATGCAATTTAACATGCTACTACTATTAAACAATAATAGAAGACAAAGTAATAAAAGTTAGTAATATATTATGTAAAAACTAATCAACTTTTCTTGGTAAATTAGAAAAAGTAAATAAAGGATATAATTAAGAAAGATAGATTACATATCTATGTGATTCAACTAACACCGCTTGGCCCAAATGACTTAATCTATCCAAAGACACGGGGATCGAATTCGATATTCCGTGGTTTAATTCACGCAGAGACAAACTTAGTGGTTGTCTGAATGATAAATTGATCCTAAGATAAACGAATATTAGTTTTTTTGTTGAAAGCGTTAAAACACTATGGGTAATCGAAATATTTCAAACCAAAGAAAACATATCTATGTGATCCAAAACTGTTATAAGTGAGTGATGAGGAATTTGAAACCTTTGCTTTGGTTGTTGGTAACCTTTATGAGGCCTTAGGTCAATTTAATTAATTAAAGTAAATTATGAAGAGAATTTAAGATTATAGGGTCCCATATATAATCATTACATGTCATATTTTATCATATTTGTTGCAAGAAAGATGCTTTACCACAAGATATGAGAATGCGAAGAAATAGACAAGGAAATGATTTAGACCTTCTAAAGTAATATATAGGACAAAGAATATTAGTAATATTGCAATCAAGAATTTGGGAAATTGGCTTCTATTTCTCAATGAAGTTAAAAATAAATGTCATATCATCAACTTTCCTTTCATGTTGATATATATTTGGTCAATAATGTCTACGCTAGTAGGCCATTGAATATATATATGTTTTTCCTTTTTATTATAAGCTTTAATTATAAGCTTTATTATGATTTTAGCTACCAAAATATTTTAGTCTTTAAAAACTTGTTACTCACTTTTAGTTTTATTACAACTGTAAGTCCTCTATGTTTTTTTTACCATATTTTTGGTGTACAATTTCCACCGACTTCACTAACGACAATCCACGCCGAGAATCCAGTTGGCGTGCCATGAAAGACGACTTCACAACCCGCGGGTGGTTCTCCCTCAAACAGTAGTTTTTACCACACCCTAAATTCGAACCCGGACTTTCAAGTGAGATCCAATACTGTTAGTCCTCTATGTTTGTATGAATACCAACATTAAAGACAATTTTTTATTTTTAAAAAACTAAGAACAAATTTGTTCTTTCTCAATTTTTTAATTTTTAAACTGGTTTTAAAAATCTAATCAAACATAATCTTAGTCTTAAGCATGTCATAAAAAAAAGGTTAAGCAGCTTATTAAGACTTGGCTCACATTTATATTTTTCATTTTTGAAACTTGGCTTATTATCTTTGCATACATGATATTCTAGCTTCCTCATACAGATATTTCACATGTAAATAATTTTACTTTGTTTCCTTTTTATTTTCTTAGATATACCATTGCATTTATTCACAAGATTTGGATATATTGTTGATATTAAAATGCAAAATTATTGTGATTAAAAATAAGGTTGAAGTAGTGTGATTTATGTTTGGATTTTTTTACTCTAAAAAACAACTTTGATACAAAAGTTATTTTGTAGTCAAATTGAGGTTTAGAAGTAAAAACAATTTTACCTAATAGTAATTAAATCAATAATAATATGAAACAAAAACATGTGTGTCTTTTGGTTCCACGTTTTACATCCCAAACGCAAGTCTACGACATCTTCTACCGTAAAAAATCAGATGCTAGAAAATCAAGCTTCTAGATTGCCATAGAAAATCCACCGCAATTCTGGGTAGTCGCGTAAAACCCACCGCACAACCAAACGTACGCTTAGCATGTGTTTGTTTTGTGTTGCCCATTCATCACCATAGACTAGCTAGTTATCCAAACTTGTTGGAGTTGATTGAAATTGACTTTTTAAAAAGTCTCACATCGCATAGTTTGTGAAGGAAGAAGAGACCAAAAACTATATAATGAAATTTCAAGCTTTCATTAACAAACGCATGTCGTAAATACCTCAGATTTGACTTAATTTTTTTTCTCTTATACTATTGTTTTAGAGTGTTGTGAGATGTAGCTTAAATATATACTTTGTAGGGTGTGAGTACTGGGATCATTGAGTGTCTTTAGAGAAGTCTATGTATTGTAAAAAAATTACATAGTGTTATTATTCTCTTGTTGTCTTTGCACAACCTGTCGTGGTTTTTCTCCTGGTTTGGAGTTTCCATGCGTTAAATTCTCGTGTTTGATTGTGCGCGATTTTATTTTCTCTATGTCGCTTTTTCCTCAACAACTAAGATGCATTTAATCAATGACATAAGTATATGTTTTAGCATTCAAATTATATTTTCATATTAATTTAAAGCAATTGGCACCAAAAGTTTGGTTGTCTTTTCCTCACTTTGATTCAAATCTTCAAGTTTGTTTCTTTCCCAACAATGCTATTTTGACAAAAAAATTTGACAAATCGACAAATCACCAACCTACAACACCAATTACCCAAGTTTTTTGTATAAATAGCTGTTCATTAATTAAACAAGTTTTTAATCCACGCCGAAAATTGTGAAAAAGCAAGTTTCGGCTATTTGTCTAAAAAAACTCAGTAATTTACACAGAGGCCAGCGACTGTCGATTTATTAATTTTTTTTTTTTTCATCAAATAGCATTTTTCTTTCTTTCCAAACATGCAGCACTAGAGGTAGTCATGCGATGCTTCAATATAAAGCAAAAAACCAAAATGTAGTGAAATCAATGAAAGAATCCAATATTTGGAATCGACCATCCTTTCTGGCGTGCGCAAAGAAGTGTTAAATCTCGGAGAGAGCTTTTCACATTCATTGTGGCCCTACCCTGCTTGAGAGATTATTCTCTACAAATTACAAGCAGAGATACCCGATTTATACCAAAAAAAAAATGAAAGAATCTATTTGAAGCAAAACTCAAGAAATGAAATCATTTTGTTTTAGAAGATGGAAAACGAAAACACTTTATACACACACACTTTCTTAATTGGATACTCGTTTAAAATCATAGTCTACATTTTAATCATAAGCTTCATTCATATTTTTCAAAGATTATAATTACATACCAACATACCCGTGGCCTATGAATCATCACCTTCCTTACTTTCTTCTCATCTCCTTCATTGCTGTTTTGCTTTTTGTGGATTGGTTTTGACTTTTGACATTTCTGCTTCACCCATATGATTGATTCACTGACAGAATTACATTACCTTCCTCATAAATCTTATAACATTGTCCTGAATTGTTAGTACCTTCTAAGGTTAAAGATCAACTAAATCTCTTAATGGCGCATACAAAAAAAATAACCGCATAATATAATATAAAATACCATGAATGATTGAGATTTTTTTTTGGTTTGAATGATTGAGATTAGATGAAATTCCAACCATTCATAACATTTTATATTATATGTTATGGTCAAAGTTTACTTGGTACATTGGTGAAAAGACTTAGTTGATCTCTCACCTTAGAAACCACTTAAAAAATTCCCAAATTTTCTTATCATCTTATATAAGGAATTAGTAATTTTAATGTTAAAAACACTATGCATGGCTTCAACACAAAAAGTAAAATAAAAATTATGCTTGGAAATTTCTGTTTAGTTATGGAAAGTCGCCTCTGGTGCCATATTTTTCACGTCTTATCTGTTACGTAGCAATTTAATAAATTTCCCATAGATTTTAACAGAGGCACACTGGGTTATTTGTTTTATGTTATTTTATCCTATGTATATAATTGCCATATATTTTATTTCTTCTAATATCAAATTCTATTATGTCGAACTTATGCCAATATAATAGACCAAGCAATTTTTTCAAATACATCCAGACAATTTGCTGATTTGTACTTATACATCTCAAGTATCTTTAAAATCTGGTTGATCTCTCAGAAATATAAGTATAAAGTATAAATCTTTCCTATTTCTTTTGAGAAACAAATAGTTCTATTACTTTAGTTTTGGGAACATAATTGCAAATATAAAGAATAGTCCTACTGCTTAATTTTGGGTATATAATTGCAAATATATCTAAAAGTGGTGATATAAAAATTACGTTTATTAAACATTTATATTCAAATGGATCACTAATATTCGCCTCATATGATGCAACATTAAACTTTCCTGGGTTAAGAATTAAAGGAATACTAGAAAATACAGTTTTTAGCCACATACAGAGCTCAACTTTCAAAAAGAATCAATCTTAATATCAAAAGTTAATTTACAAGAACATGGCTGTAGTATTATCCATGTACCAAAATTTGTACCAGTGAGGTCGTCTGTTTAGGACATACTAAAATTACTTGGTAATTTCATCATCTCCCGCTAGCTGCATAAAAGTTGCTATTTTATTAGATCCAAGCATCAATCTTAAGAAATTAGCTGTTTCAAAAAAACAAAACTCACCTAACAGTTAAACTTGCAGAAGTCATCAGTCCGAGTGATCGCGAAAGCGAATAATTCCTTTGATGAAAGGTTTTTCCCGACAATAGCTAAAACACGAAAAACATGTAAGTTAACCAACAGACAAAGCAAGAATAAATAATTGTATTCAGCAGAAGATCTTACAAGTCAAACAAAGAATAGAAAAAGGAAACGAGAATATACATAACATATGATGACACACAGAAGCAAGCCAGCCCAATGGAGAAATGGATCATAAATGTTGGCCAGAAGTTATCATGGTCCAAAAACACATTCTCAGAAACGAGAGTGATTACACCTGAAAGTAACAGAATAGTCCATCCGGAAGGTAGGCAGCCCCAGAAAGAAAAAGAGGAAGATCCCTGTGGGCAAATAAAATAAAATATGAAAGCCAGTTTCGACATTAGCATCGAACTGTTATCAGCCAAATCAGATTGAATAGTCATACCTTGAAGTAATCCTTTATGAATGTCGAAGAATATAAAATCCTCAAAGTCATATCTTTAGTTGAGTGAAGTATCCAAGGAAAAGTTTTTCACTAACAAATGATGCAAATTAAATGTGACTATTCGAAAAATCGAAGGTTGAGCTAATAGGATCTTATTAATAAGCTTAGTTATGGTTGAACTAATTAATAACCACATTAGATTTCAGCTGTTTAGACAGAAGTATCTAGGATAGGACATGCGAATCAAAATGCAGTAACAGATTGGTATGCTAGTAATTTTATTTGTCTAGACACTATGACATTACATTGCATCTGATACAATCTAAGCCTTCTGCCCCAATGATTATACTTTGACATTAGCTACTCTAGCACACTATTTACGTTAATGTGTCTATGTCTCTATTACAGAACATAGAGATCAGACAGATAGTAGTAAGTACTAATTGGAAATTCTCATTAATTGGGATAGAAGTTGGTTCAAGTACCACAATCAAGAATTAAGGTAGTTTAGTTAAGTTGGCGAGCTAAGGGACGTGAAGGAGTTTGAAGAAGTAGGTCTAGAGTTCAAATTCTAGAAACTAACATTTCCCCCAACCCTAACTAATTACTAAAGGCCTTTCTGTACACAAAGTAAAATATGATAGTATGATAGTAAAATACACAATAACACAGATGAGATTATATATTTCCTTTCTTTGGTGATCAAGGGCCTTTCTATATATATATTTCCACACATGATCTCTTTTCCTTTTATATCTTTATTTTCCATTAACATTCATTAGAACACAGGGTTTTAAAGTTTAAACAATAAAACTGATATGATTGAACGTCGACATGGTTTCCATAAGGAAAATAGTGAAATAGTATAAAATAAACAACTGGCAGAATTGCTGCACAGGCAACAAGAAGGTGGAAAGGATACTGAGAGAATTTGCCATAATCAAGCCGACTGACCCGGCTAATCTTATTAGTAGGACATTCAGAACTATAGAGATCAAAGAGAATACAAGTAGCGAATCATTTGATCGCTTGAGTTGTCTCTCTGTTGAAATTGCATGCATAAAGGCTTCAGAGGTTCCTGAAAACAGAGTAGAAAAACAAAAACATTACTAGTATTTTACCCGTGCATACGCACGGGGTGATACTGTATTTGTAATATTTTCTATGAAATTATAAAAACGTTGAAAGTTGCAATATAATAAAAGAAAAAGAAAAATCGGATTTAAGGTAAAATATGCACCCCGTTGGTAGTGGTTAAAGTTATTTATGCAATTCTTAGTGATTAAATTGATTTTGATTTTAATACTTTTATTAGAGAGATTATAGTAAATAGTAAATTTTAGATAGAGTAAAAATGGAGAAAAAGGAAAATGAGATTTAAGGTAAAAAATGCACTCCCGTTGGCGCTCCCGTTGGCACTCCGATTGCTGCTCCCGTTGCCGTTGTCGATCCCAAGCCAGTCTCTCGTTGCCGCGCCCGTTACCATGTTTTTACTCTTTTTTTCTATATGATTTAATATTAATTTAGTCATAATCATTGAATTATAAAAAGGATATTTTGTCATTTTTGGTAGGGGTTAATGTTCTTTTTACTATCCTTAATGAAAAAATAATTTTAGGTTATTTATTTATTAAGTATTATATTAAGTTAATAATTTAATTTATTGAAAAATAATAATTTGAAACTTTAGTTAGAAGTATGTACTTTTTTACAATTAGTAGTGGTTAAATTGATTAATTTTAGTAGTTTGAGTTGATTATAAAAATAGTTACTTTTTGTAGTTTTGTCTTTTGGTGGTCAAATGACCATTTAACCCTAGTATTGTGACTTATGGAAGAAGGATAGGATAATAAATTTGGTGGAGGGTTGATTGCTACTTTTTATAGTAGATATACAGATGAAGAATTTAATCCACCATGGTAGCTAGTTCTAAATAAATGAAGGGAAATAAGCAAGTGCACAATGGTTCAAAGCTAACTTTGCTAACAGGTGGTGGTATAAGGGAGAGTTACGAACCTTTGCGTACACCGATATTGAGGCGTACCAAATGATTCACTCATTTCTCTAATACCACCAGCCATAATCAATGAATTATCAAGATCCTCATCTTCAACAATTAAATGGTGGATGTTTTCATTATTTGTGAAGAAAAATCTTGATGCTCTTAAAGTTTAAGATATTAATAGTGTGTTTTATAATGTTTTCATTTTGTAGTGAAGACAGAGTCCTTGGGCATTAAAAAATTGAGCAATAAAAGACATCGTGAATTACCATTCATAGCCAAAACAATGACGTAAAAGCAATAATAGCGGAGGACAGTTGATGCTTCTCCGTCACTCCATTTTTTGCCATACAGCAATCTAACAAGTGAATAAGAATAACTTGGACCAAATGCCATAAAAATAAGGCCTGCAAATGACATGGTTAGACATGATACGCAAAAGAAACAATAGAATATGCAATTGAAGGCAAAACTGCAAAACATGTCAAAATTTCCTCTTGGGTGGAAAATGAATAAGGTTATTCACACAACTCTAATAATAATAACCACAACACTTTACAACAGAGCGTGTGGCTCAAATTGTGTTTAAGATAGAAATGTATAGGCAGGCCATCTAACTTAAATAGAGCCACAAGACTGAGTAATTGTGACTTGTAACAAGAAAAGCTATGAAATTATCTTTACTATGAAAAAAGTTACCGATTCTCAAAAAAAAAATCACCAACCAGATCTTCAAATATACATATACATTCAAACCAACTGCAAAACGGGCTAAGGATTTCATATCAATAATTGTATGGTTTCAGAAGGCTTACAAATGACCGAGCATCCTCATTAAGGGATCATTTAATACTATTGTTATTGTCTATATTAGAATGTGTGTCCACTAGCATCTTTAACCAAGCAGACAGCATTTTCTTCACTTCTCGCGAAAAGGTTCTTCCTTGTGGCATGTAATACTGGCCCTAAGTAACTAAGGAGGTAGATTTGAAGAAAAACTTCAGTCAGAGTCGTATGAATTTTTTCTTTCCTATTTATTTTTCCTAGGGGAAGAGTCAATCTCATAAATGATTAGGTTCAAGTTTTTTTTTTTCATAATTTCATATGGAGAGAAAAAAGATACGCCAAACTTATGGTTGCCTATTTCTATAGAAGATAAAAGGATGGTTAATTACAGCATTTTACAAGCAAAACCAAAATTTGGGAAGGTAATATCTGAAATGGTTATAAAGTAATTTACATTTTCTAGATACAACTTATATCAACTACTCTGAGGAAACCTCAACATCAACATTCAGCTTCTGTGACTTTAGCAATATTGACAGAACCATGAACATTCATAGTCAAACTAAAACACGGGTATGCTACATCTTTCTTTAAATAAGGAACAAAATAACTGGTTGCGATTGAATAATACTAATAAAATTTCATCCAGGACAAAATATGAAATGAAATGAAAAGACATACCAATCAACAAAACTAACTTAAGGGAGTCTGTCAAGCACTTTCCTAATTTCTTGTGTTTTCCTGGGTATTGTCCTGTCAGGCAAGACCAAAACATAATTCAGTTTTTGAAATTGAAAACAATTTCACTATAGCTGTATATGAAATGATTGAGCAGATTAGAACTAGAACAGAAAGTAAATAATTAAATGAAGGAGGGGAACTTATAAACAAGAGGTACATGAAGAATTGGCTCATCAAAAGCCATATGCATTATGATTTATGAAGAAACAAACAAAAGGAAGAAGCAGAGTGCGGTAGACACAAATAATAATTGAATAGAAACGATTTTCTTGTCCAAAAATCAAGTAAACAAGAGAGAAATAGAACCTGAAGCAGACCTTGCAAATGTTGTATATGAACTCTCTTCAAATGGTAAAAAGATAAGTCTCACCACTAAGCTACCTGAAAGGTGTGTTTTTTAAAAAGACAACAATGTTTAGAGAAGAAACCTTTTTCACATTGTCAATAAATAAGAAATACTTCTATTGACTGGCACAAATTGCCCAAACCAGGTACTGACCTAATTTGTCCACGAGGCCATATACAGCTTGATTATATGGTGTATCGAACCACACGAGCACTATTTTTTCTCCTTCCTGAAGGATCAACTTTCGAAAGGATTGAAAGGTAAACAACATACACATCTTGGACAGCTGCTGGTCAAATCCAATCACTTTTCCATCTCTGCAAAAGTTGTTACTTATGAACTGTACACTAATAATATAAATAAGCAAGCATCAAACACAATAAAGTCCATTAATGTTGTCCAGTTTCCACCATTTCCTAGTAAAGCATATCTAATATACTCCCTCCATTTTCGTAGATAAGCAAAAATACCCACAAAGTCAAGTTATCAAATATAAGTAAGTCAAAAAAATTTTAGTTAATGTACCAAATTTACCCCTATTGATTGCTCCACTTTCTCTTTTCTCAATGCAAGTAACTCTTGGTTTTCCAACTTTTTCTTCCTATTTCACATTATTCAAGAAAACTTTATAGGGGCAACATAGGAATGCTACTTGTTTTTTTTTAACTTTTCTTAATAGGCGTGCATAGCCGTCATTTGCTTATATATGAAAACAGAGGGAGTATCACGTATCAAATTCAAAAATGAGAAAAATAGAGCACATATAACACGATTAGAAGACAATATCTGTTATGACTGGCATTATTCTGGACAGCAAACTAGATGCTTACAACGAGGAAACTCACTACAGCAACGAGTAGCTTTTAGCAAATGTGATCCCTCTAAAATGACCTCAGAAGATCTTGCCTATTATATTTCTACATAAGCTTGCCAGGCCACTGCTTGGAGCAGAAAAGTAAATACCAAGAAGTTAACTAGAGCAGTCCAATATAATTCCTAAAATACACAACCCCCTCCTTGAGTTGCAGCTGCTGAGGTTTATTTTTAAGCAATCCAAATATTTTTAATCCCGTTGATCTTATTTTCAGGAAGAGAAAATGATAGCAACTGATGCATAGCGTGAAGAGATATTTCTGTCAAAAACAAATCAAAATAACTATACCTGAATGGGAAAAGGTAAGAACATCTAAATTTCCGTAAAAGAATCAGATAGCCCCAGTAACCAAGAAATAAGCAGGCTCCATATGCAGATTGGGACAAAGCAAATATGATTGATTTTTCCTGGAAATAGTCATTCAATTTGACATCAGTTGCATTTACATGAAGATTACTATAGTCCACAAACTCAATTCTGTAGACTCTAGATTATAAATACATAGAAATCTATGCACTTTGATAAATTAGTTCTAATAAAATGCAAGTCTGGGAAGGCGGGAAATGAAATAAGCAAATATAGATTTCTGAAATAATGCGAGAAGTTTTCAAAAATTAATCAAATAAATTACTTAAAACAAGCAACACTGTTGCATACTGTCCATGATACTTGTTAATCGAAAAAAATGAATGGTAATTTGACAACAGTAACTGGCAGACTAGAATGTCGCAAGAATAATAGAAAAAACACCAGACTGTCTGCTTAATGATAGGGAAAGAAAAGACTAAGACATATGCTCAATATATGATCTTACCATTCCAGTTAGCTTGACAATTAAAAAGTACATTGTCAAGCACCGTGAGAAGGTAGCTACTGTCTCAACCATCAACCGTAATTCAAGCAAGACCAGGTTCTGTGAAAGAATATACAAAGGCTCAGCCAAAAGCTCCAAAATGCATGCACAACCTGGCATAACAAGTGAACGTCGTTCATGAAATTAAAAAAAAAAATCACAAGACAAGTGGTGTTCCAGGATGATGGGTCTCATTTGTTTTTGAGGAGACAATATTATGGAAAATACATTGATTACCCTTAACAGAAGAAAAGGTATACAGATGACAAAAGGCCTCATTGGATTACCATTGATCAATACGGCTTGCCCATATGGACTAAAATAACTTATTTGTTGCCACCAGAAGACAAAAAGGCATGCTACAATTGTTATAATAATTCCAAGTGGGAGAGTCATCCAGGCTACTTTCATTAGCTTCACAACATTTTCTTCCACTGAAGTGCCATCACTAAAATACGAAAATACATATTATAATGGAGCTCACTCAAAAGCGTAGGAGAACTGAATTTCAATATATTATATTATAGGCTAAATTACTGTTTTTGGTCCTTTATCTTTGGCCTCGATTTCATTTTGGTCCTTTATCTTTTTTTTCGTTTTGGTCCTTTATGTTTTGATTTGTGTCAATTTGGTCCTTTTTGTAGTTTTCTGTCTATGACCTTACTTTAATCTGACGCCACGCCGACGATTAAGCTGGCGGCGTGGCATCTTAAATATTATATTTAATTAGATGACGTGGCAAATAAATATTATATTTAATTCAAAATCATTTAACACATCACCATTTAAGTTTTTAAAATTAAAAAAAAACATAATACAAAAATTAAACCAAAAAATCTGGAAAGAAGATCTGGAAAGATAAATTTGTAGCCCATCATCGTCACCATCTTTTTTTTTTTGCCGCAATCATCACCATCTTCAATCAACGAAAACCAGCAAATGAAACCCACGATATTTCATCATCATCATCTTCCTCCCACCCACCCGGCCACCCCCTCATTATCACCATCTCTTCAATTATTCTCACCACCATCATCAATTTTTCACCATTCTCACTCAGCAAATGAAAACGCAACATTCTCACTCTCTCGTGTTGAAATTGCAGCAAATCGAAATCGAAATTGAAGATTTGGGTTTGTATTTCTGTTGTTGCTGGGTTTTATTCAGATTTGTTTGTGTTGCTGGGTTTGGGTTTGAAGAAAACAAAGAACAAATTGTTGGGTTTGGGTTTGTCATGATTTGTTGAATAAAAAGCCAAATCTGAAAATAAAGGAAGTTGAAGAATGAAAACGCAACAAAAATGGTGGGTGATTCAATGTTGTGGAAAGAAGAAGAAGAGGAGGAGCAAGCTAAGCCCAAAACGAAACGAAATCAAAAGCGAGATCCGGGTTTGATGTTGTGGAGATCGAGAATCTAAACTTTGTTGTTGATGGAAGGGGATTTGAAGAAAAGAAGAGGATGATGATGATGGTATCGTTGTTGTTGGATTGTTGAAGAAGATGATGGATTTTAGTTTACGGATTTTAGTTGAGCAGGAAGATGATGGAAGTGGGTTTGACGTTGTTGAATTGTTGAATTTTAGTTTACGGATTTTAATTTTTTTACGGAAAGAAGAAGATAAAGAAGGAGGAAAAGATGGAGAGTGATTGATGTTTTGTGTTTGTTTCAATTTGGTCCCTATGTTTCTTTTTTTTTCAATTTGGTCCTCTATTGGCCATGTCATTTAATGAGTCCACGTCGATTAAGCGCGCCAGGTGTAGGCGTCCGTTAAGGTCATAGACAAAAAACTACAAAAAGGACCAAATTGACACAAACTCAAAAACATAAAGGACCAAAACGAGAAAAAAAAAAGATAAAGGACCAAAATGAAATCGAGGCCAAAGATAAAGGACCAAAACAGTAATTTAGCCTATATTATATATTATATATATATATATAAATATATATAATAAACCCTTAATGCCTATCATTGAACTGTAATACTTTTGGAATTCATAGCATTCTAAACCATCAAAGAAGTGTAGGTATAACCAAAGATTAAGAGACTTGGTTCAGATTTTCACTAAATCTTTCAACCACGGTGAACAACTACATAGTTTATCGAAAGCATCATAACAAAACAATAAGCAACCACCAATGATGCTATAGGCTATAGCTCCAAATCTAACACTAAACTCATTATATCTTGAAGCATGGCGTAAATGAGGAGCTAAAAAATAAAGATCAGATAAGAGCATAACAAAGAGAACTAAAGGAACTAACATCTCTCATCATCACATTGTGGAAGAAGCCTAATCATTATTGATTAGTCCACAGCAAGAATGCCAAACTAACATGACAAAGCAGTGTAGAGCATAATTTCCTAAACGCAGTTATTGCTATGAAATAAAATTAGCAACGTATAAGGGATCACCGTTTCATGTCCATCCGCATGCATGCCCGCCGGAATCCCTCCCGGCTAAGAAATAAAACACATGTGACAAATAGATGAAACTGCACTGCATAGAGCTGCATCAAAGAAAGGTGATATAATGGTAAATCAATTTTATCCAAAATAATTTAATGATGCAACTTAAACTGATGATGAAACACATATACATACCGAAGATGACACCCAAATAAACAATAAAGAAATATAAATAAAGCATGCAACAATAACATATATCACAACAATGGGAAAAGTTCAAATTCTAAGTCACACTCCAACTTTGCACACAGAAGGTGGAAACAGCAGACAAAATTAATCAGATTCTGGATAAAAAAACAGTTACCGCATAGTCCTCCTCTGTAAGATGCCTTACAATCCATGTATTGAATATAAATGGGATTCCTCTCGACAAGAATTGAGTAGCTGAAGTCATGATATCCCAAAAAAAATCAAATCAGCTAATTCATATAAAAACCTTTACTAGGCAACACATACGGACACAAATTATATATAACCAAAAGACAGGCATCAAATAGCCGGGATCCGAAATTATTCAGTACACTAACATAACACATGTCTAATTTAACTATAAGTACAAATTAATGATGCATTTTCACATAAAGTGTTGTGTGTTCAACATCTGAAAAAGCTAAATGTTATAGTTTTCAACAAAATTCAACATTAATGATTTTCGAATCACATGTCAAATGTAAATACAAATTACTTATACAATTTCACATAATGTGTGTTCCTCCCAACATCTAAAGAACCTAAATATTACAGTTTTTGCGATAACTGTTCTGAAAGTAAAAATCTAACCTAAAAGGTATTTGAAGGTTCGTGAAAGATTGGTAGGATCTTTATCCTTTGACATCACAACTGGAAATGAATCAGAAACTGCAAAAATTAAAATAGTGTTGTTAGCTTGTTCATACACACACACACAGTGTAAAGTTGGGCAGATAAATCTGAATGTGCAAGAATGAGTAATTAAAATGAAAGGCAAGAAAAACTTGTAGTCATACATAATTCATGATAAAAATTCAAAAATTCAAAATGTGCAACAAACAAAGAACAAGATAAAAGGAGTGCTATGATCCAGGAGCATACTATATAAGTAATTTCTGAAACTCTGATTGTGCTGCTCCTTGGTTATTGCACCCTTGTCTTCCCACGTATCTCATTCTCAAAGACGTGTTCAAATAACTATGCTCTATGTTTTATCTTGAAATTCTTGTTGAAGGAAAAGTAAATAAATCCGAGGAAAGCCTTATCTAGATTAAATAGATACAATCTTATATTTCTATAGTGTCACCTGAAAATAAGCTTCAAGTTTCTTTTTCAGTGCAGGATATTATCTCTTTAATTGTAAGAAATTCTTCATGCATCTGCATATTCAAACAAGAATAGTAGCACCATTGTTTAGAAAAATTCACAAATCAAAAGTATGCTTGAGGAAATGCTAGTAGTTATCCTCGTAATGATAAGTTTATAGAATTATTACTACTAGGAAGCTTAGCTTGTTTGTGTGAGAGATATTATATATTACCCTTCTGCATTTCCTGCCCTGCAATACTCCCTAAACAGATTCCACTCAGCTTGCTTTCACCTTTTTGGCTCCAATGCTGCAAGCAATTGTAAAAAGAGATGAAACAAAAGAATAAGTTCAAACAATTAAAAGAATGAGATGAAACATATTCTATGTTGTGATAAAGCCAACACAGTAAAAGATGAATCCTTCTAAACACACTAAAAGTTGAAATCATACTTGTCTAGCGAACCACATCTCTTACACTCATGGCTATAAAAACCTCCTCAGCAAGCTCACATTTCCCATGTTCCCCATACCCATCAATCATGTCATGGCATTACACGAAACCACATCCCTTTGAGGCATTTTCTCGAACATGTTACGTGCCATGTCAATCTCACCCGTTTATTTAAAAGAATAATACCTTAATACTTCAAATCATGATAATAGTCAAAGATGAATCCTTACATACACTAATAAACACCGACCCTCAATCATTGAGACCTAAGCTTGTGTGATATCAACGGCTCAAGCAATACACACACACACAGTTGAATATAAACATACATGAGAATGCTTTGCTGACTCAAATACCTTTTAGAGTAGCGAGGGCCTGATTGTTACGGTTTATTTTTAAAAAATCACTTTTTTAAAAAAATAACCACTAAGAGGACATGTTGTCTATTTATTCTGATTCTTAAAAATGAAAAAGCGAAAATAATCTAAAAAGCTACTTACGTATGAGAAGGCTGCTTGAATGAAACCTGCATAAAAATGATTTTTAAGAATGATTTTTTAAAATAATTGATTTTCAGTATGTTACGTAAACACAAAACAACTTCTCATTTCTTAAAAATCTCTAAAAAGTAATCTACAAATTATTTTATAACAAAATCAATTATTTTTTAATCCATAGGCTCTCGTTTGGGATTTGAGAAATGAATGGATTGAGATTTGGGGATTAGGGTGCTTGAAGCAGGAATGGAAGTAGGGAACGATTTGCGAAGATTACAGTGTGTTGCGATTTGAGATTTGGTAACGAAGGATAAGTCAGAATTTGGGAAATGGAAGTTACCAGTTTAGTAAATTTGGACTCCGCCGATGTCGTCTCACCGCCGCACCACTTCAGCCGACACCGCTTCAAACCGTCTCGTCACTGCATCACTATGGTCGTCTCTCCGCCTCACCACTCAAGCACACTCGCAGAAGCCGTATGAGAACACAAAACGAGAGACCTGCCGTCGTGACTCACCAGAACCATCTTCTAAAATGAATACAAAATTTGAAAAATAGAAGTATAACCTGCACTTTTGCACACACTAGATGCAAACCCCAAATTAGGAACAACGAGATGCATTTACAAGTTAGAAAACAAAACAAACAATGAAGCATGAATATCCTTCAATTAGAAAAATCTAATTTGTTTTCCATAACCTTTAGGAGGGGTTCTCGTGAGTAGGAGGGGTTGGACGAAGCATCTTTCTTGATTCAAATACCTTTAGAGTAGAGTAGGGAGGTCAGTTTATTCTGACAGTTTATTTTTAAAAAAATCGTTTTTAAAAAATAATCACTTAGGAGGGCATGTTGTCATTTTATTCTGATTCTTAAAAAATAAAAAATTTGAAAAATTTGAAAAAATAATCACTTAAAAGGGCGTATGTTGTATGCATTCGTTTGGCCCATGCTTAAATCCAACCCTCTACTCAATAGAACCCCATACCACCCTTTATTCCCAAAATACCCACTGGGCGGTGGAGTTGGTTCGGTATACGCGGTGATCGATTTGGATCGGCTGCGCGCTGATCGAACTAGTCAAAACATAAATTTGGGGTGTTTGAATAAAATTTGACTAGTTAGTAGCGCGGATTCGATCAAGTTCGATCAACCGTGCGTCGAACCGTACATAATCTTTAAAAAATTAAAAAAAAAACAAATTTCAATAAGGGTTTTTGGTCTTTTCACACCAAAAAGGGGGTTCCAGTGAGTAAAGGGGTTGTGTGAAGCGTGGGCCTTTTCATTTTAGTCAAAAAGCGTTAGCTCGGTCTTGGCCACGAGGCAGGTGAGTGGGAATTTGTTGGAATGGGCTCTAGAGGTTGAATTGGGCCAGCTTGTAAAGGTAAGAGGTAATACTTCATGCAACCCCTCTGCTCAATTACCAACCTCACTCTCTCAAAATCCCAAAAATACCCTCTCCTTGAAAAAACCAAATCCTTTCCCCACTCCATTTTCTCTTATTCCAACTCAAGAACCCTATCCTCTTTCCTCTTTTCCATCAATTTGATCTCTTCACCATCGATCTCACACTTTCTTCTTCTCCCGCATTGTTTAGCGTCGCCTCAAGCCCTAATCACCATTTTTAGTTTTCACATTCTATTTTTATTTTTACGGTTTTCGCATGGTTCGGAGGAGAACCCTCAGCCGATTTGTGACGTGGTTTGAACCATGCGAAGTTTTGTTTACTGATCTATTGTTTTGAATGGTTCAAGCGGCATAGTCGAAAACAGGTTCGGCGCGTGATCGGCCCAGTTCAGCAACGCATAACATCCGAACCACCTTTGTTTTTCAGCTGTTTTACAATTTTACGAATTCTATTTGTTTGTTTAATTTTCTTTAGATTGGCAAAGACAAGGGGTGGTGGTAGTTCTAGTCGAGAGCGAGGATGCTATGAGAGAGTTAAATGCGTCTCTGACGTCCAGATTCGCAATAGGAATGCTCGAGAATGATCCACATGCAAGTGGGCCTTGGGCGTGGGCGCGGAAAAACCATCCAACCACATGCTAATCTTTGCGTTGCGATATGATGACATTGGCGTGATGTTTGGGACTTTATAGTTCTTTGAGATGGATGGCCCGTCCCGGTGACCCGTTGATACTTCCAGCCCGTCTTCATTGCGACGCCCGGTGGTGTTGTTGCGATATTGCTAGCCCATCTTCAAGCTGCGATAGTGTCGGCCCATCTTCATCGAGACCTTGACCACGCTTCCGCACCACTGGAGGTCGGATAGCGGATCTGTGTTGACTACATATGGTTCACACGTCGCTCGCGATATATGGGACGAGACAGTATGTTTATAATTACTTAATTTATTTATTTTAAAGATTTTATGTTTAGTTAATTATTTAGGGTTTACCAAGTTTTGTTTATAATGATAAATGTAGGATCGTCTGCCGTTGAGGGTTCACAACCACAATCTGAAGGACTTTGAGATTCATGCAGACATTGAGGAATACATAGTGGGTTATGGTTTGTATACCCTTCGGGATTTGGGCTTCACCAACATTAATGTTGGGTTGGTGAATGGCTTCATGGAGAGATGGCATGTAGAGACATCCAGCTTCCACCTTTCGGTGGGTGAGATGACCATCAAATTGGATGACGTCTCTCAGATGTTGCATATCCCCATCATGGGTCAGTTTTATGACATGACAGATTCATCCAAGTATGACGCTCAAGAGATGCTTGTGGACTATTTGGGTGCAGACCCTGAAGATGCATATGCTCAGATACTTGTAAAAGGGTCACTGTAACTCTCAATAGGTTAAAGGAGGCAGTGCCCAGCTACCATCGGCCGAGGGTCGCTTGATGGAAAGCGCCTTTACATGTTTTACATCTTTGGGGTCTACATTGTTTGTTGATAAATGTGGTAACGAGGATCAAGGTTGCCTACCTTGGGTTTCTTGCGAATCTGGACCGAGTTAACACCTACGGTTGGGGTATGATGACCTAACTCACTTATATGACCAGTTGAAGGATGCCATGGTACCAAAGTGTAGGCAAATTCTTTGGATATCGACACCCGCCGGGTATTATTTCAATTATTATTTAAGTTTATTTACATAAATTTATTTCTTTGGATATGTTCATTTATTAACCGTAACCCATTCTCATTTATCATAGGCTTGGATATTTGAACATTTCCAGGGACAAATTTTTGGCACTAAGTGGAAGTAACCTGATTATTCTGAAGATGAGCCACAAGCTAAAAAATGGGAATGCAAAAAGATTGATGGATTTGTGTCTCGTTATAGGGCAGCGCTTGATCATCTCAAGCTAGATGAGGTCACCTGGCTCCCACACACTTGTCCGAGCCTTGGAGCCGCTCAACTACTTTAGGGGTTTTATGCGTCATCTTTGGGTGCATGATGATGTATCTGCTTGATCGTGTGTGGTCAGACGGTTTGGCTTTGTCTGAGGATACCCAGTTGACCACTAAACCTTGTAAGCAGTGCTTCTTTCTTGTGAGGAAGCTGACTATATGTGGGCCAATTTCAACAACCATCTTATTGAGCGTCTGTTGGTAGAGGATGGGAGCCCAGACACGATTGAGGGCTACTTTGCTTGGTATAGGAGGGTATCCCACTCATACCTACAGTCCGAAAACTACCCCTTGGATGTTGGAAAAGGAGGCAGTGTCAATTTATTTTAGTCTTATGGTTTTATTTTCGGTCTCATATTATTAAAGTAGTTAATATTTTAATTACTGTCTTTTTCGGTCTCATAGAATATACCAGAGATGATGACCCTGTATGATGAGATGGGTAGTCTTTGGGCGGTAGATTCCACAGCGGACAGTGTGCATGGAACATAATTGAGAGAGTGGAGACATTGGCGAGGCCATTCACCTGAGGGTTGAGGAAGTATGGTTGTGTCGGCGAGGAGAGAGAAAGCGGAACACAATAGTTGCATTTTTTTGTTTTACATGAACAAATTCGGGTTGTATTTTATGAGCAGATTTGGGTTGTAAGACATATTTATTTATATATATGCATTGTTTTATTTATATGTGTTTGTTGAATAAAGATCTAGCAATAACGACACATTCAATCTCTATTTTAATTGTTTGGAACAAAACAAAACAAATCACGACAAATGAGCGACAACTAAAGCGATAAAGCGAAACATAACAAAACAACTACAAAACTAGCAATTATTTAAGAAGTCCCGGTTCAAGAAGATAAATGATTTCTTAAAGTGCACATTGTTTAAACAAACAACTCCGAAATACTCGTACCATTGGAACATTAACAAGAGCTTCCATCATTGTCGCGGATCTCCATATTTGAATAAGCGAGCAGACTCGTCATCTCCACAAGCTGTACTTGCGGTAACAAAATGACTTATGTCTTTCGCCCTCTCCTCTTGGCGAACGTTCCTCTATGCCTTTTCATTCAAGCGAGTGAATGTTATGTTTTATTCAACCTAGCTATAAAAAGATAGGATTGCGACAACAAAAAAAGCATCATCATCATCCTATTGATGGCAGTTCAAGCGTGATGAAGGATGTTTATGAATTTTTCACTTAGTCTTGGGTTGGAAACAACTATCATTCCATTTCATCGGGTGGGGTTAGTGTGTTTGTGAAGAAGCAGAGAAAATGAAGCAGAATTATGGGTAGGGTGTTTGTGTGAAACTTCGGTGAAATGTGAGAACCTATTTATAATAGGTGTGATCGAGCGTGGTAGTTGATTTTGAGCGATCGAGCGGTTGGAATTCTATCCGTTGGGACACATTTTCCAAAAGAAATATTAGCCACTTTGTTTTCTACCACGTTTGGTTATTTTTGGTGATTTTAAGCGGGTTGATGATAATGGGCGGTGGAATGCGAGTTGTTGAAAAATCATAAAATATACATCGTATATTCTGATGGTTCGGGACTTAAGTGTCGAACGAGATTCGATTTTAATGTTCGACTCGGCGAGAACAATTTTAGCGGGTGTGTCTCTGAAGATACAATACTCGGTGGTGAACAACCAAACTGGTTAGGTTCGTAAGGTCCAAACCATCGTTATCTCCAAAAAAAGGAAAACGCACGTTTCATTAAGGGCATTTTTGTCTTTTCACGCATTTTGGGGGTGTCCAGAGTAGAGGCGGTTGTCTGAAGTATGGGCTAAGGTAAGATGGGATGGGAGGCCTTTTTGCACTCCCTACAATTACTCTCCCACGCTCTCCTTACCTCATGAAATGGCCAAAATACCCGTATGATTTAAAACCTTTCTTTCACACTCTTAACTACATTTCTTCTCCACCTTCCTCACTCTTCTTCCATCTTTTCCCCACTCACTTCCAACCGCTCTTTCTCCTCGGACACACCATCATTCACCTTCTCATCAACACACATACAAGTGTATTGAAAGGTTTGTTTTCTCCCATTATTCACCTCTTTTGAATGAGAACATTGAGTTCTTATTCTTTTTCTTCAACTTTCATCGATTTGGTACCTTAGTACCAAAACTAGCGTACTAAAGTATTGGATGTGTGAAAATTTAAATTTTAGGGGTTTTGTGCTTAACACACGTGGTACCTTGGTACCAAACAAGTCTCGATACTAAGGTACTAAACATGTATTTTGTGGATTGAAATATACATATGCGGTACTAAAGTATCGATATTGCCCAACACCAAGGTATCACACGTGTTAACCTTGAAACACACACTATTATCCATCGGGTATCTTGGTATCGGGCTGCCTCGGTACTTTGGCACTGGACATTTAGCAGATTGTGAAGAATTTGGTTTTAACAATTTTTTCTATGTTTAATAGGCTTAGGATTTGGGATGGAAGAGAATTGTCCATGTGGGTCAATGGGTGGTGTACCTAATGACTTCTTGGTTTATTCTATTGACGTTGCTAGTTCACTCACAACTCAGAAGGTAGCACATAATTTTTAGTTTTTTTTGGAGTTATTGATTTAATTACTACCTCTGGTCCACAATATAAGAGACAAAACTGTACATCACCCAGACCAAGGAAAAACAAAACCATGCATCTCACACGAAAAACCTTAATCAATATAGATAGATTATCACGGGTTTTGTTTAGGGGTAATGTTTGGAAAAATCAAGCGCTGAACTATCCCAATCAGGCTATAAAAATAGCATGAGTTGCACATGCAACACAACACAATATTCTCATACAGAAAGTAGCACAAGATTGAGAGTGGTTGATTGAAGAGAGCACGAGCCTTTGCCATGGCTTTCATCAATGTCAACCACAATCCACTTGTATTTCACCTTTGGGATGCTTGGTAAACATTTTACTGTCTTTCTTTCTTGTTTTATTTTCTTTCATTTTAATTGTGAATCTTGCTTTGGCTTTTAATTTACAAAATAGGCATTCTATGAAATAGGTAACAACATATAATGCAAGACCTAACTAAGCATTACTTTATCTTCCACTTCTTCTTCCTCCTACCCTTAATATAATGATGTTCAACCCACATGCATTAGAGATGTAAGAACTAAACACACTACGCCAGATTTGATTAAAAAAGGCGCCCCTATAACCAGCGTTTTTAAAAAACGTTGCCCATCGCATAGAACGCGTGAGCCTTACCCAGCGTTTCTTTAAAAGCGCTCGCATCTCATGCGTTCTCACCATATAACCAGCGTTTTTAAAAACGCTCGCATCTCACATGCGTTCTCACCATATAAGAGCGTTTTTTTAAAAGCGCTCGCATCTCACATGCGTTCTCACCATATAACCAGCGTTTCTTTAGAAACGCTACGCATCATCCCCATTCGTTCTCACACATACTCAGCGTTTTTACACCAAACACTACCCATCACGCGTAGAATACTCAGCGTTTTTACACAACGCTTGCCCGCTAACACGTGTTCTTGACATATTCGTTTTTAGAAAGCGAGTATTGCTTTAATTTTTTTTTTTTTGCCCGTTCGTTTTCTCTCTTATTTTCATTTCCGCCCGCTCGTCGTTTTTTTATAAGCGAGTTGAGTATTGCTTTAATTTTTTTGCCCGTTCGTTTTCTCTCTTATTTTCATTTCCCTTGCGATCGTCGTTTTTAGAAACGCATTGAGTATTGCTTTAATTTTATTGAGCAATTACTTTTTTGTTCTTTTGTTTATTTTATATGAAGAATTAATGACTATATAGAAGACATCAAAGTCTTTGATTTGTTTAGTTGAAACTACTAGCTAGTTGATTGAATGTCTTAGCTTCATAAAATTGTAAATTCTCTTATCAGAATTTATTATAGATATTGGGACATTATGGATAGAAAGTGGATGTACGCGATAAATGCGTCCAGGAATATAGAGATGGAGTGGATTATTTTGTGAGCTGTCTTTGTTCAGCGTTTAGGAGATCTAGTAATATGATATGTCCTGTTTACGTTGTTGCTATGTAAAATCGATTAATGCGAGACGAGTTGGGGGGACATTTAAAGGGTAATGGAATTGATCAAACTTACACTTGTTGGACAATGCATGGTGAGAAAGAGTTGAATCTTGAATATGGGTAATAGTCTTGAGAGATGTGCCCGGTTGACACTTAGAAATACCTACGTTTGTTGGGGATGAATTTGAAGAGATGGCAAAGGCTTTTGAAGGCGATCTTAATGGCTGTCCTCAAATGTTTGAGAAGTTGATAACGGATGCGAGGCAGCCGTTGTATGAGGTTATCTTGAATTCACAAAATTATTGGGTTTGTGATAAAGTTGTATAACTTGAAAACTTGCCACGGATGGACGGATAAGAGCTTTCTTGAATTACTCACACTATTGAAAGAAATGTTGCGAAGGATAATGTGCTCCTTCTCGGAGGTATGATGCAAAACAAATGTTAGGGTCCATTGGCTTGAACTATGAGAAGATACACGCTTGTCCCGATGATTGCATTCTATTTGGAATGAACATGCATTTTAAAGTCGTGTCCTAAATGTAATGCATCAGCGGTATAAAAAGAAAGATTACGCTCCGAGAAAAGGTGTTGTGGTATTTTCCCATAATTCCTCGATTTAGGCGTATGTCACCGTAGTTGAAGATGCAAAACACTTGACATGGCATGAGGATGAAAGGATTAAAGATGGCATATTCGACACGTGATTCTCCGCAATGGAAAAAATTTGATATTGATTATCACGATTTGGGTTGGATCCAAGAAACCTCGACTTGCATTGTCTGCCGATGGTTTTAACCATACGGTATTGAGTAGCTCCCGCGATTACATGGCCCGTGATATTAGCGATTTATAACTTACCTCCATGGCTTTGCATGAAGCGCAAATATATGATGTTGTCTTTGTTAATTTAGGCCCAAGCAGCGGGAAATGATATTGATGTATACTTGGCTCCTTTAATTGAAGACTTGAAGCTAATGTGGGAGAATGGAGTAGAGGTGTATGATGGGTTGAGAGAAGAAAGTTTCAACTTGAGGGCTATGATTTTTGGCACAATTAATGACTTTCGGCATCGGCAATCTATCTGGAGTGCGATCTGAAAGGTCGATGTGCATGCCACTATATGTGAAGATAACACCGATTGGATGTGGTTGGAACATGGTAGGAAGAATATCTACCACAGTCATCGTAGATTTTGCCATCTACTCATCGATATCATTTGTTGAAAAAGGCATTCAATAGAATCTTGAAACAGTAAAGCTCCACGGCTTTGTGGGTGAACAAGCTGTTTGAAAAGGTGAAAGATTTGAACATTAAATTTGGGAAGCCATTTGCGGGAGAGGTTGCCAAGCGGGGTGGAAGAAAAAGTCGATTTTCTTTGACTTGCCATCTTTGGAAGTCATTATATGTAAGACAACTTCATTGATGTGATGCATGTTGAAAAAATGTCTTTGAAAGTGTCATTGGTACCTTACTCAATATGCCGGGAAAGACTAAAGATACCATAAACTCGAGGTTGGACTTGCTTAGTATGGGGTTGAGACCAGAGTGGGTCCGATAAAGAAGGGTACACGTGCATATCTACCTCAGTGGCTCATACTCTATCTAAAAGGAGAAGGCGAGTGTTTTGTAAGTTTCTTCATGGAGTAAAAGTTCGGAGGGTATTCTTCAAATGTTACAAACCTTGTATCCATGAAAGACCTTAAGTTAAAGTCTTTAAAGTCCCATGATTGTCATGTTCTAATGGAGAATTTGCTCCCAATTGGTATCGATCCATTTTGCCTAAGAAAGTGCGCGGGCCGCTAACGAAACTTTGTTACTTCTTTAAGGCGATTTGTAGTAGAGTGATTGACCCTAGAAAGTTGCCATCATTGCAAAGAGAAATTCTTGTCACTTTGTGAGCTTGAGATGTATTTCCCACCTTCATTTTTGACATAATGATTCATCTAACAGTTCATTTGATTAGAGACACAATTGTGTGGCCCGTATTACATGAGATGGATGTATCCGTTTGAGCGTTACATGAAGATATTAAAAGGATATGTGAAAAAACCGATCACGGCCCGAGGTTGTATTGTTGAGCGCTACATAGTTGAAGAAGGCTGTTGAGTTACGCACGCTTTATCTATCTAGTCTTGAATATTACTGCGGGACTTCCAGTGCAAATCAACAGGAAGCATTACTAAAGGGATGTCGGGATATAAAATAGTTATGGTGTCAAGGGAAGAACTACATCAAGCACACTTATATGTTTTGCACAATGATAGTGAGGTTGATTCATATGTTGCCAAACACATGGACATACTTAAGAGTGATTACCCATATAAGAGTGAAGTTTGGTTAACAAAGGAACCTGAATCGGAGTTTCATAGTGTGGTTAAAAGACCACATTGATTTGAGAGTTTGTTATGAATCCTACTTGATTTCAAAAAGATTGAGATGGTTAGCAAAGGTCCAAATATGCATGTTTTCTCTTACACGGCTATCTAATTAACGCGGTTACGTTCTATACAAAAACCCATGATGATCGAGTAAAATGCAAAATAGTGGGGTGACTCTTGTTGCTCAAGCTATGCATACATCAAGTGCCAAAGGCAAAAATCCAGTATCTGCGAATATGTCATACTTGGGGTCATTGAACAAATATGGGAGTTGGATTACACCATGTTTGATGTCTGTGTTCCAATGTAAGTGGGTTGACAATAAAAATGGTTTCTGATTGATGAGTCGGGGTTCATGCGGGTGAATTTCAAGAAGTTGGGATATAAAGATGAGCCTTTTATTTTGGCATCCCAAGCTCGACAAGTGTTTTATGTCACTAATCCGATTGATATCAATTGGTACATTGTTTCTTGACACAAAAAAAATTAGTGAATTACATTTATGATCAAGAAACCAATGATGATGGTATCGGGGCGACCCTTTCTTGGGGACATCACTAGAAGAGGAAAGTACTTATAGAGAGGATGTTGTGTATGTTAGAAAGATCATCTTGATGGAATTACGATTAAATCAAAAACAAAGTACCAAGGAAGCGAATTGCAAAAAAATTGTATCGAAGAAAAGGAAAAGGTAACTTGAAACATAGATGTTATTTTATAGACATGGATCTTATTTTCATCTTCTTTGGTGATTATTTATTTAGTTGTTGGATGTTTTTTTAAATGGATAAATATAACAAACAATGATTATGTTTTATTGCGAGTAATAAGATGGCGGATCATAGTGATAGTGGGCATGACAGGGTGAGGCGGTGATCATGATGTTACAAACTATATCGAGGAAGCGTGCTCCTCGTGGAATGACGATAAAAAAGGATATCATCAACCCGTTAAGTAAAGGAAAGAAAAATTAAGTGTAAGATACTAATTAATTGCTAATTAACTTCATTCAATACTAAGTTTTAATTGTTTGTGATCTAATTTACTATTTACATAATGCGGTCCAATGGAATGTTAAGAAGTGCGCCAATTGGAGAAAACAACACTCATTTGATTACTTTCCTTGGTAGTAAGGTAAAACAAATGATACGATAACAATCACTACTTGGGTTCACACAAAAAATCCGTTTTGGAGAAACAAAAACATGAGTTGTGGGTAACAATACGGTATATAATTTTAGATCTTTTAGGTTATCTTATTTAGTAATTTTGTAGTCATATATATATAAATTTATTTATATGATTTTCATTTAATGTGCATAAATGAAAATATTTTGATGTGGATGATTCTAAAAAATTTGGATAATGAAGGAAGCCGGGAAAGTTACATAAAAATTTGAGCGACATTAACAAAAACTTGGTGAAAGATGATAATGGAAACATCAATTGGAATCCTCCACCAATATATAGTGGGTTTATTTGGAGGAGGATTGGCACACATTTGTTAGGAGGCATGCTGAAGATCCAAAATTCTTGGTTAGTGCTACTATCTATTAAGTTATAACATAAAATATATTTGACAATTATCTATTATACATTAATGTATACTTATCTCTCTTAATAGAAAGCAAGTGAGCGAGAATCGAAAGTGTGCTTACAGTTTGTGAGTATCCTTATAGAGGTGGTGCTACTCCATATCAACATATTGAAGAGAGATTGGTAAGGCCACAATAAAGCTTGATTTTTAGTTTCATGAAACTTTTTATAAATAGTTTCTTAATATTTGGTAAATTTAAATATAGTGTGTGGAGAGTGGGAAAGATCCTACTAAAGAAGGTGTTGAAGCGACATGTTTTGTGGGTAGAGGCTCGACTAAACAAAGAAAAGGAGATTGTTGATCCTAAAACTAAGGAGGTGTCGGAAAGAATTGTAAGTATTTCCTAAATTCAAGCTCACTTGATTTTAATTGTAACTTTTATGATTTTTATAATGTATTATACTTTTGTTTTGTGAATCGGGAAGCCATATCACGATCGATGTCACGGGGAGAGCTCAGCGATTGCTCACGAAAAGAAATCCTTACACGTGCCTTAGGTAAAGAAGAATACTCGGGTCGCCTGAGGTCTTTGGATTTGGAGTAGCACCAACCAAGTACTTTGGACCAAAAGCAGAAAGTCTATGATGAGAATCATGGTTGTCCTGCCACCGAAAGATGATGGCATTGTATGAAAGTTTGCAAGCTCAACTTAATGATATGCGATCGCTTTATGGCCATGTTATGCCACCAGGCACCAACCCACTGCTACACATAGCGATTGCAGAATAAATTGCACCATGCCGTCAACTAAGGTATTATTTTGTAGTTTATAATTGATTTATTGTACATATATATATATATATATATATATATATATATATATATATATATATATATATATATATATATATATATATATATATATATATATATATATATATATATATATAACATCAAATAATGTCTTTATTATTTTGTAGTTTATAATTGATTTAGGACAACAATGAGTGTGAGTGTGGTGTATATCTCAAACCCACATGAAATGGTTGCAATTGACTACACATGTAGCGAATTGGGTCCCTTGATGCACAATTTACCCCTACCTCCAAATCATATTAGAGTCGAGTTGCGGTACCATTTAGGGTGGATGCACCATTGCTTATTCCGATTAATGATATTGATATCTTGGCGGTGTCCTGCAGTTAGTACCTTTGTGGCATGGCCATCCGCCCCTTGTCGTTGTAAGTGACAATATATTTGTAACTAACTAATTATAGTTTTGTCATATAATTTGTGCTAACTAAGTAATTATTTTTGTTTAAACATAGATCGCCAAAATGAAAAATCTAAGAAAGTGTCTCCAAGCAAGAAAATGTCTCCTTTGAAAAGTGTTGGCAAGAAATATCTATTGGCAAGAAAGTGTCTCGATCCACCCCTTCTACAAAAAGTGTCTCGGTCCACCCCTTATGTAGAAGTTTCACGGCTACCTCTCCTCAAAAGTGGTGATCGACCTCCTCTTCTCGCCAAGTGACTCAATCCCTCCCTTCTCCAATTGTGTCTCGGCCCACCTCTTCCTCTTCCATTGAAGCTTATATGAAGATTGGTGAGGCAGGCAGCGTCTGAAAATACATGATGAAAGACAAATTGCTTATCATAAATTTTGATGAAGAAATTTTTGGAGGTAGCTTGCCTCATATAGTCGGACGTGAGGATATCAAGTCTTTGTATGTGATGCGGATGAGGCAACCGGTATTATTATGAATATATATGTCGAATACTATGTAATTTATTATTTGACATTGTCGATTTAATTTTATTATATCGTTAATTTAATTTATATATATATATATATATATATATATATATATATTATATATCTAAATGTGGAGTACTTGTGCGAGGACATTGTGGTCCCTTAGAAACAGGACACATAGATATTTGTTCTTGTGTCAGGAAAAAATGTACAACCTTTCATCAAGTTCTTCCCATTTGCCAAATTATCAATCACTTGTGGAACAAAACCAGTGTTTTGTTCAAACTTATGTCAATGGCCAGCTTCATTGAAGCTCAAAATAGAAGTGATGATGTCTTACTTCTAGCCCAGGTTAATCTAGGGTAAGAATTTTTACTCATTAATTCTTATATAACATACATTTTTTAATAGTAGTCAATTACTTATTCCTAAATTTATTTTGTAGGAGACATTGGGTTTTGTATGCAATTAATCCTAAGAAAAAACCAGTGTATTACCTTGACTCACTTCAAAATCATTACAAAACCACACAGGAGTTTGTGGAGCTTTTAGCAGTGTGTTTATTTTGTGTAATCTGCATTTCTTACTTTTACTTATATATGTATATATTGTTATTAATATAGTTATATGACATTCTATTGACGGTTTAAGGACATATTGGGGAGTGGATAAATTAACGGTCAAATGGTTACCAATAGTTGTAAGTTTCTAACTTATACATTACATTATTTTGTCAAAAACTATATTCAACTCAATTTAACAATTAACTAATCTAATTATGTTTTGTAGTGTCTAAACAATTAAATAACATTGATTGTGGGTATTACGTCATGAAATATATGAAGGATATTATTACAGAAAGAAAGCGACTATCCCCGTCGGGTATCTACTTATAATATATTTTTATATGATTTGATTTAATAGTGGTTCTTTCAATATTTAACCATTTCAATTCTAATTTTATTTATTTATATAATTTCAGTATTTTAGCGATTGTCAAAGCCACACATACTCTGTTGAAGCTGATTCTTGAGCTTAGGGAGAATGGTGCGATTATGTCTCCGTTTTTTTAAAGTTTCATTTGGATACATATAAGTTAGCCTAGCTAGTTTTTGGTTCATAATATTGTAACTTGATAGCTTGTTTTGGGTACATATATGAATTAGATAATGAAACTTCTTAGCTATTTTGTTTTGGTTCCTCTTATGTAATTTGTTTTTGTTATATATAATTTGGGTTCCTCTTAGCAAATTGATTACGTATGTATTGGATTGGATTGGTATGCAGGTAATTTGTAAATATAAAAAGGAAAACACACAAAAGCAGAAAAAAATTAAAAAAAAATTTAGACAATATTAAGAGCTTTTGATGAAATTTGGGTATTTAGTAACACAAATAGGCAATATTCAACGCTTTTAATAAAGCGGCTGGGTATTTAATAACACAAATAGGCAATATTCAGCGCTTTTAATGAAGCCATTTAGCGTATAAGAGGTAATATTAGTAGCTTTTAAAAAGCGCTAAAGTATCTGAGGGCGCCTTGGATATATTGGTAGCTTTTTAAAAGCGCTAAGTATTGGGAGGGCGCTTTGGATATATTCAGCGCTTTCTAAAAAAGCGGCTATTGCGTATCTGCTGAGGGCGTGTTTTGCAATGGGTGGCATTTTTAGGAAGCGCTACCTATTGTTGGAGTGAATAATTGACGCCACGTTGCGTTGTAGCGCTCAAAGTGCGCCCTTGTGGATAAAAAACAGCGCCCGTCTACTAGATGCATTTGTAGTGATTGAAAGAATCCACTATGGGTATTAGTAAACAACAGACATGAAAAGGTAAACTTAAATATATAACGTATCCATGCGGCCATTTACTAACTTCTAAGGTTGTATTTCATGGTTGTAACACACTAAAATGAGATATTATATTTTATTTACAAAAATGTCCATGCATTTGTGTTTAAGCGATTATTTTTATTGCCCCTAATCCCCTCGACACCCCCATATTATACGTTTTGGACAAAAATGCCCCTAGGAATATATAAAATTTAGGAATTACAGAGTGAATTGGTAATTAGGAAGAAGATAAAATGATTTTAGGAATCACCAAAAATTGAGGTAATTAGGTTCAAAAATTGTGAGCAGGAATTACCTCAATTTAATGATCAGAAATCCTTTTATCTCCTTAGGAATTACCTAGTTTCTGAAAGGTATTTCAGAAAAAAAAATTATTTAATTAAAACCAATTAAAATTAATTAAAGGCGCGTTTTTCGATCCGCGAAGCGATACAATACAATACATGAAATTGATGAAAAAAATAACATAGCGCAACAACAAAGCGAAATAAAAACACGGTACAAACTAGTGAGATGGTGGTTGGAGGCGTCGAAGGATCTCGACAACGGTCATACGGTTTTGACATCTGGCTCAATAGGACTCGCTTATCGAAATATGTCAAAGTGTCCGCCGTCACTCAGGCGTCATCGTTGTTCTTCACATCCATGGTGGACCAGCGAACCACGATTATTATCGCCCATAGTCGGGTAGCGATAAATGATCGGGTGACTTCTCGCTCGTCACCCTCGGTGCACCTTCGTTGTTATTTTTCTTTGGAGCTTCAAAGGTGATGTAGATCCTTAAGCTTTGCATAAAATGGGGTTTGGACTCGAAATAGACACCATTTTCTCTGTTTGTGATTGTGCCTGATGGTGAAGAGCGTTGAGTGCGAGAATCACGAGAATATTGTGTATTGAGTATCCATGAGAGTGTTGTGTGTGTGTGAAATAAGTGAAATGGAAGGGGTGTATTTATAGGGAAAAATGAAACCCTTGAATGAATTTCCACCAGTTGATGAAAAGTGGTCGGCAAAATCTGGACCCTTTAAAGTGTTGGGAAAATCTAGATCGTTAAAAGTTGTCGGCAAGATCTAGGCGTTAATTAGTAATGAAATAAAAAAATGTTTTATTACTTGAAAAAAATGACTTTTTACCTATGTTACGGTCAATTTTTACCATGCGTAATTTTTAAATTTTTTAAAAAATTACAAACTTATAGAAAAAGTATATAATACTACGATATTGAGGTTAAAAAAAGCGAGATACAAAATTATTTACGACTTTCTGTAATTGTACACCAAAGTGGCCTAAAAACATGTTTTTAGTGTTAAAAATGACTTTTTGACACTTGTTTATTATTTCTATCCGTTTACTCGATTTTTTTGTACGTGGACATAATTGTTTTTCGTCGATTAAATTTCTTTGACACTTGTGGATTATTTCTATCCGTTACTCGATTTTTTGACCGCGTGGACATATTTAAATATTCTCACATTATTAACGTGTACAAAAAACCAACAAATAATAATGTGAAATTATATAAACAATCAAGATGTGATATCTACATAATCATATGGTGTCATTGGAACATAATCTGGAACATAATCGAGGAACAAAGAAGACCATAGCTGCATGCGTCCAGCGTATGGATATTGCCACGATCTAGCTTCATCGAGGCGTATCGACCCCCGAGAAGGATGTGCGGGAGGGATAGGGCTAGTGTGGTTCAACTTCGGCAAGAATCCAATGATTCCCCCATGGATGAACCAAACACAAACCAAGCGGCTGATTGGAAACACAATCTCCCTCAAAGGGAAGAATGTCCAGTTCTCATGAGGCGACAACATAACCACAGGTCTCTGATATCTAGTAGCTATGACATGTCACAGTATGCGGCATGGTCATCCAACTTCTCGATAGGTTGTTCTATGCATTTGGGATAGAAACTAATGAATCTCTAATATTACGAACATTGTCACCCATCAATGCGTGTGTGTGCTGAACCGGTTGTCATCCATCTCACTAATTAAATCATTAGAACCATGCCATGACCCGCGTACTCAAACCGGTCTAGTGAAGTAGAGATGCATCTAAAGCCACACGATTTCCATCCCCGGTGACATTGATAATGTGCGTCAATATACTAATGTAAGAACTGGAAAGTGACTTACAGTGGATGTCATGTTGTGCACAGCTCCTTTGCTTGACCTCGTGACGGTAGCTCACGATGGTACTTGTGATGCTAGTTGTGGGGCCGTCGGGAGGTATCTTTGAAGGT